>SMDT01001243.1:0-103157 GCA_005392925.1 Aquilaria sinensis
TATTTTTCCTTGTTTTAAATGTCCATTATCTGTCACATGATATTTCTGTCAAGTTTTCTGACTATAGCACTAATAGAGATCATGGTTTTTAAGATAGAGGACTTAAACAAAAAATCATGAAGATATAGGACTTAGTAAAGTTGAAAAAGTTATTGGACTTTTTTTGACATTTTCCCAGAGAAGAAGAAGACTTTAGGAGGGTGAGGTGGAATAGATTTTCTTTTTATTTCTGGGAAGTTGGAATGGATGAGAGAAAAGGGAGAAAGAGTTAAATTTTTAAAGGTTTGAGGATGCTTTAAGTGAGAGGAATCAAATTTAGGGAGTAAAGTTAGTATTTTTACTGAGATTTCATTAGATTTAACTGTAAAATTAACAGAAGGACCATGTTTGGAGCAAAAATAAGTAGGTTAGAGACTTTAAGAGCATAAAATGAATGTTTGGGACCCATTTGAGTCAATGAGAAAAGGTTAGGGACCAAAAATAAATTTCACCCAAGATCGCTCTCTTCTTTCTTCAAACAATTTTTTTACTCGTGAAAGCCTTCTGTTTGGTCCCTAAACTTTCTTGTTTCTTCACAACTACATCTTGATTTTTTTTTTGCACTCTCTGTTCTCTTCAAACATATGGAAAAGTTTAAGGGTGATCGAGTTGGTACAAGGAAATGTTAAAGGGGGTTAGTCTAAAATTACACAAGTTAAGGGATTAAAAAGAGGCTTTTGCCTTTTTTTATATTCCATATAAGCGTTATACTGTGTATCTCCACAATTTCTTATTTTGTAAATTGCACTGAAGTCATTCTACAAAGACTAGGCAAATACACACTATTTTAAACTAGTGCAGTAGTACGTAATCTTCAGTCAATAATTTGTGTCTGGTATCATGATAAATTTGCTATCAAACTATTATTGCATAAAAGGTGAGAGATATGATGAGAAATAGAGAAAAGAAAATCAAGAACTTCACATTTTGCTATTTGTCATGAAATATTTTGCAGTACGGCAATACCATAATAGCTTGGATAATATTTCAGCATTTTGCAATATTGTAAGCAATGCAAACCATAATCTCTGTAAGAAAAACATTACTTAAGATACTACATATAATTACGGCAGCTTGTGGACCCCTTTAAAAAGTTCCTGAATTTGCCATTGAACAAGACACACATTATTTTCAGCCATATGTTTGCGGATTTTTTGTAATTTACCGAACACTAAACGAAACAGAAATATTGAAGAGCTAGCTTTTATTAGTTTGGTATATAAGGGAGTTCTTCAGAAAGCATTTAATATTGATGTAAGTGGGTTGTAAATGGCTTGCGCTGAGGCTTGATAATTTATTAGGCTCAAGCTCAACTCGATAAATTGACAGTTCTACCTAACCTTGACCTTAACCTCAATAAGTAATGATACTACAATTTAGCTTCAAGCTCAGCTCAAAGGTTACATAGGCTTAACAAAATTAGAGGCAGTGGCGGAGCCACGTTTAACCCAGAGGGGGCAATTGCCCCCACTCAATTTTAGAAATTTTGGGAAAATTACATATTTAGTATTGTCTCTTTAATAAAATTTATAATTTGACCTCACAGGTTTTAAATTTTATAGTTATATATTGTACAAGAATTATCTGTTGCCCCCACTGATAATTTTTTCTGGCTCCGCCCCTGATTAGAGGTGAACTATAACTTGTCAAAACCTAGTAGCACTATAAGACAGGTGTACAAAAGTGATGAAAGAGTGACAAAAAGTTGTCATATAGTTATTCATGGAAAAATCCATCGCTATTCAAAAATTTGAAAAGGGGAGACAAAAAAGTAATTTATTGATTAGTTTTTTTTTGTTAATTTTGGAAAAAACTGATGAAATATGTTGTTTTTAATTTATCACTTTCACCAAAAAATTCTTTTTTTCTATGAAAATTTGCCACAAATTTGGACAAAGGCATCTGTACATCTTTCTTGTAGTAGGGGTTATATGAAAGTATAACCTAACTTCTAGAAGGTAAATTGTAATTATTCTTATCTATCATGGTCATTTTTTCAATAAGCAGGTAGTTGAAAGAATTGGAATCTAAGTTGGATATATGTACTTATGGTCTAACTTCAAGGGGGTTAACACTATTTCTCATACTACTCTTTAGCCCCACTAAGAATTGAGCTTGAGCTAGATTCATGACTGTATTTCTTATGCAGAAGAACATGATGAGCACAATAAGGGAGAGAAAAGTTTGCACGTAATTATCATTGAGTGCAGTCTTTGTGGTTTTGCAATGTACACCCAAAAAAAATTAAATTCTTATGGCACCCATTGGGAAAATTTTTTCACATTGTCCGGCAAAAAAAAAAGAGTAAGATTTAATTTGAAATTTTCAGTTGGCCATTTTTTGATGGAACATCTATTCCGATGGCATGCCATATGTAAACTGTCGATACAGCCAACATCGCCAAACCTTTTCCAACAATTATTTTCTAAATGGTGCAATTGGAATTTTGAAGCACAGAATGCAAGCCATTGGGATTTTTTTTTCAAGCAACATGGAAATGGTGGAGAGGGTGCTGAGTAGGAGGGACAGTTTGGTCATTTTGGAGAGAAATTTAGAGTGGAGGAGGAAAGAGAGGGGGAAAGGGAGACAAAGACATAGAGAGTTTGAGCGGCGAAGGAAGGAACAAAGGTAGGGAAGTGAAATAAGAGAAATTTCGATGGTGGCCCATTGGAAACTTTCTGATGGCATGCCATCAGAAAAGCCTACCGTAGGTTTTTCGATGGCTTATTGTTGTGAAAATTACAACAAACCACCACAGGAAAGCTAAGTGTTGCAACGAAGTGCCTTTCAAATATTTCTAACGGCAGACCCTTAATAACAATTTTTCAATGGCTGACCATCAGAAAAAGTTGACAAAAAATGTTTTGATGATGTGCCATAAACAAATTTTGCTAGCTTTTCACCAAAGTATTGGCACTAGAAAATTAGTTTTTCAAGCAGTATGCCTAACTCAACCTTTCTATAATTTACCCCCTCACTATATATAAAAAAATTAACCCATTCATTTCCACCATTTTTTTGCCCAATAGGCTCATTTGGAGAATCATTCTCTAACCCAACAAAAACCAGGTCAAGTCCACTAAAACCAGCAACCCAGCCCACACCCAAGGTTATTGGGGAAGCCTAACATGATCCTTCGTCATCCCGCTGCCATCTAAAGTAAAAGTTGGACAAACCTTCACCTTATCTCCCTAGGTCTCTTTTTGCCAACTGACACCATCTATAGCTTCAGGTGGAGACACCTTTTCCAACCCCCATTAAATAGCCTTTATTCCTTACTGGACAAAATAGCCTCACCAATGTTAAACTTCATCTTTCTACCTTCCCACCCTTCCTCTCCATCTCCACTACCTCTACACCACCAAGTCTCACTATAGCTAACCCTCTCACTGACAGGATGACTGTTGTGGTAGTAGCTGTCGATGGTGAAGATTAATCTTTTTGAATTTTGGTTTTAACTTGTATTGCTTCACGTACAAATTAGCTACTTACACAACATGTCTCCCTTATCTATACAAAGCTTACATCTATCACAAGCCTATCATTTAAGTTATGATAAAGATAAAGGAGGAAGGAGATAAAATAGCTAACACCTGCCTCAAGTTGGTGCATGAAGATTGATAATGCCCAACTTGTCAATAAGATATCTAAATTGTTTCTTTCCAAGTGCTTCAGTGAAGGCATCAGCAAGCTGATTGGTACTACTAACATGCCAAGTTTCAATCTTGTCATTTTGAAGCTTTTCATGCACGAAATGATAGTCTAGCTCAATATCCTTAGTTCTCTTATGGAACACTGGGTTTGAAACAATATGAATGGCAGCTCGGTTGTCATAATGCAGTATCATAGGAGAAGGATGCTAAACCTTGAGGTCTTGTAACACCATTCAAAGCTATACTAGCTCGCAAGTTGTTGCAACCATTGCTTGATATTCTGCTTTGGTTGAAAAATGAGAAATTGTTAGTTGCTTCTTTAATTTTCAAGAGATAGGTTTATTATTGATCATAGTAATGAACCTGATTGTTGATCTTCATATTATTAGGCAACTAGCCTAGTCGGCATCACAAAATGCCTTCAGTTATAACTTGCCACTTGTTGGAAAGAATATGCCTTGACCTACTGTTGTTTTCAAATATATAAGAAGAAACATTTGCACCATCTTGGTGTTCTTGACATGGCTCCTTCATAAATTGACTAAGTTGGTTGGCGGTATTAATGATATCTGGCCTGGTGATTGTAAGATATATGAGTTTGCCAATGAATCACCTGTATGGATTGGAATTTTGAATGAACGCTACCTCTTAGAAAGAAGCCTATAGGTGTGAAGTGGGTGTATAAATGAAACGAAGGGCTGATGGAACAGTGGAGTGCCAAAAAGCTTAATTGGTTGCAAAAAGGCTATAGTTCGATAGAAGGTATCGATTATATAGAAATATTTACACCTGTTGTGAAATTAACTATTGTTCATTGTCTACTTAGTATTGGCACTATTAAAGGATAAGAACTCCATCAGGTAAATGTGAATAACGCATTCTTGTAGGGAGATCTTAAGGAAGAAATTTATATGAGGCCACATTCTGGTTTTCTTAAACCAAGTGATCAACGAGTATGTAGATTGAGAAAGTCATTCTATGATTTGAAACAAAGCTCGAAACAAGGGTTTGCCAAATTCTTTCATGCACTGAAAGAATATGGTTTTATCCAATTAAGAGCTGATTATTCCTTGTTTACCCAAGATTTCCATGGTAGCTTCACAGCTATTCTTGTCTATGTAGATGATATTATTATTTAAGGGAATGACTCAACAAAAATCCAATGCTTGAAGGAGTACTTGAATGACAAATTTTATGTCAAGGATCATGAAAAACTGCATTATTTCCTTAGGCTTAAAATAGCTCGTTCACCAAATGGGATATTTGTATCACAAACAACATATGTCCTTGACATATTATGTTACCACCTTCATAAAATGGGAAAATTACAGCATAAGAACTTAAACTTATATGCTTTAATTTTCACCATAGTGTATGAATTGTGAAGTGTAAAGTATTCAATATACACTCCCTTAAGTGACAAAAACAATGATAGCTTGGTCCTTAAGAAAGCATTGATATATTGCTTGATTTTCAAGTAACCTATGGACTAAATTATAAGGTTACAAAGATTGGGTACTCAATTGTACAAATTTCTAAATATGGCTATGGAAAGGACATGGATGGAATTATGAAGAAAGGATATGGATGGAATTATGAAGAAAGAACATGGAATGAATTAAATTTATTGTTGAGGACCAAAGTGCTCAAAGAGGCAAAGTTTGCCATTTATGACATGATGACAACTAAGGTGCTTAAGTGTCCTAGATTTTTCTAAAGGTGAAAATGACTATTGACCAAGGTTAGAAAAAGCCAAAATATGTCATTTTCTTATCCCAAATGGCTGGCAAAAATATTGTCCAAGTGTGGCTTAAAGTTTGTAAAATTTGCAAACATGCCATTACTAAAGATAAATAAGGAAATAAAGCTAGAAAAAAAATCATTTTCACCCATTTTCTTCCCAAAATTCGACCTCCACCTGCTAGCCTCATCTCTTTGAGCTCCTCCACCATCCACCATAGCCATCTTACTGCAAATAATCAAGAGAAATAAAGAGAAAACAACCGAAGCATCAAGGAAGGCAATAACCCCTAGTTTTCGGGTTTACAAAGGATTTATTGGATTTGCAGCAAAAGGTAAGGGTTTTATCTGGGTTTCATGGCTGTTTATTGTTCAATACAGATGCCCAAACATCCATGAACCTAAGACCCTAAGCTTGGAAGAGAGCCAAGAGCTTGATGAACCAAGTTTAGGTTAAGGGGGAAATTGCACCAAGGGTTTCAACCCTACAGCTTTGGTGCTCTATTATGGCAGTGAAATTCAGGGTTTCTAGAGCCCAAGTTAGTACTAACTAAGACCTAAAAGACTCCTAAGACCAAGAAATAGCTTGAGGAGGGCTGCCATAGTGAGTTCTTAATGTTTAATTGAATGATTATGGACTAACCTTAATGTGTTATTGCTGCCAGCATTTCATATGTTTGTTGCTGTGTTTGTTTGTGCATTTGGATGTGTATATTTGTGTGTTTATACTGTATTTTTGTGTTTTAGTGTCTTTGGATTTAAGGTATATGGCTGGAGTTTGAAGATTTTATCGATAAGCCCTTACTAAGTTTCATTCAAGAAACTTACCCCCTTTCTGTCCTTTTCAGGAGCACCTGAAAGAGAACATTCAGATTAATAGTCATCGTTTGAATTTCTCTGTGAAATTTCAGGTATATTAAGTTCCATATGTGTAGTGATAAACTGGAAAGTTTCATGATTTTTAAAGCACAGTAGCTATTTTTAGTAATGGTACTTTCTGCCCTACGCAGCAGCTGGTCCCTTCAAGTTTCTGGAGTGCTTAGTGCTTTGTGGAGCTCTCCAAGAAGCTTAGTGTATATATATTAACTAAGTTATTGGCATGTATGTAGTGCATGAATGCATGTAAATGAATTGAGTATGGTGTGTATGTAGTGTGAGAAGGATATATGAATCATTGGAGTGTAGTTTGGAGTGTATACACAATGCTGTCCATATGGTGTTTATGGGCTGTTTTGATGGAATTTTTATGAATAAGGGTTGGAAAGATTCTAAATTCAAGGAAATGGTTTCCCATGTGGCTAAGACATATATGGTACTGCCTATATTGGCTTTGTACCTGGAAATGAAGTGAATACATTTTAAGAAATTTTGTATGGGCAAAATGGTCATACGGTGACCAGAATTTCGACTCTGCACCTAAAATTTAATATCTCCCTGTGTAGAATGAATCTTGGTATGAAATTTTGACCACATCTAAAGAACATCCAGAGGTTGAACTATAATTTGGAATTTATAAATTTGGAGCCTTGTAGCCAAAGATATGATGTTACAAAGTTGGCTAAGTTACTGTTAATTTGGTCAGAATTTGGTAACCAAGTTCAAAAATCCATAATTTGGTCCATAGGTGGGATTTTGATGTAAAAAAAAATTTATTGGTTTGCTCTAAGTCTCCAGTTGATAATGGAACAAAGAAAACAGGGGGTTACATGGTTGGAATGATACATTTTATTAGTGGAAGTTACAAGTGCGGTGGCGGGTCACTAAAACTTAACAAGATTACTTAATGTGTGGAAGCCAAGACTAAGAATTGTGTTAGTGTTTTTCTTCTTAGCTACCATAGCCATAGTGTGCATAAATGTAAATATGTGTGTTATGGTTTGACCAATATACATATATTTGCATAAAGACCAAGAGGGCCACTTGGGTAATATAGTGAGCATTGTTCTAATGGCCTACAAAACATGCATAGCTCCTGGGAGATTGACACATTAGATATTGTCACCGCATTTAAGCTCTCAGAGTGGTAACATATTACATGAAACTGGGATGTTGAGGTCTAGACCGACCACCTTTCCTATCCAACAACATCACAGACTTGGCTCGGCATAAGGGGAATTGCGTCTTATTCCTTTCGAGTGCTTCTAGTTCCTATTTCATTACCAACTGCCACTTTGGTTCAACAGAGGATTAAGCATATGTTTCTAGTTCATAGTTGCTAGAAAGAATTGCAAGGAAGGCATTATAATAAGGGTTAAATTTTGTGTAAGACAAGTAGTTGGAAAGTGGGTGAGGCATACCTAAGGAGACAATATTTGCATGAGTGTGAGTCGAGCTGTCGGCTTGAAGGAGATCACATATAAAGACCTACGACCAAGATGTTAGTCATCTATTACATTGTGGTCAGTTACTTTCGTTTTCAACCAATTGATTTGGTTGAGGTGATGAAGGTTCATTTGTGTCTAGGGTTTTTATGTTTGTCTTGTGAGGTGAGGGGTCATCTAGAATGATGTCAAAATGAGGAGTTTGGTCAACAGGGACACTGGTTTGCATGCTTTCATCTGTTGTTACGAATGGGAAGTCATCTTGCATAGAAGATAATGTCTCTTGACCCAAAGATCTTGTGAGATTTAAGATCATAGACCTTGTATGTTTTTTTACCAGCTGGATATCCAATATGCACAAAGGGTATGAGCTACTTTCAAGCTTGTCTTTAGTTCTATTGTGGACATAACATAAACATCCGAAGACACACAGGTGATCAAATGTAGGTTTTTTCAACTAAAGTATCTCAAAAGGGCTTTTACCTCTCAATTTTGTTGAGGGCATACGATTGATTAGATAAGTTGCCATAGGAACACAATCTACCCAAAATTTCATTGGAAGATCAGCTTGAAATCTTAAGGCTTTAGCTATTTCCAATAAATGTTGGTGTTTTCTCTCCACAACACCATTTTGTTGAGGTGTTTTGACATAGAAAGTCTAAAGGAGAATTGCATTTTGTTGGAAGAATGTCAACATTTGGCCAGTTATGAGTTAGGGAGCATTGTCACTTCTTACTTGATGAATGATTTTTCCAAATTGATTTTTTACCATGGCATGAAAATTGTGAAGTATGAATAATCATCAGATTTATTTTTCAAGAAATATACCTAAGTATTTCTACTAAAGTCATCAACAATAATGAGGAAATAATGAGCGCATGAAAGAATAGGACACCAAATGTCAATGTGCACCAATTCAAAATAACGTTCACTTTTAATGGAACTTGAAGAAAAGGATTTTCTAGTTCGTTTGGCTCAATGACATGAGCCATAACACTTATTCATGCTTTCTAAGGACATACTTGATAAATGAAAAATAAAAGATAGGTCTCTAAAGGGAATATGGCTAAGTTGCATGTGCTATAACATAACCTGATGATCCCTCTTGGTTGTAGTAGTAACAGATGCAAAGTTCTCCTTGAAGTAGTACAGTCAGCCCCTAAGTTCACCCCTGCTAATCTACCTTATCTTAGCTAAGTCCTGTAAGGTACAGTGGGATGGAAAAAAAGGGTTACATAGCAGTTCAAATCCTTGGTTAATCTACTCACGGATAATAGATTAAATGTAAAGGTTGGAACAAAGAAAACATTGGTTAGCTTAATGTCAAGGGACAACAAAGCTTCACTAACAATTTTAGACATAGATGTAGTTCCATTAGCCAGTTTTATAGGCAAAAAATTGTGGGTAGATTGAATTTTGGTTAAAGCTTTCCCAGATGAAGTCATATGCTCAAAGGCTTCTATATCTATAATCCACTTGGATTTTTTAGTTGTGGTCTTACCCGTAAAACCGGCAAAGAGAATTTGATTCAAGAGCGATGAGATATGCTTATCATATTGTTCTTAGGTGAGGGCAAGAACTTGCATTGTGACACCTTTGTTTGAGTCCACGGTTGCATTGCTTGCCACTGTTTTTCCCTACTTGGTAGGTTTTTTATTTGTAGCAGGCTTGCCTTTCTTTTTCCACTAATCTGGATAACCAACTATCTTGAAGCACATTGAACATAAGTACCCACTTTTGCCATAATGCTTATAGACCATCTTACTTTTATCCTTGCTAGGACTATTTCCTTGTTGAGGTTTGACGGCAAGTGTCGCTGCTTGAGTCACAGGATTGCTTGCAACATTAAATCTTTTCTGTCTTTATTTTTGCACGGCAAGGGCATAGACTTTATTGAACAAGGAAAAAGGCTCTATATTTAATACTTAGGATTTCAACACACTAAAATTGTTGTTTAGTCCTATAAGAAAGGTATGTAGTTTCTCACGTTTTTTCTCAATAATCAACTCCTTTGTAGCATCACTTGTACATGTCGAAACATTCAAGTATATTGATAATTCAACCCACAGCCACTTCAATCATGTGAAGTAGACATCTATAAATTGGTCTTGTTGTTGTATAAGCATTAATCCTTCATGCAGATCTGTCCATATATCCTATGCGGTTTCAATGTAGGCAGCGCTTTGGTACAGCTCTGGTGATAGTGCATTGAATATCCAAGAGACCACCATTGAATTGCACTTTTACCAAGCCTGTAAAAGTGTCGATGACCCATTGGGCTTCTCAATCGTACCATTTATGATGGCAAGTTTGTTCTTTGCCATTGGTGCATTCTTCATCGAACACCTCCAAGTAGGATAATTGTCCTCCTTCAACAAACATCCAACCAGATTTAATCTTGGGCTATCAGATAGGTTTAGGTAATACAAAGAGGAGGGATTATTTGGATTTGGAGGTGATCTAGAATTATGACCATTCTGGTTTGGATCTTCCCCCATCAGATGGTAATGTTTTCTCGAGTTTTAAGTGAGGAGACCAGCTCTGATACCATGTGAATTTTGGTTTCAACTTGTATTGCTTTACGTACAAATTAGCTATTCATACAACAGGTCTCCCTTATCTATACGAAGTCTACATCTATCATAAGTCTATCACTTAAGTTATGATAAAGATAAGGGAGGAAGAAGATAAGTTATGATAAAGATAAGGAAGGAAAGAAATAAAGTCACTAACAATCTCATCGGCGCACTGATGCTATTGTCGCCATTGGTCTCTATGTTGTGGAGAAATGGGAATGAATTGGAGAATAAGTGTGACGGCTCTCCTAGTCAACAACGGTTTAGACCTGGTAAGTATGTTTATTTAATTATTTTTACTTAAGTACCTCAAGTTAGCATTTTGTTAAGCAAGAAAGACAAGCTAAGTTTAAGTAAAGATGAGTTCCTACATGTAGTTTGGCATTGAAGAGTCAAAACAACAAAATAGTAATTTTGACTTAAGTAAGTGGCATGACTATAATTTTGATTAAATTAGTTTCATGTAGGGAATTTTGACAAGTTAAGTTAAGACCATAAGTTATCCCAGCTATTAGAAGTATCATTGAAGGGAAAGTGCAAAAATTTCACTAAGTGCTCAAAATTTTTTCATTCTTTCTATGTCAGTCCTAAAAATTTTCATTTTTTAAGTGAGCCTTAAAACATTAATACCGTAATCATTGTTAGTCCTAAAATGGATGATGATCCGCATGTCAAACAGAATGTCTTATGTGGCCTTTAACTTCCGCTAACCCTTTCATGTTTTAGGACTCACATAGAAAAAAGTAAAATCTTAAGATTGACATAGAAAAAATGCAAAAATTTTAGGATTGACTAAGCTATTTTTTCCTAAATCTCTTTGTTCATGTTGTCCAAACTATACATCTTGCCCTTAGCTCTCTCCTGCTTCACCTCCACCTCTTTCTATTTCTTCCTCATAGACTTCCTTCTCCCTGACCACTAGCTAGTCGTGGCCGTGGAGGGAGGCAATTGAAATCATCAAATTATTGGGCACAATCGGAATCAGACACTGGATCTAAATTCGAGCAACAATCGAAGGAGTTAGAACTAGAAATCACAGGAAAATATGCAGAGGTATGTTGAAGAGTTGGAAATTGCAGTTGGAATTGCCGCGGAGGACAGCAAGAGTGGCCAAGTTTTGCCAGGGATGGGAGGAAAAAGGGGGTTTTTGTTTTTATGCTGACATGTCAAGGGATTAGTGGGAAAATGAGGCTAGCTAGGATATTCCGTTTGACATCTTAGCAGACATCCATTTTAGGACTAACAGTGCTTACAACGTTAACGTTTTAGGACTTACTTAGAAAAACATTAAATTTTAGAATTGATATAGGAAAAAGGCAAAAATTTTAGGACTGACTAAGCCATTTTCCTTGCAATAGAGTATAGAAATGTGATGAACAACATAATTTCTTTATATGTGCTTGCTTCCAGAAATGTGTAGAGTTACAACTATCATATCTAGGGATGGCAATGGATAGGATGTGGGTAGGATAGTGTTAAACTTGCCTCCTATCCATTATGTTTAACACTTAATCTATATCATATTTGTCATCCATCAGTTTTATAATTTTAATATCCATATTCTATCATTTTAGGGTGGGGTAGGATCGGATAAAAACTACCTACCCGTTGCATAATTTCATAATAAAAAAATAATGCTATAATAGAGTGCCATAAAAAATTATTAAAATTGATCTTGCAAAAAAAAAAAAGCATTATTAATAATAAAAATAGAAATTGACTTAGCCATAGATCAATCATAAAGAATTTGGCCTAATCAAATTAGTGAAATGAGCGCATACTTAGCATTTCTACAAGCGCACAACTTTGTGAAGAAAAAAAAAATGGGAACCTTCCTCAAAGCTTTGCCCTAACCATTTTGGCTTGGTGTTACAATGATACTTAGTTCCGATTATAAGTAGTTATGTAAACTATATATATATATATATATATATATATATATATATATATATATATATATATATATCTATATATATACGGGTACGGTATGGGGGAGGTAAGCATAAACCCCCATCCTACCAACATCCACCATGTACAAAAAAAATAAAATTCATATCTGCTCTAAATCCATTTAATTATAAAAAAAATCCTATCTATCAGGTAAGATATAGTTGGATATTTGTCGGGGTAAATATTTCACTGACATCCCTAATCATATCCACGGCATATCCAATAATTTTTTGTTTTTAGTGTATAGCAGCAAGCTCGAGGGAGAGAGGTGCTTTGAACCTTAGTGCTTAGTCATACTAACAACCTTAAAACCATAAATTAGGTTTAGGGCACGATCAATAGTGTCGACTGCTAGAAGAATCAAAACCAAAAGTCCTAAAATAACTTGCAACCTTTCTACATTAACCTAATTTATTTTAACTTGAGTCAATTTAATTTAAAATAATATTTTTTTCCTTTTTGTGACTTTTTTGTTTAGAACCAAGTTTATTTGAAAGTCAATATTATGTAGATATAATAACCCATTTAAAAATAAATTTTCATAATGTTATTAAATTTTTATAATTTTAAGCATTGAAAAAGAAAAATTCATAAAATTTAATAAGATTATAAAAATTATATTTTTAATAAATTATCATATCTATATAATATTCACTTTTAAATGAAATTAATTTTAAATAAAAAAGTATAAAAATAAAAATAAACTATTTTAAATTAAGCTTATTTAAGGTAAAATAAATTGCTGAACTCTGGTTGGTTTCAAAGGCCAAAGTCAGAACGTGAAGTGCCCAAGTAGACGCCGCCAGAGGTCTTACCGTCCGCCAATGAATAGTTGCCATGCGATTGAAAATACAACCTGTTGGCGAAACCCTTCAAGTCCCCCACCGCCGGAACCGCCTTCCCGCTGCCGGAACTTCTTGAATCCAGAAACACAACTTGATCGCCCAACGTTGTCACCTTCGTCCACTGCCTCGCCGCCAGATTGTACCTCCAAACGGGCAACCGGTCGGGGTTCAACCACGGATACTGTACAGCGAGTACTAGCAACAGATCTCCATCAACAGATTCTACTACATAAGATTCCCGACACGGCCTCCAAGCATAAACATTCCCAGAAAAAGAGTAGAAATTTTTCAGTTCTCCTTCACCCTTTAATGGCTCTATCTCGGTCAACATGTCCCGTGGTTTGTCTGAGACATCCAAGTTGAAGGCCGCTCCAGTGCCGTATTTAAACAAGCAGTAGAAACTCCCTCCGACAAAGATAACATTCTCCACGCCTCCGGGAACCTTAACCACATCATATTTCTCCCAGTTCTTGTCCCCGGGGCCGCAGGCGTATATCGATAAGCATTCGCTGAAGCGGGAGAAAGCAACGAAAAGGCAATCGGGAGAAACCAGAGGACGGGAAAATTAAAATTTGAAATCGAGACAGGGTAGTTTCGGCGGACATATTGTTTTTCTGGTGTAGGGGCTGTATAAGCAGAGACGGGTGCCGGTTTGATTACCCAGTCGATAAACGACCCACCCGAACGTCGCCATAAATGGTTCCGCTGTCCGTCGGTCATCTGAGCCGGGGAAGAGCTCATCCATCAACGGAGCTGGCTCCTGATGGCCGACGGCTGAGATATATCTTCCATTGCGCGAGATATTTGGCCAGTGGAGATAAATTGAATCGATTCTGTAGGTGATCAGCCACGGGAGTTGTTGATCGATTGAAAGCAGGGGGAAGAGTCTCTGAATCAGGAGCGCCGAGGTCTTGGAAGCGGCGGCGAAGCGAACCCTGCATAAGGGGGTGAATCGTCTCTCGATAATGTCGACCAGAATCTGATCCGGAAGATCCGTGAGCCGACAAACTGCTTCTTGTTCCGCTCCCCCATCCATGAATCGAATGAAAAAACAGAGTAACAAAGTAAATTGCATGTGTGTCTATATATATATATATATATATATATTGAAAATTAATGTTGAATATGGATTCAATCCCATATTTCTTCTTGTTATTTTTTCTACTTTTCCCATGTCCATGTGGAGTGGCTTGTTAAAAGCCTAATTGGTTTTGGTCTGAAAGTCCTTCAAGGACTTGTTGCTGTGGCTTGCATGTAATTTTTTTTTTGAGAAAATTAGAGAATTAGAGACAGAGGCTAACGCAGGTGCCGCGAATGACTCGATTATTTTTTTTTTAGAATAATTTTTCTTTACATTGTGAGTTTTGATTTTGTAATTTGAGAAGTCATTATCTTAGTATTATGAGCATCAATCTGCGAGTATTGGTACTTTAAAATGTTCGTGGTGTGAAATTTTTTGTAGGAATCCTAAAGTATTAAATTTCAAGTTTTTCTCAAATTATTGTGATCGAATTCAAGTTTATGTAATAATTTGGATCATGTATGCTGTAATATTTTTTTTAGTAAGGTTGCTAACTTGAGCTTTGTTTAAATCTGTACGCACAAATTTCGCGTGTAAAAAAAATTACACCCTGAAATTAATTGTAGCACAAATTACAATATTAAAATTTAGAATAGAGATTTTGGGGGATCGACTCTCTAGCGTACTTCTCACGTGCACAATCCTCTGATTAACGCTTCGAGCTTTTGGTGGAGACACGAACGGCTTCTTCACGAACACGGATTCTGGACTTGTCTTGCACGAACACGAACCGAGGTCCTTGCCGCTTCTTTCGGTGTAAGATTTCTGTTGTACTCCTTGGACTTGGGGGCTTCGGGCAATGTCCGCCGCTTTCTTGCCTCTTTCCTTGGAGTTTGACTTGTCGCAGCACAGAAACGAATTCTTCACGTTCCTCGCCGCTTCCACCGGATCTGGACTTGAACTTGATGCAGTGCTATCTCGCGTTCTTCACGTTCCTCACCGCTTCCGTCGGATCTGAACTTGAACTTGATGAAGCACTATTTCGCGTTCTTTGCGTTCCTCACCGCGTTCTTCAAATCTGGCCTCGAAACTGGGATTTGATCTTTTTTGGAGTTGATTTCTTCTTTCGCCGGGCGTTTGTGCTTGATCGGCTTGAAGAACAGGAGAAAACTTCTTGTAGAGAGATTTTTCTTCCTCTCTAAGTTTTTGCCTCTCCAATTTCTTTTTCTTCTTCTCCCTTTTTTTCCCTTTGGCTTTGGGGACCTATTTATAGGTGTAGAAAGGAAGTGGTTTGGTTCAAGAGAATCACATGTGACAATTATCATGTATTTATCTCTTGTATTTTTCTTAAGAGAAAATAAATATGATAATTATCTCTCATTAATTATCCAATTTATTTAATTTAAAAGGATAATTAATAGAGCATTCTAGAATGTTCTAGAATATTTGAGCAAAATCATGGGCTTTAATCATTTTGGATTTTAAGGCCCAATTTGCCAAAAGTGGACTTTGGCCAAAATGGCATAATGAGTCTTCATTCAAAGCCTCCAAATTGTGTGCTTTTGGGCTCCCAAAATTGGGTTTCTTGAATTTGTAGTTCCCAAAATTGATGGACTTTTGAATTTTGGACATCAATTTGGAAATGGGCTAGACAATTTAAATTGGGTTTAATATTTTTTAACCCAATTAAATTTTGATGTCTACAAATGCCCCCTCAAGATTATTTATTTATACACTTTTTTTTGTGTAATAAATAAAATAATCTTGATTTTTTTTTTTATGAGAAAATTTGTTGTGTCCTTCAAGATGTAAGAAGAATTTTGCCATCAGGCATGTGCCTGGTTGTACCAACTTTGGTCTCCTCCATGAAGTATATTTCCACTTTGGGTAGGAAATAATATTTGCTTTGAGCTCCAACATCAAATAAACTTGACTTGAAGTAGAAGTTAAATTTGCTTTTATTTTATGACAAATGCATGGGTCAGAGTAGAGCTTTAATTCCATTAGGATTTGATCTCCTAATTCAATGAAATTTTATAAACCCGATTAAACGAAACCAGCAGCTTGTATAAATTTGGCATCAATTTACGATTTTTAACCGGTCTGGTACGCTTCTCTTTCTCTCTTCGTGCTACTTTTTTTTTTCTTGGTGGCTGCTGGCTTCACTGTCCGATTTTTGTTTCTGTGTAGTCAAGCAAAGGTCAACCTTCCAGCGTTCCAGGTGCATTCAAGCAAAGGTCAGCAAAGGTAGGCATCTTCCTGAACACTTTTTCTACTTTTAACCGCTTTGCTTTTTTCACTTTTATTTTCTAATCTTTGTCTTCATGCGCAGGAATTGTGGACCTTGGCACATTAAAACAAGCTTTTCCCAAGAATTGTCTGACGGACTTCAGGCATAACCATTTTTTTTTTTATACAGCATGCCAGTTTTTTGCCTTTTGTTTTCTCTCTTGTTTTTTTTTTTTTGTTTTTCCTCCCTCCGCCCCTTTTTTTTTTTCGCGCTGGATTTGCCAGAGCTTTTTTTTTTTTTTGGCCTTTTGTCTTTCTTTTCTTCTTTGCCTTGTTTTTTTTTTTTTTTTGCTTTTTTTTTTTAGCAAGATTTCTTGGTGACTCTTGGGTACTGTGGAGATTTGAAGGCTTAGGTATAGATCGTCTCCAAACTTTGATTTTAGATTTTTCGATCTTTCCGAATCCCGAGAGCGTAGACGAACCTTTTAGGTTTTAAGGCGAATCTTTTCAGCATTGTCTTTGTACTTCTTTTTGGATCACGGACCGCCTAAGTCCTTTTTGTGAAGCGATCATCATTGCTACTGCTGCTACGTCAAGTTTCTTCTCCAAGTCAGATATTTTGTTGCAAGATGGCCGCCCCAAAGGTGCGTTCAAAAGTTGTACCAGCTTCCAGACCTGTGAAGATTGATTGGATTGCTGAGTCTAACGATGGCAAGTATTTGATACTTCCAAAGGCCACCGTGAAGCCGCATTCTGGAGGTGATGTTGGCCCAATTAAGCTTGTCGTTCGCTATCCTTTTGTCCGTTCTTATGCCGTGGAGCACCTACACCGCGTTGAAGAACCGAGCATGCCGAGGCTTAGTGAGTATCCCTTGGAGAAGGATATGGTTCCTGGAGGTGTTGTCTTGCCAGATCGTTGACCATCCTTGTGCTTTCCCCTATCTCATGTGAATGTTCATGATGTTCCAAGGCCGCATGTGGCTGAGCTCATTTCCTGTCATCAACTGAAGTGGGGCTCTTCCCTTGATTCAAGAGGTGAGATTCAGTTTTTGCGTGGTTTTAGGGAATGAACTGTCGATACTTGTGGTTTGCTGCGGGTGAACGGGCTTACTGACTTAGCTTCTGCCATTGGAGCTGCGTGTTTTGACTACCATCGGCCGAATGGGATGTATCGTCCTTTGGTTGAGGCTTGGTCTCCTGGCAGAAATACTTTCATCACTTCAGAAGGTGAAATCGGCATGTCGCTCTGGGAGTTGCGTGAGATCAGCGGCCTTTCCATTCAGGGAGAGTATTACGAAGAGGTTGTGCCAAGCTACACTGAGCTCATGAATCGTAATACAGATGGCTTGCCAGAGACTTTTATGTACCTCTTCAAGGCTTTCTCAGAGATTGCTTCTAGCAAGAATAAAGATAGGCTTTTGCATGCTGATTGGATTGATTTTTGGTTTAAAGTGAAGGATCCTATGCCCAATCCTCGTGCCTCTAAGCAATATCAGGTGCCGACTCAAGTGAAGTATGATCGTAGCGGCCGATGCACTAAAAGTCCGCAAATCAAGAGACCGTTTATGATGGCTTCCCAAAACTCTGATTTTCCATTTGATTTGCCGGCTTTCCCTAAGCTTGGGTGTCCTACTTCTCCAAAATTTCGTGATGAGCTCAAAATTGCTGCTTACTTGGCTTTATGGCTTTGCCGCTACGTTCTCCCTTTCAATGATGACTTACGACCTGGAACTTTTAAAGCTGCATCAAAGATGGTACAGGGAGTCACCTTTAGTTTGGTACCTCCTATCCTAGCATGCATTTATAGAGGGCTCTTTGAGACTGGGCAGCTTGAAGGAGAGTCTCGTGATCTTGGCAGGGTGAAAGTAGCATTTCCTGGTCATTTTTTTTATGCTTGGGCTGGCTTGCATTTTCCACGGGGAGTTTATGACACCATGAGCAAAGATTTGCCTCGTCCTCTGATCCAGAAGATTCGTGGAACCTTAAATGCCTATCAACATTGGGAAGATTCTGCTGCTGACTGTAGGTCTTTGCTACGTGATGGACTTCTGTCTCGTGATTTCTCATGGAATCCTATGCCGGCTTCAATAAATCCAGGGGAGCGTGCTGATGATGGAAAAAGAGGGCAAGATACCGCAGAGTTCATGATGAGCCTACGTCTCGGGTACTTGACATATCGTCGGAACAATACCTTTATCTCGGAGTACTATAATCTTCATCGGTTTGCTCGGCAGCATGGCTTTCTTCAGAGGCTTCCTGGCAACCCAAAGCTCACTACTCTTCCTTCTCGGCTTGACTCCTTATATGAAGCGTGGTTGTCTTTGACTCGGATTGGTACAGGTGCTAAGTTCCACATCCCCAAGTTTTCTTCTACCATTGGCTTGCAAGTTGACCTGAGCTATACAAATTGGTGGAAAAGTGAGGTACTCCCTACTTTGGAGAAAATTCCAATTTCTGTATTGTTGGAGAGCGAGAAACCAAGCTTCGAGTTATCTCTTGTCAAAGTTCCACCAACCTTAGTTAAGGAGCAGAGCCTAGATCCAAAGAAGCGTCCGGTGACGGGAGCATTAGTGGCTCCTACAGGAAAGAGGATCAAGTTGAAACCTCGTGAGCAGCTTTTGCCGGAACCTAGCGTGCAAGCTTCAAGTAACAAATGTTCTTCTTCTTGTCGAAGCTTAGGGAACAGTCTTGGCATGTCCCCGAAGTCTCTTAATAAGGGTAAGTATCTCCCTTCTGTTTTGATTAAAAAAAAATTGTTTCTTCATTTTAGTTTGTCTAATCTTCTCCTTGTTACAGTCTTCCCTGATGTACCGGAATCAAAACACCTTCTCTCTGAAGAGGACCTGGCACATGGCATTAAGACGATTGGAGCTCTAGATGGTTTATCTGATCGTCCTATAGAAGATAATTCAAATGAGAAAGATGAAGTGGAAGTTGTGTCGAATGGCCAAGTCATAGCTTCTCCATGCAAGGCACCTACCATCGATGCAGTCCCGACGCCTCCTTCTCTGAAGGGAAACTCACAAATTATGCCAATATTCTCTTGTGCTTCCAGCATGCCAAAGAAGTCTTTTGCTTCAATGGATCTCATTAAGGAGATTATTTACCGTGGCCTCATAGACTACTTGAAGAAGGAAGGTGATGCTGCTTTGCAAAATGGATTTTCTTCACTACGAGATTGGTGGCATTGCAAGAGGGATGAAATTCCCAATCTTCTGACAAAATGTTTCTTTGTGGATTGCTCCCCTTTACTTGAAAAGATGGATTCTCTACTTAAAGGAACTGAGGTGTACCTTTCACAGAGGCAGGAAGCCATGCAGTCATTGGACCCAGAGGTGAATCAGAGGGAGCTTGCTTCTATTGAAGCAGAATCTGGCATTCATACTTCACGAGTGGCGACTTTTGCTGAGAAGATAGATTCACATGTTAATATCATAAAGAATGCTAATGCCCAGATAGAGAAGCTTCAACAGCAAGTAGCCGATTCATCAACTGCCATTGATATGTTCCGCGATGAGAGTCAGAAATCTCTTGAAGCACTTAGTTCCTTGGATGCAAGGCGTGAAGAAATCAAAGATCGCTTAGCTGCAGGGGGATCTAGGATTGAAGCAGTAAATCGGCGGAGGCAAGAACTTGAGAAAGAGCTTTTAGACATTTTTTCTGGGGATTGGGCCACCATTTCCATGTAGCTTTACTTTCCTTTCCCTTTTTTAGGATTAGGTAGGCTGTAGCAGGATTCCGGAATGCAATGAAGATATCTCTTTTATTTTTTTGAATCTCATCGTCTTACTTATTCCCAATCTTTAAATAACATCCCAACCTTAATAATAAGGATGTACTTGAACTAAGTGACAAGCAAAACATAGCTCAAAAGGGAAATTTTCATTTGATTTAGCCGTTCACAGTTTATACTCGTGCGGGCCAGGAGTATTACATTTTTGTTTTGAAGATTTTGCCGTACACAGTTTATACTCGTGCGGGCCAGGAGTATTACAATTTTTTTTTTTTTGAGGATTTTGCCGTACACAGTTTATACTCGTGCGGGCCAGGAGTATTACATTTTTTTTTTTAGGATTTTACAGGCCAGGAGTATTACCGTACACAGTTTATACTCGTGCGGGCCAGGAGTATTACATTTTTTTTTTGAGGATTTTGCCGTACACAGTTTATACTTTTGTTACAGTTTTTTTTTTTTTTTGTTTGTTTTTTTTTTGTGTTTTGTCATACAGTTTAGGCTCTTGTGACAAGGAGCATGCCCCCGAGTCTTCATGCATAAAACTTCTTCAAGAACTTCCCATTGATGGGGCCGATTCTTAAACCGTCCTTGTCCACTATCTTGTAAGCACCGTTGGTGTAGACTTCGGTCACCATGTACGGGCCATCCCACTTTGACACGAACTTTCCTCCGGCGCGCTTCGTCATGATGATTGGTCTTCTAATGGCTAACACTAGGTCCCCAACTTGAAAAATCCTCGGGCGCACCTTCTTGTTGAAAGCTTTTGCCATGCGAGCTTGATAGCACTCTAAGCGTTGTTGAGCTTCAAGTCTTTTCTCATCTAAAGCGTCCAGCTCCTCTAGCCGCAACTTGGCATTTTCCTCATTGGTCAATCCTTCTTGCAGAGCTATCCTTAAGGAAGGAATTTGGCATTCCAACGGGAGGACTGCTTCTACGCCATAGACCAGGGAATATGGAGTTGCTTGAGTAGGGGTCCTGTGCGTTGTTCGATATGCCCAAAGGGCTTCTCCAACTTTCTCATGCCAATCTCTCTTTGATCCTGAGACAACCTTTTTCAAAAGGTTGCACAGCGTTTTGTTGAAGGCTTCGGCCAAACCGTTTGCTGCAGCGTTGTACATAGATGAGTTATGTTGGACAAACTTGAACTTGCCACAAAGTTTGTCCATCAATTTATTGTAGAACGACTTTCCATTGTCAGTGATGATGTAGCGGGGAACTCCATATCGGTAAATGATGTTTATTTTGATGAATTCCACTACATTCTCTTTCTTGACTTCCTTCAATGGGATAGCTTCTGCCCATTTTGAGAAATAATTAGTGGCGGCCAAGATAAATGAGTGCCCAGCGGATGACTTAGGAGTGATTGGCCCCACAATGTCAAGGCCCCAAGCATCAAAAGGCCAAGAAGCCACTATAGGATGTAACAGCTCCGGAGGTTGATGAATGAGGTTGGCATGGAATTGGCAGGCTTGACATCTCCTGGCGTAGCTGATGCAATCCTTCACCATAGTTGGCCAATAATACCCCATCCTTTTGATACGATGGTAAAGTTTTGGTCCAGACTGATGAGCTCCATAGATTCCAGAATAAGCTTCTTCTACCACTTGGCCAGCTTCTTCATCATTTAAGCATCTAAGGAGGACTCCTTCGATAGAGCGACGATAGAGAACCTCCTTGAAGTGGACGAACCTTGGTGCTCTTCGGCGAATATCAGCTCGACGACGAGGGTCTTCAGGTAGGTTACCATGTTCCAAGTAACTAATAAACGGTTGTCACCAATCCTCATTTGGTTCAATGACGAAGATAGTATGACTGCACCCATATTTCTCGACTAATATTTGTGGTACCACCCATCCCTTGTGTACTTGGATCAAGGCTTCTTGCTCAGTTGAATTTGCTAGAACAGCTGCCAGGTTGGCTAAAGCATCGGCATGTCGATTGTGCCCTCGGGCAACATGATGGATGCTTACTTGCTCTAATTGGTCTAGTAAATGCCTTGCATATTCAAATAAAAGGAGTAGTTCAGGTTTGCAAACATCGTATTCTTGGAGAAGTTGGTTGACCACCAGCTTAGAATCTCCAAAGATCTCTAGTTCTTGGATTTGCATGTCCATGGCTGCTTCCAATCCAATTAGCAAGGCTTGGTACTCCGCTACATTATTCGAGCACTTCTTGAGCAAGCTGAAAGAGTATGGCAAAACTTCATTGTAGGGAGAGATGAACACCACACCTGCCCCCGCTCCATATTCTCGAGATGCGCCATCAAAGAACATCATCCAGGTTGGGATGATTTGTGCAAGGAAGACTCCCTCATCTGGCAGGTCTTCTGGGAGTTCCCATTCTGCTGGTATAGGGTGATCAGCAAGAAAATCCGCCAATGCTTGTCCTTTGATTGCCTTTTGCGAGACAAACACTATGTCAAATTCAGACAGAAGAAGAGCCCATTTAGCCAACCTTCCTGAAAGCACCGGTCTTGACATCAAGTACTTCAGTGGATCAACCTTCAACACAAGATGGACTACATGGGCTAGCATGTAATGCCTTAGCTTTTTTATAGCAAAGATCAGTGCGAGGCATATCTTCTCAATGGGAGAATAGTTAACTTCTGCCCCCACTAGCCTTCGACTCAAGTAGTAAAGTGCATTTTCCTTCCCCTTATCATTTTGTTGAGCAAGAAGTGCCTCCAATGAGTGTTCTTGGGCAGCTATGTACAATATTAAAGGCTTTCCTTGAATTGGAGCAACAAGGATGGGTGGATGGAGTAGGTAGTCCTTTATACTTTGAAATGTATTCTTGCAAGCGTCATCCCAGATAAAAGGCATATCCTTTTTTAAAAGCCTACTAAACGGGTGGCATCGTCCTGCTAGGTTGGAGATAAACTGCCTTATGTATGCTAATCTTCCTTGCAGGCTTTTAAGCTCACGAATGTTACTTGGCTCATGCATTTTTAGGATTGCGTCTATCTTTGATCGGTCCACCTCGATGCCACGATGACGGACGATGAATCCTAAGAACTTCCCAGAAGTAACACCGAAAGCACATTTGAGAGGATTCATCTTTAGTTGGTATTTGCGGAGTCGGTCAAAGACGTCACGTAAGTCCTTTAGGTGCTCTGACTTGTTTTTCGTCTTCACCACCAAGTCATCGACATAGCATTCTACTTTCTTGTGCAACATGTCATCAAAGATTCTTTGCATCGCTCGTTGGTAAGTTGCACTGGCATTCTTGAGTCCAAATGGCATAACTTTGTAGCATTAAATCCCCTTTGGAGTACAGAAGGCTGTAAATTCCTCATCTTTTGGATCCATGCGAATTTGGTTGTAACCAGAGAACCCATCCATGAAAGACAAAGCTTCGTGTCCCGTTGTTGAGTCAACCATTAATTCCGTTATTGGCAAGGGGAAGTCATCCTTTGGGCAGGCTAGATTCAAATCTCGGAAGTCTATGCAGATTCTGATTTGGCCATTCTTCTTCCTCACGACCACAATGTTTGAAATCCAGGTGGGGTACTTAACTTCTCGAATGAAACCCGCATCAATAAGTTTATCTACTTCAGCCTCAATTTGTGGAATAAGTTCTGGCCGAAATCTTCGTTGAGCCTGTTTGACGGGGCGGGATCCATGCTTCACGGCAAGGTGATGGACAACGATCTTTGGATCCAATCCGGGCATCTCCCTATAGGACCATGCAAAGACATCTTCATATTCTTTCAGTAGCTCGAAGTACCTCGCCTCCTCTTCAGGACCCAGCAGGGTGCTCACAAACACCGGCTTTGGATGATCCGGCATCCCTAAATTTAGTTCCTTCAAGTCATCAACAGTTGCTTGCCCTCCTTCCTCAAAAGCTTCAGGCGCAGGGCTTGGTTCAGTTTCCTCGACTACTTCTTCCATGCTTGGCTCATCTTGATCTCGTCCTTCAAGTGCGACATTATTGCAGGAGGCTACTTCCTCTTGAGGATTATCATCTTCGTGAGATGTTTGGTGGCGACGCCTTTGTCTCCTTTGCCTCTGGCGTTTGGCCTTTGCTTGTGCTTTCGGATGAGCTCCATTTGGCCCGAGCCGTGCAAAAACTGAAGTCCTTTGTATATTATTAGTAGGGGCTTTTGGTCCCAAGCGTTTAAATACAGAGACTCGAACATTCTCACGGGTTTCTTTTTCCTCCTGGTTAACCTGCAACTTTACTTGGTCTTCATCATACTCATAAATCTGAATCATCACCGGGTTGCATGATGCATTCTTTGCGAGGTTAGATGGTTGATATCCTAAACCATGCTTTTCTCCAAGCTGCTTTTTTCCAAGGATTGCATCCAAATCACCAAGTTGTCGGGGTTCACCTTTACCATATCCTGCTTTTTGAAACAATTTCTCGACCTTGGGGCCAAACCATGCATTTGCTTTCAAGCTTTGAAATTCCTTCATTTTCTTTGCAGGTTCATCAGACACAGTTAATTTAGAGAGCGAGGAGATTGGTAGGACCATGTCTTCTTTTAGCACTCTAGCATCTTCTTTAGAAAAGTGAAGTTTGCTGGTCGAGGCAGGGATGTTCCCTTTGGTGCTTTTTGCTTTAGGGAGCATTATGGAGAAAGCCTTGGGCTTCGTATCTTGGCAGTCTTCCAGGTAGAACTTGGCATCGGCAAAATGGGTTTCCTCGATGTCAAAAGGGGCGGTTTCTGCCACTACACGCTTGATGCTTCCATCATCGCCAACATACTTGAAGCATTGGTGCCAAGTTGATGGTACAACTCCATTTTCATGCATCCAAGTACGCCCGAGCAGCAAGTCATATGAAGTATTTGCGTCAATAACATGGAACAAAGCAGAGGTCTTCAACTCTTCTATCTCCATTGTAAGCTGAATTTTCCCTGCAGAGCATTGCCCCTTTTGGTTGAAACCTTGGATGGTCAACTTGCTACTTGAAAGATCCTTTACGGATAGCCCGACCTTCTTCAATGTTCGAATAGGCATGATATTCACAGCGGAGCCACCATCAATTAGGATCCTCCCAATCCGGTGTTCGCAAATATATCCGCTTACATAAAGAGGTCGATTATGCAAACGATGGCCCAACTGCAAATCTTCGTCATCAAAAGATATTGTAGCCATGCAGGTGACACACTTATCATTTGCCTTTTTGTGAAACACCTTTCCTTCATAAGCTCCTGGGTCAATGAGCACTTGAAGTATGGCTAGCCGAACATCTTGTGGTAGTTTGAGAACCTCATTCATGGTCATGGTTGCAGGGAGATCTTTGAGTTTGGAGATGATGCCAGCCTTTACTACATCAACCTTATCTCCAATGCTTACTTTGCCGGGTCCTTTTTGGCTACGACTTGATTCGCTATCTCCATGAACGCCTGTAGCGTTTACCTCCACATTGTGTTTTATAAAATATGACTTTGGGAAATAGTCAAGCAGTGTCACGGACCTCCTAACCACCTGTTGTGATTCTGCACTTGTTGGATGTAGTGGCTTCCAAACTTTCCTAGGCATTTGAGGATGCACTCTTGTGGGGTTACACCCTTCCAGTTTTTTGTCTTTCGGAGCTTCTAGCAAAGGATAGTGTGGTGGTTGATTCCTTCTTCGTCTTCGGTCTCTCACCATTTTCCATTCACCATCTTGCTCGTCTGATGAACTAGAACTTGCTAAATCTCCCCACCCAGTTGGCTTTTCTGCTCGGTAGCTCATCAGGTCGAACACTCTTGAAGGACTTGGGATGCTTACCCTTCTTTTCTAAGCATACTTTTCTTTCTTACTTATGAACGTTGACCATCCATCATTGACTTCGTCTTCCGACTCAGATGAGGACTCCCATGTATCTAAGTCATCAACTATGACATCATAGAAGCTTGGGGCGTTTGGGTTTTTAGAGTATTTTGGCATACCAGGGTATGCATAAATAGTTGTTACCTCGCCATCGACCTCAAATTTCACTGGGACAACATCTTTTGGGCCACATGTGAGTACTTCAAGTGTATTTTCCTTCTCTGCGAAGTCTTGAGTAGAGACCTTGACTTCATCCTCAAGTTTTTCTACGAACTTTGGGGAAGTCGCTTCAAAGCATATCTCGGCAACATTGGAAACCAATGGTTCCTCCAAATCATCGAATTTGATATGCCCTTCCTTTTCCATGCGGACTATAAGATCCTTCAACACAAAGCATTTCTCGACGGGGTGGCCAACGATACGGTGAAATCGGCAATACTTAGGGTCATCTACCCTTCCAACCTCCTCCGGTCTCTTTGGATTTGGCAGTTCTATCAAGTTCCTTTCTAGCAACTGGTCCAAGATTGCCGGCACATCCGAATCTGCAAATGGGTATTGTTTTGCTTCAAGTTCCTTGAGTGTCAATCTTTTCTTTACATCCGGTTGGCCCTTCACAAATTTAGTATCAAGACTTGAGCTCCCTTTGGAGATCTTTGCCGGAGTAGCAGCTACAGCCATGGTTTCTTTTGTCTTCACAACCTTTTCTTCTTTGTCTTTCTTGCCATCTCTCTTTTGAGAGGAATTGCTTGGAACATAGCTCCCATGCCTTGCAATCTGGATCTCCAAGTCGTGAGCCCTTGTTGCGAGTTCTTCAAACGAATGTGGCATGTTTCCCTTCAAGCTATAGAGTATTCCCCAGTGCATCCCTTGCGCACACATATCGATGGAAGAGGCTTCACTTATCCGCTCCTTGCAGTTGAGGACGTTGGCTCTCCATCGCTCTATGTATTCTGTCACTGGCTCGTCCTTCCTTTGTTTGATCACTACCAACTCCGGGAGGCTGACCGTCCTTCTCGTGCTGTAGAAACGTGACAAAAACTCTTTTTCAAGTTGGTCCCATCCATCAATGGATCCAGCAGGAATATCCGTGTACCAGTCAAAGGCAGCTCCTTTCAATGATCGCACAAATTGCTTCACCATAAGATCACCATAGGTCCCGGCATTGTTGCAGGTTTCAATGAAGTGAGCCACATGTTGCTTCGGATTGCCCTTGCCATCAAATTGTTGGAATTTTGGTGGTTGATAGCCTAACGACATCCTTAGCTCATCGATCCTCCTTGAGTACGGCTTTGCATACACTAGGGATGATTGTGGAGCCACTCCAGATTGAGCTCGAATGGTATCCATGATCATGTGTTGAAGTTGCTGCACAGACAATGAGGCCACAGACCTTTGGGCTGTGTCATTCAGGGCACTTTGCAGGACCGTACGATCATATTGACTTTGCTTTTGCTGCTTTTCCATGTTCTCGAGCTTTTCAGCAATAGGATCAACAGCTTTCTTAGTGCCACTTGTAGTTGCTTCCCCCGGAAAATGTTGAGCTTCTAATTTACTCATCAACAACGCAATCTGGGCATCTTTCTCTTCAAGTTTTGCCGTCAACCTTTCAATGGAAAATGCCATTTGCTCAAGACGATCCTCAGGATTTCCAGAATTTGCTACCAAGGCTGGTAACTTCGACTCCGAGGATGAAGAGTAATCTGCCCACCTTTTCTTTGGGAAAGTCACAGATCCAGTTTTAGATTCTTCACTTGTGGTGGCCTTTTTCATTGATGTCTTGGAAGATGAGTGAGCCCTTATCTTCTCGGCGGAAACTTCCACATCCTTGTTCCTACTTGAATGGTTGGAGTGGCTTGAAGGATTGGATCTCCCTTTTGTTGGTTGAATTTCTTGCTTCTCTACAGCAACTCCTTTTTGCGAGAAAATTGCTTTAGTGGAGACGCCAATTGAGATCCTTTAGCACGAGCTTTGGCACGAGTGACCGGTGCAACTTCCTTTTCTTTTGCCGCAGATTTCTCGGTGTTGACAGCAGCACTTTTTGCTTCCATGATCTTTACTTGAATTTCTTCAAAGCTTTCTCGTTGCAAGAGATGAGAGGTAGAGAATGTCCCCAGTGGAGTCGCCAGAAATTTGTACGCACAAATTTCGCGTGTTAAAAAAATTATACCCTGAAATTAATTGTAGCACAAATTACAATATTAAAATTTAGAACAGAGATTTTGGGGGATCGACTCTCTAGCGTGCACAATCCTCTGATTAACACTTCGAGCTTTTGGCGGAGACACGAACAGCCTCTCCACGAACGCGGACTCCAGATTTGTCTTGCACAAACACGAACCGAGGCCCTTGCCGCTTCTTTCAGTGTAAGATTTCTGTTGTACTCCTTGGACTTGGGGGCTTCGGGCAATGTCCGCCGCTTTCTTGCCTTTTTCCTTGGAGTTTGACTTGTCGCAGCACAGAAACGAATTCTTCACGTTCCTCGCCGCTTCCACCGGATCTGGACTTGAACTTGATGCAGTGCTATCTCGCGTTCTTCACGTTCCTCACCGCTTCCGTCGGATCTGAACTTGAACTTGATGAAGCACTGTTTCGCGTTCTTTGCGTTCCTCACCGCGTTCTTCGAATCTGGCCTCGAAACTGGGATTTGATCTTCTTTGGAGTTGATTTCTTCTTTCGCCGGGCGTTTGTGCTTGATCGGCTTGAAGAACAGGAGAAAACTTCTTGTAGAGAGATTTTTCTTCCTCTCTAAGTTTTTGCCTCTCCAATTTCTTTTTCTTCCTCCCTTTTTTTCCTTTGGCTTTGGGAACCTATTTATAGCTATAGAAAGGAAGTGGTTTGGTTCAAGAGAACCACATGTGACAATTATCATATATTTATCTCTTGTATTTATCTTAAGAGAAAATAAATATGATAATTATCTCTCATTAATTATCCAATTTATTTAATTTAAAAGGATAATTAATGGAGCATTCTAGAATGTTCTAGAATATTTGAGCAAAATCTTGGGCTTTAATCATTTTGGATTTTAAGGCCCAATTTGCCAAAAGTGGACTTTGGCCAAAATGGCATAATGAGTCTTTATTCAGGACCTCCAATTGTGTGCATTTGGGCTCCTAAAAAAATTGGGTTTCTTGAATTCGTAGTTTCCAAAATTTGTGGACTTTTGAATTTTGGACATCAATTTGGAAATGGGCTAGACAATTTAAATTGGGTTTAATATTTTTTAACCCAATTATATTTTGATGTCTACATTTGGTTCTAGATGAATTTCCATATATGTCGTGTGTCTTGATTTATTTCTGCTTGATGCTAATTTTTCTAATTGTTTATTTTTTGGTATGATTTATTTGCTTGAACGTTTGTTGATTTTATCGTGTGTGTTTTACAGTGATTATTTCAGGTTCATCCTAACAAGTGGTATCAGAGCCTGTAACTAAAGAGGATATGAGTGATAGGCTTAAGTTCAATGATCAGATTGAGTGCATTGAATTATTCGATTTGAAGCCAATGGTGGATGATCTACTTTATTATCTTGATTTGTATGATACTGTCTTAGGTGATTCAACTAACCCAAAGGACAAGTTAGATGATGATTGGAAGAAACTCAATCGCAAGACAATTGACACCATTAGGAGATGGATGGATATCAACATGTTCCATCATTTTTCTGCAGAGACAAATACTTAAGACTCTGTAAAAGAAACTAGAAAGCTTATCTAAGAGAAAAACTGCTCAGAATAAAGTTTTTACTATATAGAAGCTTGTGAATTTGAAGCTTAAAGAAAGAGTCAATTTTCAAGCAATTGAATGATTTCAAGAATTTGATTAATCAGTTGATTACTATGGAGTTGGAGCTCGACAATGAATTACCGGTGTTACTTTTATTGAGTTCCTTACTTGAGAGCTGGAAAACTTGAGAGTTGTATGGTGGTATCTATCTCAATATCTTTTTTGTGATAACGCTTCTATACACATTGATATTCATTGTTGGATCTTGCCATTAAGATATTATTGCACTAGAGACCTGATCAATTCAAGATTGCTAGCTCGTTTTATATAGCCATCAAGTTTTTTTAATGTTCTTAGGGGTAAAATTTATTATGGGTCACTTAACTTATTTTTGTGTCATAAATGGGTACTTAACCTTTTTGTTGTCATAGCAAAGTACCTTTCCTCCTATTCCACATCCCAATCAGCTACTTTCTGTCAATTCCAGTGCTAAGCCTAATGAAAAATGCTAATGTGTTATAAGAAAACTAAAATAAATCATAAAATAATACTTGCAATCGTCCAATTTCAAACCGAAAATTCTAATTATATTATTTATGCTTCTAAACCCTCTTCTCTTTAGCTCCCTCTACCTTCCTCACACATCTCTCTTCCTCTGTTCCTTGTCCACCGAATCCAGTGGAGATCTGATGCCAAAAAGGTAGGTAATTTATTGATGATGGTCAAAATTTGGTGTTTTGAGAAACCAATCTCACGGAAAAATGTGAGGACCGAGTCTGGCTTTATTGGGTTCTCAAAGTTGAGGTGCCTGGAAGCTTAAAGGGCCGATTCTTGGGGTAGCCCACATTTGTTGATGAGGTAAGAGGCTGCGAAAGAGTGATGATGAGGTGAGGTGGAGACGAATCTGACTGAAGACAGAAATTGGCTGGGAATTTGGCGGTGATAATTCAACGGCTCCGATTTTTTAGCACTGACGATGTTGTGGTCTCACTAATTATGGAGTGAATGTAGGGTTCACCATTCGCTTGGAAGATCTAGGTGCATCTTTGCTAAATTCGGTGATTTGATGAATCATTATTGGACAAATAGTGCACTTGAGCCTTGGTGCTCGAATGGAAAAGACGAGCAAAGAAGAAGATGAAGGCGACACCGGCTTGTTTGGGTCGAGTTGGGGGAATTTGTTGATTTTGGGAAAAAAAATTTGCAACACACAAGTAGAAATGGAAAAATATTTTACAATTTTTTTGAGGGAATTTTTTGATTTTAGAATTTGGAAGCGGTCGAGTTGGTTTTGAAGTTGGATCTAATCTAGAAAACAATGAATGTCAAGTTGGGTGGCAGTGTTGCTGGTGTCAGCGAGATTGACAATGATAAGCAAGGAGTAGCAGTAAGAAACGATGGTCTTTGAGAAGGAGAGATGCGATGAAGGGCAAAGGAACTAGAGAACCAGAGGGTTCATTACATTAGGAATGTAAACGATAGATTTAGGACCACAAGTGCTATTTTACCGTTTATTTTAGTATTTTTTGTAGCACATTAGCATTTCCCGTCAGGCTTAATGCTAGAATTGATGGAAAGTAATTGATTAGGACGCGCTAGGATGTCAACGGATATCCGGCCCAACGGGGATTCTAATGTATCCTACCTGACGGGTCATTTTTTTTATAATTAAATAGATATGAGGTGGATATGGGTTTTTTTTTTTTACCCGCCGGATATGGTAAGGGTGTGGGTTTGGGGTCCATCCACCCCATATCCGCCCCATATATATATATGCTATTAAATATTTGCTTGGTACAAATAATCATCTATTATAATTAGAAAAGACTTGCTATGTTTGTGATTTACTGATTCTAGAGTATGTTTTTTGTAGTGTGTTGGTATATTTGAAGTGTGAATTTATGTGTGGTACTCTCTTATGGTGTACCTCCTATTTTTTTTTTCACTTATTAATAATGTTTTTGACGTCTTTAATTGATGTAATTTATAGCTTCTTACTTAAAATTTTTTTTGTGTGTATGCGTGTAGAAGTGTGGTGGATGGACGGGTTTTTACCCGATCCTACCCGCCTAAAAATGGGTAGGATATGGGTGATAAAATTGTTCACCTAACGGGTGACGGGTAGGATGAGGGTAGGGTACCCAACATAACGGGTAGGATGTGGTATTGCCCTTATCCTACCCAATCCGACCCATTAACATCCCTAGACGCACAATAGGAGAAAATGTACCTTGCTAAGACGATATGAAGGTCAAGTACCCATTTAAACATAAAAATAAACTTGGTGGCCTTGGTGGATTTTACTACATGTTCTTATATAGCTCCATCTAGAATATGTCAGCTAAGTTAGTAGGTGATTCTTTCTTAAACGTAACTTAACATCAACAAAAGTGAGGGACCTTTCGGCTCACACATAATAATCTATAAAATCAAAAGTTAAAAATGTAGAATTATTTTTTCTAAAAAAATTACGGAAGTTACTCGGAGTAGAGATTTAGATACATTTAACTAAAAACTATTGGATTTGATACAAAATCATTTGTATGAAAGAAAATTACTTATAAGAGATCTAACTTTTAAGTCTAATTGTAGAAGATTAGTGCTCCCCCTGCCACCCGATGCTAATGCCGCAAATAATTTGTTAGCGCGCCGTAAAGTTCTCAGATGCCTTATGAAATCATAGTCTAATGGAAAGCCATATATAGTAAAACTATGTTAAATGTTTTCCCCTCGTTTTTTTTACTTGGTTCTATAGTAAAACCCTTCGTTACTTTTGCTCTATTTCAAGGTAAAATTGTATTTATATACTGTTTTTTGTTTTTTTTTATCAGCAAATATACTTCAATACTTAAGAAATCTAGAAAACTGAAAAAAAAATCCTTAGATCTTTTAATGGTGCATGATAGGTGAAAATGCTATTTAACCTTAGCGTAGAATCTCCTATTTTTTCGTAAAACCAAAATAAAAAGTGCAATCACTAGTACTAACAATGAGGTAAAGTCCATTGGGGTATCATAGCTTTTATTCTTGACCGAAATGGGCACCTTACCTTTATATTTGTCTCAGCGAAATACCTAATCTCTTTATATATGTTCCACTGAGATTTTTTCTGTTAATTTTATCATTAAATTGGATGGAAAATGATGATATGACATTGAATAACACTAAATTAAAATGACAATTTTAGTTCTCAAGAATTTTCAATCAATAATTTTAAACCCTAAATTTCTAAACCTACTCTTCCTAGCCTAAATCTACTCTCCTTCTCTCTCTCTCCTTTCACTAGCCTCTACCCACCTCTGGCTCTCCATGTCGCTACTATCGTTGTCTGAATCTAGCCTGAATCCGCCACACAGCAGCAGCTGCCACAGTCGTCCACCAAACCTAGCCCACTAGCGACGCAAAAATGAGAAACAAAAGGATGGCATTCGTCCACACTTGCCTCAATTTAGAGCTACTAACCGCCACCGGTGACCACGATTTCTAGGGGGCCACCATGCCAAAAATTGCTAACCGCCCCCAGAGCCACCCCCATGAGCGCCGATTCACCGCTGGTGTTGCTAACCTCCTCCTTTGATTGTCACCTTAATCCTCGTCTCCAATTCTTGCTCAATTGAGTCAACCATTTGTGTTCCCTCCGAAACCATCAATCAACTAGGTGATCGATTCAAGAAATGACAACGGCCGATTTTCACTTGATCCTCCCAATGACGGCCAATTCTCAATTGATTCAATGATGGGATGATGGTGATGGGCAATTCTCACTCGATTCAAGGTGTGGACAATGGTTGGATGGTGCAAAAGCAAAGGGGGACTAGCGTCGTGGGTAGGGTGGATGACAACGATGGCAGCAGCGTTTGTGCAGTTGGGCGACAGTGGAGAAAGAGAGATAAAGAAACTGACATCAGGCAAGTAAATTGGCATTGGAGAGGAAAATTTATTTTAGTTGAAGTTTTAAGACCTAGAATTAGTGATTGTAAAAATATAGTTGTTGGCCCAAGTGCAACCAATAGGGGGTGAATTGGTTGTTTTAAAAAATTTAGTAAAATCAAAATTTACTACTAAATTCACTCAACCAAAGATCAAGAACAAACCAAGTAATGCTAAGCACAAATAAAGCAAGTAAATAAAGGAGGATAAAGAAAAAAGTGCATCGGGATTTATAGAGGTTCAACTCCACCAACCGGAGTCTACCTCCTCTCCTCAAGCTTGCCCACTTGAGATTTCCTCCACTATGTCATGATCAATATTACAATAGTATTTTGTTCAAGGTTCACACCCAACCAATTTCTAGTTTTCTCCAAGGCTCACTAGAAACCACTTTCTAGTTTTCTTCAAGGCTCACCAGAAATCACTTCATACTCAAAAGATTCTAAGACTTGAAATGTTTACAAACTCACAAACTCACACAATAGCATTCTTGCTAGATATACAAGTGAAAGCACAACCTCAACAATGAATTTCTCAAGATAAGCTCTTTCTCTTGGATTTAATGATGAATCTTCACTTCTAATGGCCAAGAGTTATCTCCAAGGTGTTTCTCCATGTATTTGTGCTCATTTGGGGGCCAAAGATACGTTGAAGAACCGTTGGGAAGGTCAAAAAAGTCACTAAGAAAGCAGGTGACCGTTATTGTCAAATTTGACAGATTTTTTCTTCTGTCACCCAGTTTCACTCAGGTGAAAAACTTTCACTCGGTTGAAAATTCAGTCTGATAACAAAATTCAAGGTTTGATCTCCAACGGCTATATTGCTCATTAATGACATGTCAACACCTGGTCCACATGGTAATCTGATGTGATATGATTTTAAAAAGATTTTTTAAAAAATTTTCAAACCAAAAAATCACGCGTATGTCTGGAATCACGTTTCACCTGGTTGAAAAATTTTCACTTAAGTGTTTTCCTGTTCCAGAACCAAAATGTTCTCGGGTTCGAAAAATTACTCAAGTTTTACCCGGTTGAAAAAATTTTACTAGAGTGTTTTTCTGTTCCAGAACCAAAATGCTCTCGGGTTCAAAAAAATAGTCAAGTTTCAACGCGTTGAAATATTTTCACCCTGCAGAAATTGTAGCTCTAGATTTTTCTCACTTCCAAACTTCCAAACCTCAATGAATTTTTCACCAAAAATATTTCTTCCTTCACAAGCAATGCTTAAATCACCATACATACTTCAAATATACTTAAGAAATATTTTCCTTCCAATGATCAAAACTTTATCAACAAGAGACCAATGTATAAATCTTTAGGTAGAGTTTTGAAACATATAAAACAAATATGTTTTGTTATCATCAAAATCAAATAAATATGAGCAATGAATGGAACAAATTCAATAATAGTGTTCAAAGTTGTTATTTTTAATTTATTTTAATGTTATTTAATGTCACGTCACTAATTTTGATCCAATTTAATGGCAAAATCAACAAAAATACCTAATTGGGATGTATTATATGAGTTTATGTAATTTAATAGAACAAATGTAAAGATAGAGTATCTATTTGAGACAAGAATAAAAGCTAAAGTACCCCGGCGAACTTTACTCATTAACAATGTATTAAATGTTAATCAGGAGTAGTTACCTTAAACGTAATGTAACAGAAAGAAAAACGAGGGACCACTTTGAAAATAACCACTTTAGTTTTTATTTGGAGAGTAGATTAATTGGTCCGTCCCTAGGAAGCACAAAACTTTCAACATTCCTTGGGACAAAAGTAAGTTTCTAATTTTTAACTACCTTAAAAGACAAATAAGATCCTCTAATGTCATCTTATCTGTACCTATAAAACCAGGCAGCCACAAGCAATTAGATCGCATCAGAAACAACGATATGGGAGAAGGGCTATTGGAGCTGAACGAGGACCAGCTTCGGCGGCTGGCGAAGCTCGTCCGCGGCCAGGAACTCCAGAGGATTCAGACCATTCCGTTCGGGTCCGAGAACGAGCGCGTCCAATACCTACGGACCTGCAACGCCAACTACGACAACGCAATGGGCCTCCTCGACTCCGGCCGCAGCCTGTTGGACTCGTTGCAGAGCGACGAGACCAAGTACGAGATCGCCCACCTCGTGTGGGAGCTGTTGAAGGCCCTCGTCAATTTCGGCATCCAGGCCGTGCGCAACTACACCGTGCGCAAGGAGTTCCTCAACAAGGTGGTCGCCCACGCCGACGACACCATGGGACAGCTCCGCCGGCTCGACTCTACCGATGAGGCCGCTGTCCGCCGCCTCTCCAAGGACGCCGAGCAGTTCAAGCAGGCCATCACCAACTTCAACGCCAAGCACGGCAGCTTAGCCTCCAAGATTTTCTCCCAAGAGATCAAGCAGGAAGGGATCTCCTTTGAGCAGCTCGTCTCAAGGTACAAGGTGAAGCGTGGGCTTTATGGGCCATTCAAAGATCTAAGCCAAGACGAAAAGTTCTCGGTGTACGAGGACATCATCAAGGCCTCCGGGCGTGGGCAAATAGTGGAAGATGGCTTTGCTGCTGCTAGGAAGGAGTTGCTTACAGGGTTTGGACTCTTCACTTTCGTGGCAGCCGTTACGGTGTGGGACATTTACTTGGACCCCTCGACCTCGTTGATCGAGCGAGCAACACGCGACGTGAAGGACATAGCGGCCAGCGTTGCTGGGTCGACGCTGGGGGGTTTCATTAGAGGGGCCTTGATGGACACAGACCTGGCACTGATAGAAGGTGCGGGCACGATGATCTCGGTTGGGTGCTTTGTTTTAAGCGTAGGCATAGGCATGGTCTTGGCGGTGCTTGCTGGATTTATACTTGATGCCATCTTTAGCTCCGGTGGGGAGCACACACCAAGTGTCCAAGATGTGCCCATCTATGTTGCCCCCATGCCCGACGGTGAAGCCTTGGCTCGTCAAATTGTCCAATCCTAAACCTATTGGGACTTTATTACTCTCTCACATGCACGTATCTATGTGGTGGCGTTGTACACAAAAACTAAATAAATGCATGTTTATTTACATTAAAAATTAAATAAATGAAACTCATTATGTCAGCACCTTTAGTTAGTCTTTCTATTTGTAAGCTACATGCATGTCCACAGAAAAATAATCCAGGCAATAATATATCTTTAACTGTTGTGCCAAACACCTTCCACGTCTTTAAAACATGAAATTAAGTAGCTCATTTAATGTATGCAATATTCATATTTTAAAAGAAAAAGCAATTGTTCACAAGAAAAGGTAAAGTGTAGATTTTCAAGACATGAAAAGACTAATAGTCGATCCACTCATAAAATGTAGGGGTTCATGGATCTTTTTTTTTTTTCGAAAAATACTTCTTCCTTTGTCCAATATTCTTCATAACACTTTTTATTTTGAGTCATCTCAAATTATTTACAATATTTCTTTTTTAGTAAGTTTTACCATGCAGCTTTACCATTACAGCCATCATTCTATCACCAATCAATTCCTCTATTCCTTTATTTGCCCATTGCTCAACTTTTCTAGTTTGTTCTCTCCTTCTCTGATCTCAATGTTTGTTCTCCCATTGCTCAAACCCCAGTATTATCAATATCATCAACATAGGAAAAACTTGACCTCACTTAATAAATTCATTAGAATCAAGAACAAGCCTAGACAGTAACAATCGAGAATAAAGCGTGTTTAACAGGCACAACAAGTAGCGTTGAAGACTTTCTTATCCTTCTTGGTGGTGACAAAGTGGCCTCTCTTCTAGATCAAGTTAACGACAGATGGAGTAAGGGAAAAAGGCAATGGGGGCGATGGATCCCAGGTTCATCGTAGAAGGAGGCGCCAAATTAAGGCAATAGAGGCTACGGATATGTTTGTTGATGGTTGCTACTGGAGGAGGTTTTGGCAGAGATAAGAAGTGGTAGAGTTGTGTTGCAGCGATGTTGAGAAACAGAGAAGGAGAAGGGCAATTATGAAATAGAATAGGGGAACAATGAGTTTTCTTGGTCTCTATGAAAAACGAAGCATTACAAACATTTTAGGACAGAGAGAGTAATAAGGAATGCATAATTTAGTAATTATACTCCCTTTAATTTTTTAATAAACCCCTTATTCTTTAGAACATATATTAGAACAGAAAAGGTGAGTTCCTTCTACCTCAAAGAAAGACAAAAGGAAGAGGTAAAATTCATTTTTGGTCCCTAATATTTTTGTGTTGTCCTAAATGGGTATGTAACCTTCATTTTATTCACTTAAAATCCTTAATCTCCCTATTTTTTTCCCAACCGTAATTCTTCCGTACAGTTAAAGTTAACAAAATCTTGACAAAAATGCCAATTTTGGTCATTAAATTTTATTCTTCCCACTTAAATCACTCCCAAGTAGGGCTGAGCATGGTTCGGTTTGGTGCGGGTTAGTAGCGGAACCGCACCAAACCGAAAATCGTTCGGTTCTGCAAAAATGCGAACCAACCCGAGAACCGAGAACCGACCAGAACTAGAACCATGGTTCTGGGTTTTCGGTTCTGGGTTCTCGGGTCTGACGGTTCCACACCAGATTTCTTCCAACTCAACAGATCAACATATACAGCAAGAATGAGTAAGACTCTGATACAACAAATCAACATATACAGCAAGAACTTTACAATCTTTCTCATTGCCTCATCTTTTTCATCTATCTCTTGAAGAATTTGGCACTCTATTTGAAACCCTAACCCTTTCTTTGTTTCGAACTTTGAAGAACAGCTGAAGAGAGACGAATCACGGAATCGGTAGCTGAGAAATGGAAATGGAGTGACAGATCAGACGATATTGAATTAAAAAATGGTAATACCCAATGTGGACCATTCATTTTTGTTTAAAAGGATATTCAAACCCCTATACTTTCTAAACTTTCATATTTACCCTTACATTCTACATAATATATAATATATATGTAAACTAACGTATAATTAAGCTCGGTTCGGTTCCCCTTCGGTTTGGTTCCACATGGAACCGAAACCAACCCAAAAACCAATGGTTTTTTGACATATGGAACCAACCCACAAACCATGAACAATTTTTACCCAACCCAACCCTACCCACCCTTATTGGGTTGGGTAAACCCATGGTTCTACCCGACCCGTGCTCACCTCTACTCCCAAGCCTATAAATTTAGCACTTTCTCTCTCTCTCTCTCTCTCTTTCCCTTATCCACTCTGACTTCCCAGGAAAAAAACAATTCCCCTTTACCCTCCCTAAGTCCTCGTCCTCTTCTAATCCCTCACCCAAATCTTCTTCTCCGGAGTAGACAAATCCATCCCCTTTCTTATCTACTCCTGCTATCATGTGTCGACACTCCTCCAACATGAACTCAATGCCCTAGTCAACAAGAAGAACCTTAGCGGTCCCTCCGCCATGATCCTCCCGTTGTTGTCCGTGGTGAAGCAGTCAAATACCTCATTCAACTCTAGCTCGCATACGGCGAACACCAACCTGTTCATTAGACTTTCCAAGCTCACGCAGCCCTCGTCGTCATGATTCACATCGCTCAGCATTGACGACCGAGGCAGAACCAGCTTTTTAAAAAAATGGGGCCAAAATAAATTTTATCCTAAACTATATTTTTATAAGGGAATTCCACTAATTTTAAGGGGGGCCAGAATACATTTTTCATTAAATTTTAAAGGAAATTAAAGGTATTTTATAATTTTAAGGTGGCAAAAGCCCCTGCTAGCCCTTTTTAGTTCCACCACTGATTGACGATATCTCCTCTGCTATCACTGGCTTCGGCTGATCCGGCTTAGGAGCATCGAAGGACCAGTCCCTGAGCATCTTAGGGATGACGTTAGTGTGAGCCTTGAGATTTGCAGCACTGGACCCAATGCGAGGCTTGTGGGTGGAGCATGATGCTTTGGAGGCAGTTGAGGATGAAGTGCTAGAGCTAAATGATTCATGTCGGATTAAATAATGGGAAGGAAGAGGGAGGCAGCTTTGTGGTTGCAATAAACACACGATTTTGCATAATAATCTTCACAAATTACTTATAAATGGGGTTCCATTTCGTGTGTAGAAAAGGAAAAAAAAACTTCGTTGGATTTTGCAGGAAATGACTCGTAAGCGAGGTAGAGAGGACGAGGATTTAGGGGAAGGAGTAGTAGAGGCGGGGGAAAAAGTGAAAGAAAGTCCTATAACTTTCAAAACTTTTGTAAGTAAGTCTTATATCTTCATAATTTTCTATTTGAGTCCTATATTTTTGAAAATATGATCTCTGTTAATCTTATAGCCGAAAAACTTAACAAAAATCCTATGTAGTGTATAACTGGCGTTAAAAATAATGGAGAAATATTAAAATTGGTCTTCTAACTTTGTAACTTTTCTAATTAAGTCACCAGGTCCCCATTTTCTCACAATTGACTCATGGGTTTAAAAAAAATATAGAACTGTGTAATTCTAATTGAATGTACAAGTTGGATTATTGTTTTTATGTCTGAAATTTTCAGAAAATGTTCAAAATAAACCATTTCTTCTTCTTCTTCATTTTCTTCTTCTTGTTTTCTAAATAAACTATTATATTTACAAGTCAAATGAAAAATTAAGAATATTAATTAATACTAGTGTATTAAATAGCTTATTACTTAATATTTCACAGGCAATTTTGTAATATTTCATTGTACTTTCTGGATGCCATGATAAGTTGATACAATCTTCTTCACATTAATTTTGCTTGAAAGAATAAACTAAAAATTTTGCAATATATATATATATATGTATATATCGTCAATAATTGTGTAATGATGATGATTTCGCTGATGATGAAAAAATGAATTTATAAACTAAAGCATATATAGATAAATAAGAAGATTGATTAATTATAAAATTGTGATGCAGTATAATCAAGTCATCAACATCTAGATTGGGATTAAAGTCATCATTTAGCTCCTACTTTCTCGCTGGAACATGATCTGACGATTGCTTGGCTAGAGGTTTTTTATTTTGCTTTCGACTGGGAATTCTCCATTTTCTAGAAGCTTTGTATGTTTTTAATTTTTCAATCATGATTAGTGTTATTGCTTAAAATTCTGTGTTTTTTTATTGGAAAGTACAAAAATTGTTCCTTGTTCTTCATTCTCAGGGAGGAAGAAAAAGAGATTTGTGCTTGAAGGACAACAACAACAGAAGAGAATATTTAGAGTTCTGAGGGAGAGTTGTGAGAAAACAAGAACTTGGTGACTTAATTAAAAAAGTTATGAAGTTAGATGACTAATTTTGATATTTTTCCTTGTTTTTAATGTCCATTATCTGTCACATAAGATTTCTGTCAAGTTTTCTGACTATAGCACTAATAGAGATCACGTTTTTTAAGATAAAGGACTTAAACAAAAAATCATGAAGATATAGGACTTAGTAAAGTTGAAAAAGTTATAGGACTTTTTTTTGACATTTTCCCAGAGAAGAAGAAGACTTTAGGAGGGTGAGGTGGAATAGATTTTCTTTTTATTTCTAGGAAGTTGGAATGGATGAGAGAAAAGGGCGAGAGTTAAATTTTTAAAGGTTTGAGGATGCTTTGAGTGAGAGGAATGAAATTTAGGGAGTCAAGTTAGCATTTTTACTGAGATTTCATTAGATTTAACTGTAAAATTGACGGAAGGACTACGTTTGGAGCAAAAATAAGTAGGTTAGAGACTTTAAGAGGATAAAATAAATGTTTGAGACCCGTTTAAGTCAACAAGAAAAGGTTAGGGACCAAAAATAAATTTCACCCAACAACAAAAGTGGATCGCTCTCTTCTTTCTTCAAACAATTTTTAAAAAAAATTACACAAGTTAAGGGATTAAAAAGAGGCTTTTGCCTTTTTTTATATTCTATATAAGCGTTATACTGTGTATCTCCACAATTTCTTATTTTGTAAATTGCACTAAAGTCATTCTACAAATACTAGGCAAATACACACTATTTTAAACTAGTGCAGTAGTACGTAATCTTCAGTCAATAATTTGTGTCTGGTATCATGATAAATTCGCTATCAAACTATTATTGCATAAAAGGTGAGAGATATGATGAGAAATAGAGAAAAGAAAATCAAGAACTTCACATTTTGCAATTTGTCATGAAATATTTTGCAGTACGGCAGTACCATAATAGCTTGGATAATATTTCAGCATTTTGCAATATTGTAAGCAATGCAAACCAGAATCTCTGTAAGAAAAACATTACTTAAGATACTACATATAATTACGGCAGCTTGTGGACCCCTTTAAAAAGTTCCTGAATTCGCCATTGAACAAGACACGCATTATTTTCTGCCATATGTCTGGGGATTTTTTGTAATTTACCGAACACTAAACGAAACACAAATATTGAAGAGCTAGCTTTTATTAGTTTGGTATATAAGGGAGTTCTTCAGAAAGCATTTAATATTGATGTAAGTGGGTTGTAAATGGCTTGCGCTGAGGCTTGATAATTTATTAGGCTCAAGCTCAACTCGATAAATTGACAGTTCTACCTAACCTTGACCTTAACCTCAATAAGTAATGATACTACAATTTAGCTTCAAGCTCAGCTCAAAAGTTACATAGGCTTAACAAATTTAGGGGTGAACTATAACTTGTCAAAACCAAGTAGCACTATAAGACAGGTGCACAAAAGTGATGAAAGAGTGACAAAAAGTTGTCACATAGTTATTCATGGCAAAATCCATCGCTATGCAAAAATTTGTAAAGGGGAGACAAAAAAGTGATTTATTGATTAGTTTTTTTTTTGTTAATTTTGGAAAAAAAATGATGAAATATGTTGTTTTTAATTTATCACTTTCACCAAAAAAAAAATTTTTTGTATGAAAATTTGCCACAAATTTGGACAAAGGCATCTGTACATCTTTCTTGTAGTAGGGGTTATATGAAAGTATAACCTACAGATAAGAATAATTACAATTTACCTTCTAGAAGGTAAATTGTAATTATTCTTATCTATCATGGTCATTTTTTCAACAAGCAGGTAGTTGAAAGAATTGGAATCTAAGTTGGATATATGTACTTATGGTCTAACTTCAAGGGGGTTAATGTAATTAACACTATTTTTCATAGTACTCTTTAGCCTCACTAAGAATCGAGCTTGAGCTAGATTCATGACTGTATTTCTTGTGCAGAAGAACATGATGAGCACAATAAGGGAGAGAAAAGTTTGCACTTAATTATCATTGAGTCCAGTCTTTGTGGTTTTGCAATGTAGGCCCAAAAAAAATTAAATTCTTATGGCACCCATTGGGAAAATTTCTTCACATTGTCCGACAAAAAAAAAAAGAGTAAGATTTAATTTGAAATTTTCAGTTGGCCATTTTTTGATGGAACATCTATTCCGATGGCATGCCATCAGTAAATTGTCGATACAGCCAACATCGCCAAACCTTTTCCAACAATTATTTTCTAAATGGTGCAATTGGAATTTTGAAGCACAAAATGCAAGCCATTGGGATTTTTTTTTTTAGGCAACATGGAAATGGTGGAGAGGGTGCTGAGTGGGAGGGACAGTTTGGTCATTTTGGAAAGCATTTTAGAATGGAGGAGGAAAGAGGGGGAAAGGGAGACAAAGACATAGAGAGTTTGAGCGGCGAAGGAAGGAACAAAGGTAGGGAAGTGAAATAAGACAAATTTCGATGGTGGCCCATTGAAAACTTTCTGATGGCATGCCGTCAGAAAAGCCTACCATAGGTTTTTTTATGGCTTGCTGTTGTGAAAATTACAACAAACCACCACTGGAAAACTAAGTGTTGCAACAGAGTGCCTTTCAAATATTTCTAGCGGCAGACCCTTAATAGCAATTTTTCGATGGCTGAGCATCAGAAAAAATTGACAAAAAATGTTTTGATGAAGTGCCATAAAAAAATTTTGCCGGCTTTTCACCAAAGTATTGACACTAGAAAATTAGTTTTTCAAGTAGTAAGCCAAACTCAACCTTTCTATAATTTACCCCCTCACTATATATAAAAAAAATAACCCATTCTTTTCCACCATTTTTTGGCCCAATAGACTCATTTAGAGAATCATTCTCTAACCCAACAAAAACCAGGTCAGGTCCACTAGAACCAGCAACCCAGCCCACACCCAAGGTTTTTGGGGAAGCCTAACATGATCCTTCCTCATCCCGCTGCCATCTAAAGTAAAAGTTGGACAAACCTTCACTTTATCTCCCTGGGTCTCCTTTTGCCAACCGACACCATTTATAGCTTCAGGTGGAGACACATTTTCCAACCCCCATTAAATAGCCTTACTTCCTTACCGGACAAAATAGCCTCACCAATGTTAAACCTCATCTTTCTACCTTCCCACCCTTCATCTCCAACTCCACTACCTCTACACCACCAAGTCTCACTATAGCTAACCCTCTCACTGACAGGATGACTGGCTGTGGTAGTAGCTGTCGATGGCGAAGATTAATCTTTTTGAATTTTGGTTTCAACTTGTATTACTTCACGTACAAATTAGCTACTTACACAACATGTCTCCCTTATCTATAAAAAGTTTACATCTATCACAAGCCTATCATTTAAGTTATGATAAAGATAAAGGAGCAAGGAGATAAAGCAGCTGACACCCCCTCAAGTTGGTGCATGAAGATTGATAATGCCCAACTTGTCAATAAGATATCTGAATTGCTTTTTTCCAAGTGCTTCAGTGAAGGCATCAGCAAGTTGATTGGTACTACTAACATGCCAAGTTTCAATCTTGTCATTTTGAAGCTTTTCACGCACGAAATGATAGTCTAGCTCAATATCCTTAGTTCTATTATGGAACACTGGGTTTGAAACAATATGAATGGTAGCTCGGTTGTCATAATGCAGTATCATAGGAGAAGGATGCTAAACCTAGAGGTCTTGTAACACCGTTCAAAGTTATACTAGCTCGCAAGTTGTTGTAACCATTGCTTGATATTTTGCTTTGGTTGAAAAATGAGAAATTGTTAGTTGCTTTTTTAATTTTCAAGAGATAGGTTTATTATTGATCATAGTAATGAACCTGATTGTTGATCTTCATATTATTAGGCAACTAGCCTAGTCGGCATCACAAAATGCCTTCAGTTGTAACTTGCCTCTTGTTGGAAAAAATATGCCTTGACCTGGTGTTGTTTTCAAATATATAAGAAGAAACATTTGCAGCATCTTGGTGTTCTTGACATGGCTCCTTCATAAATTGACTAAGTTGGTTGGCGGTATTAATGATATCTGGCCTGGTGATTGTAAGATATATGAGTTTGCCAATGAATCACCTGTATGGCTTGGAATTTTGAATGAACACTACCTCTTAGAAAGAAGCCTATAGGTGTGAAGTGGGTGTATAAATGAAACGGAGTGCCAAAAAGCTTAATTGGTTGCAAAAAGGCTATAGTCAGATAGAAGGTATCGATTATATAGAAATATTTACATCTGTTGTGAAATTGACTATTGTTCATTGTCTACTTAGTATTGGCATTATTAAAGGATAAGAACCCCATTAGGTAAATGTGAATAACGCATTCTTGTAGGGAGATCTTGAGGAGGAAATTTATATGAGGCCACATTCTGGTTTTCTTAAGCCAAGTGATCAACGAGTATGTAGATTGAGAAAGTCACTCTATGATTTGAAACAAAGCTCGAAACAATGGTTTGCCAAATTCTTTCATGCACTGAAAGAATATGGTTTTATCCAATTAAGAGCTTATTATTCCTTGTTTACCCAAGATTTCCATGGTAGTTTCACAGTTATTCTTGTCCATGTAGATGATATTATTATTTAAGGGAATGACTCAACAAAAATGCAATGCTTGAAAGAGTACTTGAATGACAAATTTTATGTCAAGGATCACAAAAAACTACGTTATTTCCTTAGGCTTGAAATAGGTCGTTCACCAAATGGGATATTTGTATCACAAACAAAATATGTCCTTGACATATTACATGAAACTGGGATGTTGAGGTCTAGACCGACCACCTTTCCTATCCAACAACATCACAAACTTGGCTCGGCATAAGGGGAACTGTGTCTTATTCTTTTCGAGTGCTTCTAGTTCCTATTTCATTACCAACTGTCACTTTGGTTCAACAGAGGATTAAGCATATGTTTCTAGTTCATAGTTGCTAGAAAGAATTGCAAGGAAGGCTTTCTAATAAGGGTTAAATTTTGTGTAAGACAAGTAGTTGGAAAGTGGGTAAGGTATACCTGAGGAGACAATATTTGCATGAGTGTGAGTCAAGCTGTTGGCTTAAAGGAGATCACATATAAAGACCTACGACCAAGATGTTAGTATCTATTACATTGTGGTCAGTTACTTTCATTTTCAACCAGTCGATTTGGTTGAGGTGATGAAGGTTTATTTGTGTCTAGGGTTTTTGTGTTTGTCTTGTGAGGTGAGGGGTCATCTAGAATGATGTCAAAATGAGGAGTTTGGCCAACAGGGACACTGGTTTGCATGCTTTCATCTTTTGTTAAGAATGGGAAATCGTCTTGCATAGAAGATAATGTCTCTCGACCCAAAGATCTTGTGAGATTTAAGATCATAGACCTTGTATGTTTTTTTACCAGCTGGATATCCAATATGCACAAAAGGGTATAAGCAACTTTCAAGCTTGTCTTTAGTTCTATTGTGGACATAACACAAACATCCGAAGACACACAGGTGATCAAATGTAGGTTTTTTCAACTAAAGTATCTCAAAAGGGCTTTTACCTCTCAATTTTGTTGAGGGCATACGATTGATTAGATAAGTTGCCATAGGAACACAATCTACCCAGAATTTCATTGGAAGATCAGCTTGAAATCTTAAGGCTCTAGCTATTTCCAATAAATGTCGGTGTTTTCTCTCCACAACACCATTTTATTGAGGTGTTTTGACATAGAAAGTCTAAAGGAGAATTGCATTTTTTTGGAAGAATGTCAACATTTGGCCAGTTATGAGTTAGGGAGCATTGTCACTTCTTACTTGATGAATGATTTTTTCAAATTGATTTTTTACGATGGCATGAAAAATTGTGAAGTATGAATAATCATCAGATTTATTTTTCAAGAAATATACCTAAGTATTTCTACTAAAGTCATCAACAATAATGAGGAAGTAATGAGCACGCGAAAGAATAGGACGCCAAATGTCAATGTGCACCACTTCAAAATAACGTTCACTTTTAATGGAACTTGAAGAAAAGGGTTTTCTAGTTTATTTGGCTTGATGACACGAGCCATAACACTTATTCATGCTTTCTAAGGACATACTTGATAAATGAAAAATAAAGGATAGGTCTCCAAAGGGAACATGGCCAAGTTGCCTGTGCTATAACATAACCTGATGATCCCTCTTGGTTGTAGTGGTAACAGATGCAAAGTTCTCCATGAAGTAGTACAATCACCCCCTAAGTTCACCCCTGCTAATCTACCTTATCTTAGCTAAGTCCTGTAAGGTACAGTGGGATGGAAAAAAAGGTTACACAACAGTTCAAATCCTTGGTTAATCTATTCACAGATAATAGATTACACGTAAAGGTTGGAACAAAGAAAACATTGGTTAGCTTAACGTCAAAAGACAACAAAGCTTCACCAACAATTTTAGACATAGATGTAGTTCTATTAGCCAGTTGCATAGGCAAAAAATTGTGAGTAGATTGAATTTTGGTTAAAGCTTTCCCATATGAAGTCATATGCTCGGAGGCTTCTGTATTTATAATCCACTTGGATTTTTTAGTTGTGGTCTTACACGCAAAATCGGCAAAGAGAATTTGATTCAAGAGCGATGAGATATGCTTATCATATTGTTCTTAGGTGAGGGCAAGAACTTGCATTTTGACACCTTTGTTTGAGCCCACAGTTGAATTGCTTGCCACTGTTTTTCCTTACTTGGTAGGTTTTTGATTTGTAGCAGGGTTGCCTTTCTTTTTCCACTAATCCGGATAACCAACTATCTCGAAGCACATTGAACATAAGTAACCACTTTTTCCATAATGCTTATAGACCATCTTACTTTTATCCTTGCTAGGACTATTTCCTTGTTGAGGTTTGACGGCAAGTGTCGCTGGTTGAGCCACAGGATTGCTTGCAACATTAAATCTTTTCTGTCTTTCTTTTTTCACGGCAAGGGCATAGACTTTATTGAACAAGAGAAGGGGCTCTATATTTAATACTTAGGATTTCAACACACTAAAATTGTTGTTTAGTCCCATAAGAAAGGTATGTAGTTTCTCACGTTCCTTTTTAATAATCAGCTCCTTTGCAGCACCACTTGTTCATGTCGAAACATTCAAGTATATTGATAATTCGACCCACAACCACTTCAATCATGTGAAGTAGGCATCTATAAATTGGTCTTGTTGCTGTATAAGCATTAATCCTTCATGCAGATCTGTCCATATATCCTATGCAGTTTCAATGTAGGCAGCGCTTTGGTATAGCTCTGGCGACAGTGCATTGAATATCCAAGAGACCACCATAGAATTGCACTTTTACCAAGCCTGTAAAAGTGTCGATGACTCATTTGGCTTCTCGATCGTACCATTTATGATGGCAAGTTTGTTCTTTGCCATTGGTGCATTCTTCATCGAACACCTCCAAGTAGGATAATTGTCCTCCTTCAATAAACATCTAACCAGATTTAATCTTAGGCTATCAGATGGGTTTAGGTAATACAAAGAGGAGGGATCAATTGGATTTGGAGGTGATCTAGAATTACAAACATTCTAGTTTGGATCATCCTCCATCAGATGGTAATGTTTTCTCGAGTTTTAAGTGAGGAGACCCACTCTGATACCATGTGAATTTAGGTTTCAACTTGTATTACTTTACGTACAAATTAGCCACTCATACAACAGGTCTCCCTTATGTATATGAAGTCTACATCTATCATAAGTCTATCACTTAAGTTATGATAAAGATAAGGGAGGAAGGAGATAAGTTATGATAAAGATAAGGAAGGAAAGAAATAAAGTCACCAACAATCTCATCGGCGCACTGATGCTATTGTCGCCATTGGTCTCTATGTTTTGGAGAAATGGGAATGAATTGGAGAATAAGTGTGACGGCTCTCCTAGTTAACAACGGTTTAGACCTGGTAAGTATGTTTATTTAATTATTTTTACTTAAGTACCTCAAGTTAGCATTTTATTAAGCAAGAAAGACAAGCTAAGTTTAAGTAAAGATGAGTTCCTACGTGTAGTTTAGCACCGAAGAGTCAAAACAACAAAATAGTAATTGTGACTTAAGTGAGTGACATGACTATAATTTTGATTAAATTAGTTTCATGTAGGGAATTTTGACAAGTTAAGTTAAGACCATAAGTTATCCTAGCTATTAGAAGTATCATTGAAGGAAAAGTGCAAAAATTTCACTAAGTGCTCAAATGAGCCATTTACCTTAAATGGCTCATTTGAGCACTTAGTGAAATTTTTGCACTTTCCCTTCAATGATACTTCTAATAGCTAGGATAACTTATGGCTTAAGTGTCCAAGAGGTTAAGTATAAAAGACTTTTGGGCATCCTTAAGGGCCAAGGAGGAATGGTTTTGGGTGAGTGTTTAGTAACCAAAGTGCAACAAATAAGAACATGAGGTTTAAGGGACAAGAAAACAAGAAATCGGCTTTGTGGAGTTGGTAGGATATTTCTACCAAGCCTTTGACTCCCATTTTCATTCCTTCTCTCCAAAATTTCATAGCTTCCTCTCCCTACTATATTTCCAGCTCCAAAACTCCCCAATTCCTCAAGTTTCCATCAAATTTGAAGGCCCCAAGATGATTACAAGAAGCCTCAAACTTCTTTTTTTTAATATTAGCTTCAATCTAGCTCTTTGACGCCTATTTGGACTTAAAACATAAGGTAAGCTTCTTGGTTTAGTTTGAACTGGTTTAAGTCGTTTGAATAGCTATAAATGGTCTTGATTTAAGGTTTTTGGTGCCATATCACATTGGTTTTAGGTTTAGAACACAAGACAGCTAGAAATGGTCTTAATTTAAAGTTCTTGGTGCTTGTGCTTTATTCTTGCTTTGTGGCTGAATTACGGTAAGGTTCAAGTTAATTTAGCTCAAATAATGTATAGAATTGTAGTATTACATGTGGGGATAAAGTAGAAACAAGACCCATGTGATTTGGTTTTAAGAATTGAGAGGTTAGGCAAGTTTTGTACGAGTTCATTTCCGGTCGCACAATGCTAGTAAAGCATTGGCGACACGTTGCCACTGGCGAGGCTGGTTGGCAATGTGTCACCATTGGTGATGCGTCGCCGAAGTTTTTCCAGGAAGCCCGAATGTTTGTGCTGATGGAAACGCATCGCCAAAGCATAAACCCCTCAAGCTCAGGGTATCCTAAGAGTGTTCTAATCTCTCGGTTAGCATCCCTAGGCTATTTTGAGATGTTCCATAGCTTCGGTTGGGTCTAAGACTCCTTTGTAAGTTAAGAATTATGTATTATTTAAGAGGTAGCTAAGTGGTGTGGTTAAGATAGAGCTAAGTTAAGTGGCAAGGGGGTTTAAGTGCTCAAGTTGTCAATGGGGCACTAGAGAGATTAAGTGGGGTTTCGAAGTCTTCATTGGCCCGAGGGTTAAGTCTTAGACCATTGGGAAAATGAGGAAGAAACTTAAGGAAATCCTAACCAAACCATAAGGTTTGGTAAGTGAGCCACTAAGGAGCTTTGGTTAGGATTTGGGATACGAGGGCCAGTGTCACAAGTACCTCTGCCGTTTGAGCTCACGGCAAGTATAAGACACCTAAGGTATAAGAAGTCACAAGAATTGTGTGATGCATATCATACATTCATGCATTGTATATTTTTTTATGTTGTTGTCTTGTGTTGTTTGTTGGTTGGTTGCTTGTTTGTTCGTATGCCATATTCCATGTTTGCTTGCTATTTTTCTTGTAGGTACCCCAAGGGACCCTTGCTGAGTACATTTATGTACTCACTCCCTTAAGTTTGTTGTGCAGGCTGTAACAATGGGCCTAACAACTAGTGGATAGTTGTGGGCTAATTTTCCTCTTTTCTAGGTATTTATTTTCTAGAATCCTTAAGATTCTAAGTTTCATTATAAGATAAGCTTTGCACTAACTAAGTGTTATGCCTTTATAGTATAACAGCTAAGTGGTGCATAAGGACAATGAAAGGGCTTGCACTTGGAGCTTGATGGCTCAAGCTGAGGCTCAAGTAAAGGATTTTAGTTAGGAATTTTGTCTTGTAAATCTATAGTACCTTATGTACTAAGATGTTGTCTCTATTAGGATGCATTGTGGCATTAGACCCATTAAGTTACTTTGGGTGCATGCTAGTTTTGTAAACTATGCACAAACTATTACTTAAAGTTGAAGTAACTTGTATTTTGTTGTTTTGGCACATCTTAAGTATGTTTTAAATGAATGCTTGAGTCATGGTTTCTTAAATGGTTTACTTATTTGTTGCGTCACCAAGACAAATGCATGCATATCTTCTTGTAGGGTAGGCTAAGAAACTAGTTGCACATAAATTGCTTTAATTTACCTACAAGTAATGGTTAACCAATAGTATTTAATTAGGATCACAATCGCAAGAGGCCTACAAGCTTAAGTAATTTGGGACAATGGGACCCGCTTCGTAACAAGAAGGGTCGGTAGCCAAAGGGAAAAGAAGAGATGATTCGATGGAGGTATGGGTCGTGCTTGGAAGGCCACGTGGCACAGCAAATATCGTCCCATATGTGCTAGCAGGAGCAAAGAGAATTGAATTGGGAGGATACGTAGCCGAGAGCGGCAAGCATGGCACTGTCGAGGTTAGGGAGGATGTGGCTTTGGATGATGTCATGATATAGGGAACTCAAGGAAGAGATAGTTTCATAGCTGCCAAGCCGTCAGAGTTGTGGTGTGGATATGGTGGTTTTAGAGCCAATTCGATTAAAAAACAGCCAGCTTAAGCAGGGTAGCTTCTTACACTATTAGCATTAAACATGCTAAGAATCTTATTCTAATAGTTAGTTTTGAAAATAAAATGCTCGTTGGAGAAAAAAAAATCAACATTTTTAACTACAAAAAGTCATCAAAAACAAGAGCCTGGCTTGCTTTTTCATAACTACTGAATGTTGTACAATCCGAATGGCGTGAAGTGCTATGGCTGCACCGGAATATCACTAAATTTACAAATTTGCATGTCCTCTCTCTCCCTTTCACGTTAAAAATAAATGCATCGGCCAACTGTTTTGTATAATATTTCTGGAGATGTCAACAGGTTGGGTATAGCTAATCCTAAACTCTTTTTACAAGTAATTGGGTTCGGGTAATATTCATCCCGTGGGTAAGCAGATACTATTCATCAACTCATTTTATGAAATAGTTTGATTTTTTTTTCCTTCATTTTTATATATTTACATATATTTTCTAGGGGATATGTATATTTACATTTAATGAATGCCTAAAAAATTATAAACTAAATTAACATATTTTGTAGGAATGGGATAGAACTAGATAGGATTAGTTAAACTCATACCCCATTCATAAATTTATGGGTAAGATAAAATTCATGTCTAGATAACTGTATTTAGGGAGGATAGGGCCGATAGAATTTTTTTGACATTATTAAATATCTACACTTCTCCCAGCAGCTGGAGAGTTTTACTTTTCCCGTTTCTCTCTGTCACCAGCTCACCTCTTTACCTTTTTCCTCTCTGTCTCACCAGCCGGGACAGCTCCTTTTTTTTTTTTTAGTTGTCTCTCTCACCAATCAGCCCTCTTGATTTATTTTATCTCTGGATCACCAGTCCACTCACTTGTCCGTTTCTCTGTCTTTCACTTTATTACTTGGTCATTATTTACTCGTCGGAGGACTTGTAGCTCAGACCGGTAAGTGCCTCTTCACATTTTTAATACCACACCTCGGGCCTCCCTTCCCAAACACATTACATGCGCATTTGATCGAATACATCTGTACAGTGGGGATACAATAGGTGGCCGTCCAAATACGTCATCATCCGTCCGATACAAAAGAGCCGGTACATCAAAGCAGGATTTTTCTTCCTAGCCATGCCGGCTTCTATTTGGGTATGGAAAAAATTGATCTTCAATAGTTTCATTATATCCGCATGGCCATTGTATCACCCTACCAAACACTTGTTCGGCGGGATCTGTGACGCATAATTCGGCTGGCCGATCTGTAACTGAGCCGCTCGCATTTCTGGTTATACAGTGCACAACATACTGTAACAATCCGGGACTGCAACTCGAGGCTGAACCGGTTCATTCTGCGCAATATCACCCATTTTATCGTCATGTGCCTGATTATTCTCTCCATTACATTCCACACACTCGAATGCGCAAAGTTGAGCTGCTCCTTGGCTCTATAAGGGACTTTCCACCTGAAATCAATGTAATGGTAATTAAAACCATGGTATGGAGCAATGAAACCTTCTGTCTTGGCATACCTGAGCCAACTAGGTAACAACGACCTACACAATGATCACGTCAGATGTTAGAGTGTAACATCAAGTTAAAATCTACGAATATTTTTACATTTTCAAATGTGTTTCAGCAAGTGTGCTTTGAGGTCTAATATATTAATTAGGTGTAACGTTAAAGTTGGTGTCAAAATTGTTATGATTTTGCCTTATTTAGCGAACTATGCACGAATATTGAATAATAATTTATTAAAATATATTTATGTGATTAGTCTCCAAGTGTTATTCATATCATCAGGCGTATTTGGAAAACCTGATCGAAGCATGTTTCTCGCATTTAGGAACACCTAGCTATCGTGCACAACCTTGGGATGTCATAGCGTAAACATAGGTGAACTGCAAATTAAAGTCACGCACAACCCTCACATTTTTGGCTCGTACAGTTGAAATGCCCCAAGTACGCCTGCTGATCACGGCTGTTATATATTTCAAAGCCATGCATACCGTCAATGGCCCCAATCACATTACTAAAGGCATTGCCCCATGAATTGGCAGCTTTAGGGGAAGGTATCAAGAATGTTGGATTGGGCAGCACAATTATGACCTCTGCAAGTCCTAGGAAAAAATTAAGAATACACTTAAATCATCGTGAGATAGTGTCAGTCGAATGTGCAAACACTTGTCAAACATCATCATACTTGAAGCCATGTGCGCAAATGGTAAGAAACATGCCTAGCCCCTTATAAGCTATAACTGTTTCGGTGTCACGAAGGCCATGATGCATTTTGAGATTGTCTAGTAAATCCCAAAATCATTCTCATAGATGAGACATTAGATGAAGGAGATACTGCATGCTAGCCCAAATAGATTTACCTGGATGTATTAGCAGGAGCATCTAATGATGATTCTCCAAAAAAAACAAGATGGACTCCCTTGCTAGACATATAAAACGGTGCTGGCACTTATCATCATGGAGAAAATCATCATATATTGAATAGTGTTCTTGTTCTAGGGATTGAACCTCTATTTTTGAAGGATCATCCCATGGAATGTTTAGACCACCACCATAATTACATGATTCCATCTTAAAAATGGAACTTTAAAGCCCATGTCATTCCTACAATGGAAGCACTCACGTGCACTAAAGCATGCAAATAATGACCAAGGATAAGCAAAATGGTTAATCCATGAAAGCAAAGACCACGCAATAAAACATAAAGTGAAGCCAATTTTTATCTATAAGTAATCAGTCCATAAACACATAAAGGCTGCAACAACAAACACAAACAACTTTAAATCAGTCTGCCAATAAAAAACATAAAGTCAAGCCAAACCAACATAAGTAATCAAGTCCAAATCAGATGATGCCAAATCAGCGTCCACGAAAAAAACCCTTTGACCTAGTTTCCCTAATCACCGGTAGGAGCAACAAGATATGGGCCTCAGTAGTGGATGCGCCAACCAAACACTCTCATAACCATGCCATCTGACCAATACATAAAGTAGCTACACCCCAGTTTGGCCCTCTCTCCTCAAGGCCAAGAAGCTCTTCTGTTATATGTTGACAAGAAGTAATGCTCAAGTTTTGTTGGCATGCATATGAATTACCGCAATGACAATCAAGATCTGCCTTGCACTACCAGAGCATGTCCAAAACCTCACATTGTATGTTTGGTCAACGGCCCTACTGCCCGACTTATGCTGTTTGCTGCCATAAGAAGTGTTAGCCCTGTTAAAAGCATATCAGGCCATGGCTAGAAGAATACGGGTAGGCAACGGTGTGTTCTACCATATCAGTAGTTGACTAATGTCCATGTTTGTTGGGAAAGTAGAATGGGACCATCCCTGACCGATATCTACTGCAAATGATTTAGTGAAGTGATAGTCATGTATGTTCTTATATGTTTCCCCCCACTTTTATGCTAGTTTACCATTAAATTTTCTAGTACGTAGTGCCTTTTGAGTTTTTTAGGTTATATTTAATTGTTGGAGGGCTATAGTGGGCAAAGGTGCTAAATCAAGGTACAATTGCACATTAGAGCAGAGTTGGAGGGGCAAAAGAAGAAAATGAGCTAAAGAAGAGAAAAGTGTGATCACACGTTGTTGAAGAAAATGAAGACCAGAGGGATGAGAGTGCAATTATACTTCATCACGGACTTGCAAAAAAAATATGCAATTACACTCTGAAAGTGGGACCACACTTCGTATCTAGGAGGAGGAAGGCGACTTTGAGATTTGGAGGTGGTTTCCATACTTTGAGAACAACATTTTCCACCTACCAAGCATGTTATTGGAGCTTAGGAGGATAAGGAAGAGGATAATGCTTAGTACTTGTTTTTTAATCTCATTCTAGCCTTGGTTTTTCATTATATTCTTTTTGTGCCTCCTTGAAGTAAGCTAGAACTTTTTCTTGAGAATTCTTGTGTTCTTCAACTTAGATTTTTTAGACTTTTGGAGGATAAACTAGAAGTTGCCTTTGAGATTAAGTCACTGTTTCTACAAAGGGTTTTTGGTTTCTTCCTTCCTCTTTTTTCTTTTTCATTTAGTGAAAGCTTGTTGGATTTAAGTATGATGTTTGTTCATAGTCTAAACATAGAGTAGTTTGCCATGCACTTTTTATAGTTGTAATTACTTGAAAATGGTTTTGTTTGGTTGAATGCATTAATGGGTGTTTAGATTTCTTCTTGTGCCTAGTTGTTGCTTGACTAGTTGATGGCCATAATCAATTGATGCATTAGATTCCACTTATACTTGGGAAAGTGAAAAGGGAATGGGCCTAGGCAAGAAAGGAAGTGATTATAAGCATAGTTGGGAGACTTGTTTCAATTACTAGGGTGATGGAAAATAGCTTTTGTTAATGCCCCTTCTTACGTTTGTATTAGTGATGAGAGTTCTTGCTAGCCTTGGTATAGGAAAGAATTTCTTAGCTTAGGAAAACAAGAAATCAAGTTAAACACCTCACGAACAAGTAGAGGAATCTAAACCCTAGGATTAATTTACTAACTTAACCTAGTCAAGTGATGAACACCATGGGAAGTGTATTGACCTTTAAGGCCAAGAAAACCTTTTAGATAATGAGTGTTATTTGTCTTTGTTTGATTGTTAAGTGCTTGTTTGTTTTTAGGAACTTAGTTCATTTAATTGAAGTAGATTAATTGACTTATGTAGAGTCATCTAATTGTTGGTGGTTTTGCTAAAGTGAATTGTGAAAATGGTGGTAATTGTTTTATTCAATTGACAATTCTCATAGGATCAACACTTATCTCCTTTATTACAAAAAATCTAGTGTACTTACAGGGTAAAGTATGGTTTTAAAGCACATTGAAGACTTACAATATGAAGCCCCAAGACCACGTTGCTGGGATCTAAATCAGGCTGTGTGGGGAGTTGTGAATGGCACAGGATGCTCACCTTGCAGTTCTAAAGTCTTGAAAATGGCCATATCTGTTGGGAATCGTGTATGGTGGGTGACGACACCTAGATCCTGGCCTCCACTGTCATGCTAGCTGCATCGAATAGTACCATGACATAAGCAAGGCTGTGAAGAAACACTGTAGTTCGAGTAGTCACAGTAGTCACCAAACATGGTGATGAGATCAACCTAATATGGGATTTGGCCATCTTGCAAGAACTTTTCCTTAAGGTGAACCTGCTAAACAATGAGACAAAGATTAGATCAGGACAATACATGTCACACATAATACAATCCCAAGTTACAAACATTCAAGTATGATTACCATATGTACTAAAGTTTGTGCATCCTACCTGTTAGGGTCCACAAAAATCATGCCAATAGCGGGATTAAATTTGATGGTAGTCAACAAGGAAACAATAAATTTCCATATGCAGAAATGCTTTTTCAAGGAATGCTATTTATTTGATATTTCTTTTTTCTTCCAAGGCCGACCAGTCACTTACTAAAGATTGTGCAAGATTTTAGCCCATTTGGATTTCAAAGGAATGTACCCCTCAAATATAACCTACTTGAATAACAGATGCATCAATAGAACAGAAGAGGTTGGTGAAATGTGTGTCCCACCCAACACGAGGTAACTTCATTGGGGGGAGGACCTTTGATGGCCACCACGGCCAGTGTCTGAATTAGATGATTGGTGATTCACTTAGAACATACAAGAACATGCGGGAACAACTATAAAAAAAACAATTGATAGGAACACAATTCGAAGGCAAAAACACATGAGCACACAAAAAACATTTCATAATTGACACCATGAACATAAATGGAGTTGGACATAAGGCGATAAAAGGTTGCAATAATAGACAAAATTATCAAGATGCAGCAAATATCACATCGCTAGCTCCAAGGTAAAGAATTCAATCCACTATACATGAAAAAGGTAATCCAAGGGAAAGTAGTTTAGGAGAATTACCTGACAAGCTGGTAGAGATGCTAGGGACAGACCGAACAAGGTGCTAAATAGGAAACCAAGCTCTAAAACTCCTTACCTTGCTACATTAAAAAAAAAACCCTGATTGTAACTATAAATATGGGAAATCGGCTAAAACATTATATGTCACGGAACGGGGCCCCAGTGCCCCATAATCTTGTAGGCTCTTAGGGATTATGAATCCCTCTAAGTTACTATTGGCTAACTATTACTCGTCAATATAAATTTAAACAATTTATATGCAACTAGTTTCTTAGCCTACTTGGTTCAAGAGATATGCATGCTTTTGTCCTGGCAATGCAAAAGAATAAATAGATCGTTGGTTAAAAATGTTGCTCGAGCATTTCTATTAAAACATACTTAAAACGTGCCAAGACATTGAAGTACTAGTTACTTTGACTACAAGTAATAGTTTGTGCATACAATATACTTCTAGCATGCACCCAAAAGTAACAAGATGGATTTACATCACAATGTATCCTATTAGAGGCAACTTTCTTAGTACACAAGGTACTATATACAAGAGACAAAAACTAACTAACTAAGATCATCTACTTGAGCCCCACCTTGAGCTATCCAAGCTCCAAGTGCAAGCCCTTCCTTAGTTCTTGTTCTTGTGCACTCTTAGCCTCTACACTGTAAAGGCACAACTTGGTTAGCACATAACTTACACCACAAGTAACCTAGAATCACAAGGATTCTCAAGAAAAGTACCTGCAAAAGAGAAAGCTTAGGCCTCAACTATCAACTAGTGACTAGGCCCGGAGTTAGAACCTGCACAATAAACTTAAGGGAGTGAGTACTTAAAAGTACTCAGTAAGGGTCCCTTGAATACCTGCAAGAAGATAGCAGCAACCAATATGCAACCATGGCAAACAAGCAACCAAACGAGTGAATCAACCAGCAAACAACTCAAACAATCAACAAACATATATATAAGATATGCAATGCATGAATGTATGATATGAAATGCACATAATGCATGCACTTGGGACTTTCTGCACTCTAGGTGCCATAAAACTTGCCGGTGAGCTCAAACGGCGGAGGTACTTGAGATACTGGCCCTCGTATCCCAGGTACTTTACCTCTCTTAAGTCCCACCTACGGGTTCTAGAGTAGGTCGTCACCCCTCTGAAACTTACTCGTCTTTACCCTTAACTTATTGCGCAAGGTAGTCATCCTATGTGGTTTAACTAGCCAAACCCTTAAGGTTTAACTTAGAGCACTCATAGTGGCTTGCTTACCAAACCAAATGGTTTGGTCGGGATCGACTTAGGTTTTCCTCCTCATTGACCATAGGTAAGTGACATTCTACTCGGCCAACAAAGAGTCTAAAAACCCCCTTAATCCCCTTAGTGCTCATTTAGAAGCTTAAGCACTTTGATTTTCTTAACCACCAAGTCATACTCTTTCTTAACCACACAACTTAACTACCACTTAAATAATGCATAATTCCCAACTTAGGAAGGAGTTCTAGACCCAACCGAGGCTACGGAATGTCTTAACTTAGCCTAGGGATGAAAACCGAGAGTTTGAGACATTCTTAGGATGCTCGGAGCTTGGGGGCAAAATGCCTTGGCGGCGCCGTTGGCGGTGCGTCGCCACAGGCATCAGTGTTCGGAGAACATTTTCGTTTCCCGGCGACGCGTCGCCAACTCGCGTCGCCGGTCGCCAATATGGTGTCGACACTGGCGACGCGTCGCCAGCGCTTTCCAGCGTTGTGCGACAGCGTGCGACCTTGCACGAAAACTGCTCAAACTTTCTCATCCCAAACTCAAATCACTTGGGTCTTGTTTCTAACTCATTCCCACACAAAACACTACATTTCTATGCATTATTTGAGCTTAATTAACTTGAACCCTTACCTCAATTTAGCTACAAAGCAAGCATTGAAACATAACCACCTTAGCTCAATCAAGCTCCCTTTGAGTTCCTCACCTAAAACCAAGGTAATATGGCACCCAACACTTCAAACCAAGACCATTTCTAGCTATGGAAACAACTTAGAACCAATCCAAATGAACCCAACAAGCTTACCCACGAATTTTGAGTCCAAACTAGCACCAAAAAGCAAATTGGAGCTAGAACACCAACAAAGAACCTTGACTATTCCTACTAACAACTTGGGCTTCCTCAATTTGATGAAGAATTGCAAGAAAAGAAGCTTTAGGCTGGGATTTTGGAGAGGGAAAGTGGAGCTATGAATTTGGAGTTGAATGCAAATGACTAAGGAAGAAGAAGACTTAACAACTTAAGCTAACTTATACTAAATCCCCCCACTTGGCAAACTTCTTCCTCTTTTGCTCCACAAACTCTCAATTGTTTTAAATGGGTCACCAAACTCTCACCCAAATCCAACTTTCCTTTACTCTAAAGGATACTAAAAGCTTCTCAATCTTGATTTCTTGGACACTTAAGCCACTATAACTCTAAATGGCTCAAATGTACACTTGGTGCCACAAATACTCAAAACTTTCAAGGATGGTTCTAAAAGCTAGGATAACTAATGGTCTTAATTTAACTATGCCAAATCACACTTAGGAACTCACTTACTTAATTAAGCTTACCTTACTTGCTTATCAAAGTGCTAACTTGAGGTACTTAAGTTAATAAACACTTAATCAAAGTAAAATAAATACTTACTCGATTAGTCAACTAGGAGAGCCATCACATTATACATTCGATGTAACAATGTGATCTACAAGATAACCCTTATATGAACAACAATTATGGCAACATGCTTTTATATTCAAACCCTTATATGAACTTATTTTGAGCTTGTTGTAAAAAAAATGCTTTTGTTGTTCCATGTGCTCAATTCCATTCTTTAAGCTTCTCATGATGTGCATTCCTTGAACCTTTTAGAACCAATATGAGAAATGTGGACAATATTCATCTGGAACCAAGTAAGTGATGCTACATTTTTTCTACATATATATAAACTGTGCTATCATCGGCATGATAATATTACAGTTTAAAAAAAACTAGTCTCTATTCGCCATTATGATGGGCCAATAGTCTTGAAGCAGTAAAATTTGTATGCACATCAATATATATAGGAATCAATTGATCAATTAAGCCAGTTTAGAATAAATATAAAATAAAATTGTGTAAAATAAACAAATTTCCCACTAAAGTTTTCAGGATAGCAGTCACCACCCACTATAGATTTTTTACAGTTAAATCATCCACTAACATTATATGATCAGCGAACATTACGCACTATCATTATTTGTCCAACTGTAAGATGATGTGGCAAATTTTGATGATATGGTGGTAGATGTGGCAGCAGATGTGGCAATGTTATGTAAGTAAAAAGATAAACTAACTACCTTAATCCCTAAACTTTGTTCAACACTATAAATCCCCCCTTAAACTCTGTTTATTTAACATGTCTTTCTATCCTCTTTTTCTTTCTTTCCTCTCTCCGTCTTTTGAAAATGATTTTTTCTTCTCTGGAAAAAATTATTCAGTAATAGCAAGTGCACCATATTCCGCCTCTAGCAATGAAGTCACCTAAAGGGGAAGATAGCCGCCGGATGCCAACATCGGCAGAGTACAAGAATCTGACGTCAAAGGCCTCTGATTCAGTGGCCAATTCATCGTTAAATCTGCCGTGCTTGCCCCCTAGAACTCCTTAAGCTCCCTTCCCCTTAACTGCTACGTTCATCCTGACCAATTGTCAATTCTAGCCTGCCACGTTTGACATACTATGAAGTTGGGTTACAATCGTTTGGCGATTTGCTCCTTCAATAGTTATGGTCAGCACAGCAATTTTACTCCATTTTCTTCGACAATAAGATGTTTACAACTATGGTCCGACAATTAATTTGCCTTTTGGATGATTAGAAGTGGATGATCAAGCATCCTGCAAATTTAACATTTGGGTCAACAATCAGGAGTGATTGAGTCAACGATCAAGTGAATGTGTGATTATGAGTGATTGGGTTATCCTTGTACTGTTTCCTGATAGCAATTAAAGGCTTAAGATTCAAAACTAAACTAGTAACATTAGGAGAAATCTAGGAAAATACTAGCTGTAGCGGGCTAGTAAGATTCCGATAAGTCTGATCTTGTTGTTTTTAAATTTATTCTTGCTTCAGTTGCTGAAAAAAAAGAGTTTAGGGATTGGTATGGATAAGATTATACAGTTTAGGGATAAATTGGGTAATTTTTCATTTCAATCATCCAGGTCATCATGCCATTTAATGAAATATTTCATAACTTCAAGGTATATTACAGCCATTAACACCAATAATTACTAGTTTGTCTATATCACAATCATTAGTGACAAATATCTTAAAAAAAAAAACATTAATAGGCAATTTAACTGTAAGAAAATAATGATGGGTGATATCCACTACAGCGAAAAGTTTAGTGGGGGATTTACCCTTTTGCCAATAAAATTGAGACTATATATATATATATATATATCTCTCATCAGTTTGCCTTTCATTTTCCTTTTTCTCTTCTTTTATTTTTTCTTTCATTTTCTTTCCTCCCTCTCCCACTTTAACATTTTGGCTCAGCTCTCCACCAAGCTCTTTTTTTTTGTCCCTTACTCTATCTGCCCCTTTTTCACTGAACTCCCATTATGCCCTTCTCTACTAAGCCAAAATAATTCCTCCATTGACGCTCCAAAAACTTATCCTCAATCTTGTCCATCTGCCATATTTGTCTTCACTATCTTTCTCTTTCATGGGGTTGTTATATGAGTATATCCTTCTCCTGCACACATTTTGCAACAATGGAAGGCAATTTCAAAAAGAAGATGAAGGATGTTTCATACATTGATTCCTTCCCTGGAGCTCCCTGCATATAAAGGATTCCTCTGTTATCCTATTTAAAGTTTGTTGAGCCAATTCAATAACCCCACCATTGCCTGAAGTTGTAGCTCAACCAAGAAAAGGGAAAATAAGGTCCGATTGGTGTGCAAGTGAGATATTAGTGAGAAAAAAAGGGCTTATGCATGTTACATCAATGTTATAAAGAGGGGGGATGTAAGATCGTGGCATTACTGTAAATTTTGCGAAGGGGGGATAAGAAGAAATGAACTAGTGAGACATGTTATTTGACCAGATGGAAGAAGCCGTAGAGATCAAGCTAGGTTTTGTGTAACCAAATCGACCCTAATCCATTCTCATTTTATTGGTTGACTAAAGGGGTAAAGTTGATTGATTGACATTAAAATACATCCAGACTGCGCAAAGCACCGGTACTTTCAGGTTATTTATAATTTTTTTCATTCACTTCTTCCTTCTTCAATTCTTCTCTTTCCTTCTTCCTTCTTAATTTTTTTTTATTGCTTCTTTCTTCTTAACAATTGGAAGCTCACTCAAATCCTTATCATACTTTTCCAATTTTTTCAGTATATTCCCTCCAGATCCCATGGCTTTAGTTCTTTTTCATTGTCAATAGAGATGGGAGGATGCTACTCTACCATTGGATCTATTTCAGAAGAAGACAATTCTAATGATGACAACAAGAAAGGTCAAGCTACAAAGAAGCCTAACCTCTTCCACTAACCTCCCACTAGTGTTCATCCTTACCTTCGGTGGCATTTGTACCCTACTGGAGGAAGAATAAACATCCCTACCTCCAACAACATTTCTGTCATTCCATTCAGAAAAAAGTGTTGTTTCATTTATATAAATGTGTTTGTCTATTACATGTTCCATTGTTCATTCCTACCTTCAATGGTGTTTGTGTCCCATTGGAGAAAGAACTTGCATCCCTGCCTTTAATGACATCTGTGTTGTTCAGTTCAGTAAGAAGTGTTGCATCATTCATAAAAATATGCTGTTGTGTTTCATTTCATAAGATGTGTTATTCGCAAATAGTGTTGTTCCATTTAAGAAGACATAATGTTCCATTCATATAATTGTGTTATTCTATAAAATGTTGTTCACTTCTAAGCTATGTTGTTTATAAATAATGTCATTTCGTTCACTAAGAAGTGTTGTTCTTTTCATGCAAATATGTTGTTTATTTCGTAAAATATGCTATTCGTAAATAATATTATTCTGTTCAGTAAAAGTTTTATCCCAATCATACAATTGTACTGTTCATTTGGTAAGATGTACTGTTCACAAATAATGTTATTTGGTTTAGTACAAAGTGATGTTCCATTCATACAATATTGTTCTATAATATACTGTCACATATTGTTAACTTCAATAAGAAGTGTTGTTGATTTCGTTAGACATGTAGTTCAAATGCGGTGGTATTTTTGTAAATAATATGTTATTCTGTAATATGAAGTTCATTTCGTAACATATGCTGTTCATAAATTTTACTGTTCTTTTTAGTAGAAATTGTTGTTCTGTTAATACAAAACCATTAAAACTAATTTAATTTGATTGGATTGGTTAATTGATGACAAATTTTGCCATCTCCAAAAAAACCATAGGTAGTTTTCCCACTAATTGGCCATGTTGTTAAGTTAAATTTGAAATTCAAATAGTAGTGATAAAACATTTTGTTTTAACTAGCAAGTTTAAAAAGGGTGATTATGTTAAGTATTTACCTTAGTCGAACAATATGCATTTCGGGCAAATGGTTTTTTTTTTTTTCCAATATTTCAGGCAATTGCTTGTTGTGGACAATGGAACATTTTTTTTTATTGAAATGGCAAAGAGGGTAAACACGTCAATTCTCAATGTAAACACATATTTTGGTTTCCTTTAACTAAAAAAAAAACCACATGTCAATTGGTTGTTAAGCCTGTTAAGTGAAAAGACAGTGAAACTTTTAGGCCCAATTCGTTTCGTGTGAAATCAACCCCATTAATATGTTTTTCCACCATGGCTAGTCTGGCCCACTTGGCCCAAATATGAATGTCATTAAACCAAGTTATTATTTATGATTGAACCATTGGGAACCTTATCTTCTGGCGTTATCATGCTAGTTCTGCGGAGAGAGAAGAAAAGCTTATCGGTGGCAAACAATGTGAAACTTAAGACCTCTTCGGTTCGTTTTCAAGTTGATCCTACCTTCAGAGTTACCGCTTAGCTTGGTATATTGGTTCCTACGCCGATTCGAAAAATGGCCCTTAGCTCTGTCGTCCGGGCTGATCTCCGTCATATTTTCAACTACCGATATTATTTCATAACCTTGGTCTGAACTCCAGCTTCCGTTGGTGAGTTTACTTCTCTTTCACTATTTGATTTGAGTGCGTGTATTCATTGTCGAAGGCCGAACCAGATAACTATATTTGGGAAATTAATAAAAATGCCCAATATTTTTGTGATGTCTAAATGAGGCATCTGAATTAAGGAAAATGGTGATAGAGAGAGAAAGGAGGAGGAGCGACGATTAGATCATGCAAAAAAATAAGAGAGGAGCTGAGGTAAAAAGTGTTGGTGGGTGGAGCTGGCAAAGGTAAGTGAGCAAGAAAAAAATGGCTGGAAGATGTAATTTCTTTCAATTATGAGGGCAAAAAGGGAAGAAAATAATGGGACCCATCCAAAATCTCACACAGGCCTCAAAAACAGGTTAATAGCATTGCATTAATTAAAGTCGAGCAGGCTGTTAATTGTATCCTAACTGTAAGGTTAACGTGTCAATTCACAATGTGAACACATAAATTTATTTCTTTAAGTAAAAAAGTGACATGTGTCAACTTGTTGTTTATTCTGTTAAGTGAAAATACCTTTAACTTTTTAAGTGTATCTTGCTTTATATATATATAATAGATAAGTAAGAAATTTACACTCGTGGGTTTTATAAGAAGATAAGATTGATTACACATTATGGATATCCCTTAGCTACCATACGTCCGTACCCTCTAAACGGGTGTAATTTAGAACACATATCTGCCCCATTACAGATATTTTTACTTATTTTACCTGCCTATCATAGACAAATATTTATGGATCATGCGTTCCATCCACTTAATTGTCATTTCTAGAGCTTAAGGTATTATACGAGTAAAATAAAACTTAAATATTAAAATAAAAATAATAATTAAAGGTTGGGGAAGCACGTATTATTTTTCCCAGCTCGCCTCTTTACCTGGTTCTTGTCCTTCTCAACAGCCGGCCCTTCTTTATTTATTTTATCTCTGTATCACCAAGCCACTTGTCCATTTGCTCTCTCACACTTTATTAATTGGTTATTATTTTATTTACCTATTGGTGGACCTACAACTCTCATGTCGAGTCTCTCTCTCACATTTTCGGTGCAACACCATCGGCCTCACCTAAACACATTCAAGAGTGCTCATTTCATTAAGAGTAATATTTAGGTAAATCACAGTTATGATGAATGGATTTCAGCTGTCCATTGCTGTGGGTTTTACTATAATTTGTGACAATATAAATTTTTTTTATTAAATAAGATATGAAATAAATGAACTATGTCAGTGGGTAATAAAAAATCTTGTTAATAAAAGTACTGCTTTATTCTTACAATTGTGTTGTTCATCTGACAAGATGTACTGTTTATAAATAATATATTTTTTTTCAATACGAAATGATGTTCTATTCATACGATTGTATTGTTTTGTAATATATTGTAACATGTTGTTCTTTTCAGTAAGAAGTATTGTTTATTTCATTAAATGCATTATTTGAATGCAGTGACATTTTTATAAATAATGTACTATCCTGTAATATAAATAATATACTATTTATTTTGTAAGGAATGTTGTTTGTAAATTGTCATTCTTTTCAGTTGAAATTGTTGTTCCGTAAATACAAATGTGATGTTCTTAATGATGGTATTCATATGGTAAAATGCATTGTTCCATTTAAAAAAATATATATTATTTTATTCACATAAATATACTATTTCATAAAATACAAGAATGAGGTGTATGCCATGCACTAGGTGCAACAGATAGCTACTCAAGCTTATGTATCTTTCACAAATTGGTGCTTAAATCATTTCTTAGTTCTGAAGTAAGTTAGGGAGGTGAGGTAGGATTGTTCTCGTGCATTGTCTCATTTATCTGCCATCATATACCCTTTTGTACTGCTTCCCAACATCATGACAGGTCTTCAATGTATCATTCATTTTGACCAAAAAGGAAAATACACTCCCCTGTCTCATCAATGCCATTTCATTTTGTTCCGAGGAAATGGAAAAAGTTTATATGTTATTTTTATTTTTGTACGTAAGCTTTTACACATAAATTAGAAAAGCTGGAAAGAGTAAATATTAAAATAATAATTTAAAATATAGTATGATAAAATTACTTTCTCCGTCTCACAAAATTTGTCACTTTGTCACATTTACTACTCACAGCAAGTAATTCGTAATTTTTTTAAAAAAAAAATCTTATAAAAATATAAAATTTTTGTATAAAAATAGTACTTTAAAAACCCTAGTTTATGCATATAATTTTTTAAAATTATTTACATTACAAATTGAAATAAATATATTTAAATTAAACTTTAGGCAAAAAAAATAAAAAAGACTATCCTTTACAAAACAAAGGAAATATGAAATATGAAAATATTGTAAAAATTTGTGCCCAAAAACAAATATAAAGCAAGATCGATAAAGTGGAGGAACAACTAGTTTTAAGACTTCCCATTATTATGTGGTCCACCAAAAGAGAAGACATCACGAGTTACAGGCCGGACATAAATTTTTTAATTTCTTACACAATTACCATTAAACATACTAAGAATCTTAATCTAATTAGTTTTGAAAATAAAATGCTCGTCGGAGAAAAAAGAAAAATCAACATTTTCGACTACAAAAAGTCAAGCTGCCCTGCCTTCGCCTAACAACCAAATGTCGTACAATCCGAATGGCGCCCAAACTACGACCACCGTCGCAGCCACCACAACTCCGACGTCTTGGCAGCGATGAAACTATCTCTTCCTTGAGTTCCCTTCCTCACGACATCATCCAAAGCCACATCCTCCCCCGCCTGGACGGCGCCACGCTCGCCGCTCTCGGCTGCGTATCCTCCCGATTCAACTCCCTGTGCTCCGGCCAGCACATATGGCGCGATATCTGCTGCGCCACCTGGCCTTCAGTGCGAGACCCACGCCTCGACCAAATCATCTCTTCTTTCCCCTCCGGCTACCGATCTTTCTTCTCCAGTTCATTCCCGCTCCTCCACCACACAGATGCTGGTGGCGGCAGTAGCACCAGTGCACCCGCGAGATTGATCTCTGCCGTCGATATCTACTACCGCGGCACAGCCGTCTTGTCCCAGGTTCAAGACACAGTGACTACCACGCGCTGGTTCAACAGATCTGTTTTCCGTGTCTACCTCCTGGATCCAATGGAGACGTACCCGACAGCAGTGACTTATGAAGGTCCAGACGACGGGTTCATCGAAGATTTGGAGAGTCACTTAACTCTAAGCTGGATCATAATCGACCCCACCAGGAAGCGGGCGGTCAACGTGTCGAGCAGAAGAACGGTGTCGGGCAGGCCGTTCGTGTTGAGCGACGTGGAACTGCGGTTCGCCACGGTGGTCGGAGCGGGGGTGAAGTGCGAGGCGGTGGTCACGTGCGTAAGGAGGAAGGGTTGTGAGATGCACGTGAGGGAGATAAGGCTGGAGATGATGGACATGGAGATGGAGGGGAGGGAGCTGACTGGAAGGGACAGTCTGGTCATTTTGGAGAGTGTTCTGGAGAAGGGGAGGAGAGAGAGAGGGGAAGGGAGAGAAAGACATGGAGAGTTCGATCGGCGGAGGAAGGAGCGGCAGCAGAGAAGAGAGCGCCGGAGATGGGCTTTGGACATTTTGGGCGTTTCAGTTATTGTTGCTGTCGCTTCTCTTCTCATGGTACTTGTAAAATACTCCAAATTTGAAATGTTTTAATATTCTGTTGTTACTGTCACTGACAATAATAGGCTGGGCTTAGATTTGGGAAAAATATTTAGATATAAAGTAGGGAATGGGAAAAAGATTTCATTCTAGAAAGACTTGTAGGTGGGAGATTGCAAGTTGGAGTCTTTGTTCCCTATGTTTTATGCATTAGCAGTTAATAAGCGTTTCAAAATTATTGAGAGGGGTGAGTGGACTAATGGGAAGTGGCTATGGGTTTGAAATTGGAGGAGATACCCAAGAGGAAGAGAAATAAGTGAGTTTAATACTCTAATGGAGCTACTTAGAGAAGTACAGGTTAACAAGCATTCCGAGAGCCTTACATGTTGCTCACTCTCATCCAACAGAGTTTTTTCTATCAAATCACTTTGAGAAGAACTTGATAAGAAATAGCTACAAGTCAACCAGGAGACCAAGAACTTTGAATGAAGCAAATGGATTCCCTTTAAAATAAATGTTTTAATCTAGAAAGCCCATGGACTCCCAATAAAGCTCAATCTGCTGATACGGGGAATACAACACATAGAAGAAACTTGCCCATTTTGCAACAATGATATTGAGGATGCAAACCACATTTTTTACTTATGTAGGTTCTAATTCCAAATCTCGTCTAAATTATTCGAATGGTGGAACATTCCAAGGCCAACCAACACAAACTTGAAGGAACTATTAAAGGAACATTAATCAATCTCCACTGAGAAGTTGAAAATAGGTACTATTTTGGGATGTCACAAAAAGAATTCTAGCCTGGTTGCATTGGTTGGGACGAAACAAATGTTGTTTTTAATGCCAAAACCAATAGCATTTGTGAATTGGTGAATGAAATCTAAAGAATGTTGTTCTTTTGGCTTTCTGGTAGATGTAGAAAATTCAATTGCTCGTTGTATGAGTAGTGCTAATAACCTACTACTTCCAGTCAAAATCACTTGTAATTAGTTAGTGCCTATAAACCTTGGAGAAATTGTTGTTTTAGCAAATTGGAAGTCCAGTTTCCTTCTAGGTTTCTCAATAGGTTGTACCTACGTGCTTTTTAATAAAATTCTTGCAGTTCAGAAAAAAAAATTGTCATTGACATTACATAGTATTGTTTTGTTTGATAGATATCAATTCTAAGTTGCTTTTACGTCTTGATGGCTTTTGAGTCAGAGTGCTTTTTGTGTTACCCTCAACTCTCAACTTGAGCCATACTATAATACTCTCAACTACTTTTTTCATCCTCTAAAGTAAGGGTGAAAGACTCTAGCCTTAATCCGAAACCCGACCCGAAATTTGACCCAATTTTTTAGGTTAGGGATCACTTAACTATTTGTAACCCTAATCCCAACAGTCAGCATACTTCCCTTCCCCTGCCATCGTGTGTGTCCTCATTTTCTTTCTCGCCTTTGCTTGTTTGCCATCCGCCGTTTGCCTCCCTTCCTCCACTACGCCCTTCTGCCACCCTCCCAAGTCCTACCACCTTCGCCCATTGAGTCGTCCTTCACCGTCGCATTGTACTTCGCCGTCACACTTCTTCCCGCCGTCCCCGCACCATCGCGTCATCTGGCACCGTTCGCTCGCTCTAGTCTCCTTCGCCCATCGTTTCATCTTTAGCCTCTGCCCTTTGGTTCGTCCATCCGCCGCCATTTGCAAGTTGTCATCATCCCCCAATTCGCCGTTTGCAACTTCGCCGCCATTCACAAGTTGGCATCATCCATTCCCCTGTGGCATCACCACTTCAAATTGTAGTCAATCACAAAGAGATGGTGGAGGAGACGAACTGGCGGCAACCGGCCGTGGTGTGTCGGGTGAACCCGAAAGCCAACCTATTTTTTCGGTTTAGGGTCGGTTCAGGTTCTCCATTTGTTTTAGGTCGGGTTAGGATGTTTTTTTCAGACTGTAAAGCCTTCATCTTTTTCGAGTTCCGGTTCGAACCTGACCCGAAACCCGAAAGTTACACCTATACTCGAGAGGCTCGGATGGCGCATTATTACTACTGTGGTTGTCAGTGGCGGAACTAGGATTTTCGGTTCGGGGGGCGAGCCTGGAGGAGAGTCGACTAAACCCGAAGGAGAGGGACGGCATCGTGGCGAGGTAAAGCTGGAGATTGGGAGTAATTCGTACTAATTGAAAGATTAGGGTGCAACTCGACAGATTGAAAAATTTGAAGGACTAATAGTGCATTTGGGCCATGTTAGAATATCTGTTTAAGACTAGAGGGAATAATTACTCATTTGGTCACTATTTTATGTAGCGCCTACCTTACTGTCCCCTCATCTTCATATTCTTTCAATATTTCCGGGGGGCAAAAATACATTTCTAGTCCTTAATTTCTCTTGAATTAACCAATTAAGTGCCTATATTTAATTTTTTTTCAAAATTTTCGGGGGGGGGGGGGGGGGGGGGGGGGGGGGGGAGCGGCACCCCCTGCCCCTACATAGGTCCGCCCCTGGTGGTTGTGTTGTTCTATCAATTAGTGACTTTTTACATGTATGTTCTTTACTTTTCCACGTTATTTAGCTTGTTTTCTTGTTGAAATTTAGCTTTATGAGTGGCTTTAGAGTTGTTCCCTCAGAAAAGTGCTTGGCTTTCTATAAACAGGGGAAAATTAGAAGCAATAAAAAATCACAGCTCTTGCTTGCTGCCATCTATTGGCCTTGATCGAATCAATTATGTGTGTGCTTGATAATTTTGTTGTTCTTGCTCAAATGATGGCAAGAAAATCTATAGCAACTACTGTAGAATATTTGGTCTGGGGGTTGCATCTTGTTGGCGCCACATGTAGCCATTGTCCATAGATGAATGAAGGAGCAACATTACTTCAGGCAGCCTGCTCAAGTTATTTACCTAGCTATACTGGACCGACTAAGCAAATAGTAACACTGCCTCAATAATCTAATAATCTAACTTGTACGTGTAGGAATATGGAGAAAATGGTTATAGAGCACCAGGGAAATACTTCGAGAGAGAGTGAGGGGTATAGATCGTGGAAAGCAAATCAGGGATAATAAGCCAACAAGGGATTTCTTTAGGGTTATGTACAAAATCTTGACATCATTCTTCTTCTCTAATTTTCTGGAGGATTGGGAAGCAAAACACTTGTGACTGGTTTTTCAAAGATATGGTGTTGTCCTTAATGTGTATGTGGCAATGAATTGCATGAAGACAGGTGCACATTTCGGTTTTGCTCGATTCAATTATGTGAAGGATGAAGGGGAAGCGATTTGGATAAAATATGGATTGGATCTTTTAAGTCGAGGATCAACGTTTTGAGGTTTCACAGGGTGGTAGATCAAGGGATCTTGGAGATGGTGATGAGCAAGATATGTTGCATGGTGGGTGGAGAGATGGAAAAAAATTTGCAGAAGTGGTGGTAAGGGAGCAACAAGAAAAAATAAAATGAAGGTGAGAAATTCTCTAGAGAAATGGGCTGGGATGAAATTACAGACAAGGGACAGGGAGATGCAGTGGCTGTAGGAGTATGTTGCTGGTGAAGTTAATGAGGTAGAAATTATAAATTCATTTCAGAAGTTGTGCGATAATGAAGGTTTGGGTCTAGTCAAAGTAAAATCATCTAAACAAACCAGGTATTGTCTGGTTGAATGTTGAAGGCCTTCCTTGAAATGGATGGAGCAAAAAGTCATTTGCCACCATAGGTGCACTTTGAGGTCGTGTATTGATGACAAATAGTTCTTAATTACAGGAGAAAGCTCAAATACATAGGGGCCGGGTCTGTGTGTTAACTCATAGTATGGAGTTAATCTTTAAGGTATTAAGAGTGAAACTTGCTTTCAGATGAACAAAGAAGCAAGAAGCAAAAGAAAGTTGGGTCAGGAAATGTTAAAATGGGGATAAGAAGAAAAAAAAAGATCAGACATGTTTATGAGGTAATGGAGAAGTCCGGAGGTTGGAAATGAAAAACAAGTCTAAGATTGATGAAGAAATTTTGAAGGGAAATGGCAAAACAAGAAGATAAAAGCAATGGCAACTATTGCATATATATTTTATTGAATTGAAACATGCCTTATATAGGCATTACGCTTGGAACATTAGAAACAAACTTTGCTAAAACTTAGGAAACAAGAAAACCATCTTAAACAAACAACTAAAAACTCAGTCATATTAACCTTATCTAAACTAATCTTCCTAGTTTTCTGCAATGGCTACAACATTCACTTTCTGCTCCTTGGACTCCATGTCAGTGTCCTCTTGCCACATTAGATCACTTACTCCAACACTCCCCCTTGAGCCAATATGGCCAATGTTTAGTCTATCTCGCAGATGTTCAAACTTTGCCGATGGTAGTGCTTTCGTAAACAAGTCAGCCATTTGATCTTCTGTTCTACAGAACTTTACTTTCACTTCTCTCTTGTTAACTAATTCCTATATGTAGCTGTGCTTGATCTCAATGTGTTTTGTCCTTCTATGCAAAATAAGATTTCTCGTCATGGCCATTATTGAAGCATTATCATAGAAGAGTACAGTTGCTTCCTGTTGTTGTTAATTCAAATCATATAACAATCTCCTGAGCTAAATAATTTGACAAGCAACGACATTGGCAGTAACATATTATGCCTCAGTTAAAGATAGAACAACCATGCTTTGCTTTTTAGATAACCAGGATATAAGTCTAAACCCCAAGACAAAACAGTTCCCACTAATGCTTCTTCTATCTTCTTGACTTCTAGCCTAGTCACTATTAGTATATCCTTGTAAAACTAGGTTTGCATCCTTCAAATACCATATTCCATAATATCTTGTTCCTGAAATGTACTTGAGTATCCTTATGGCTGCACCATAATGATGCTTTTCTGGGGTTCTGCATGTACCTTGACACCAGGCTTACTGCAAACATTATATCTAGGCAAGTGTAAGATAGAAAAAACAATTTACCAACCAAGCTTCTAAACCTCCTTGAGTTTGCCATTTTAGTTCCATCCTGAGCTTTAAGCTTTTCATTTGCATTTATTGGGGTAGTTGCAGCTTTGCACTTATCCATATTGAATTGTTTCAGTACATCAGAGGCATATTTTTTCTGAGATATGAAGATACCTTATTTGGTTTGCTGGACCTCAAAGCCAAGAAAGTAACTGAGAGTCTCCATATCAGTCATCTTAAATACTTCCATCATTGATCTTCTAAATTCTTTTATGAGTTGAGATGATGAACTTGTATAGATCATGTCATCTACATATAGACTTAACATGATGACATGATCTCATCCTTTTTTTAGATATAAGGTAGGTTCATTGGGGCTCCTGTGAAAGCCATAAGTTTGGAAAAACTCATCTATTTTACTGTACCATGCTCTAGGTGCATGTTTCAGGCCATATAGAGCTTTCTTGAGTTTATAGACCTTTCTTTCTTCTCCTGGCATTTCGAACCCTTAAGGTTGTTGCACATGAACTTCTTCTTTTAATTCTCCATTGAAAAAGGCAGACTTCATGTTAAATTGGATATTTTCCATTGATGTTTTGCTACAACTACAAGGATCATTCTCATTATTTCAAACCTAGCAACTGGTGAGAATGCCTTATCAAAATCAACTCCTTGCTCTTGTGTGTATCCACGTGCCACTAGCCTTGACTTGTGTTTTTTAATTGTTCCATCTGAGTGGCATTTTGTTTTAAAAATCCACTTTAGGCTTACCATCTTCTTTCCTGGAGGCAAGTCAGTAATCTCCCAGGTTTCATTCCTCTCGATAGCATCAATTTCTGCTGTCATGGCTTCTCTCCAGACCTCATTTTCTAGAGCTATATGTACATCAATTGGATCTCTTACAAATAGTGCATAGGTTGGGGAGTAGATTTCTCTTAAAGACTTTGTTTTAGCTTTATCTGATAGAGGAGATGATCCTTCAGATGATATTGAAGGTGACCTCACAGGTGTCTCCTCACCAGGAGTTACTAGTACAACTTCCACTTCTACTGGTGCAGGCTCTTCCTCGATATCCACCCTTGAACTATCCATTTTTCCTTCCTCCTTTTAACTCAAATTTTCATCAAACTTAACATCCTTGCTAATCACAATGAGCTTTGTTTCTGGATCAAAGAATCTATAGGCCTTTGAGTTTATGCCATATCCAACAAAGATGTATTTCTTAAACTTTTGATCCAGTTTATGTCTGCCTACAGGAATTAAGGCATAACATACACATCTAAAGACTTTTAAATGAGTTACAGATGGTTTTGAGTTGTACCAGGCTTGATAAGGTGTCTTGTTCCATACTGCATTTGTTGGAGGAAGGTTGAGGAGATACACTGCAACAATAATGGCTTCTGCCCATAATTCCTTTAAGTGCCCTTTAGTCTGCATCATAGCCTTTGCCATCTTCACCACTGTCCTGTTTTTCCTCTCAACAATGCCGTTTTTTTCTGGGGTGTAGGGTGCTGTCAGTTATTTTCTAATTCCATGCTCATTACAGAAACTGTTGAACTCTTTGGAGCAGAACTCACCTTCTTTATCTATCTTTAGAGCTTCTATTGTTTGATTGCATTGTTTTTCAATCAAAATTTTAAATTTTTTGAAATGTTCAAATGCTTCAAACTTGTGACTAAGAAAATAAACCAAACTTATTCTTGAAAATCATCAATAGACAATAGGAAGGACTACATATACCATGATCACTATGAGAATCACTTATGACACTCATATAACGATCCATGTAGTGTTTTCATGGTGGATCGGTCCAGTACACAAGTTCTCCAACTTGTACCCATATGCAGACTACATATCTCATATTAGTCTCCACATATGCTAGTCGTTATGTATTATTGTAACCCACTCCACAATAATACTAGACCAGGGATGTTTAAGAATATCATTGTTCTAGGGTTACAATTATGTTTATTACGTTACGCAGAAACAAAACAACGAACATAATTGCTGGATTAATGCCTAAATAAAATATCATGACTCAATGTGCAAAAAATACAATCATCTCATAATTGGCCTTTTGGGCACAACACTAACAATCTCCCACTTGCACTAAAAGCCAATCATCCATGTATCTAAAACTGACGGACCTAGAATGGCTATCATGCTTCTGCTGTGTAAGGGGCTTTGTTAGTGGATCAGCAATGTTGCTATCTGTCGAAGTCCTACATATCCTTACATCACCCCTCTCGATGATCTCCCTGATGAGATGATAGCGTCGAAGTATGTGTTTGGATTGCTGGTGAGATCGAGGTTCCTTAGCCTGTGCGATTGCTCCATTATTGTCACAATAGAGCTTTGTCGGGTCGGCAATGCTTAGAACCACTCTAAGTTCAGTGATGAACTTCTTAATCCAAACTGCCTCCTTCGCAGCATTAGAGGTGGCAATATACTCAGACTCTGTTGTAGAGTCAGCTACTGTCTCTTGCTTTGAATTCTTCCAGCTCACAGCACCACCACCAATGCAAAACACATAATCAGATTGTGATCTAAAATCATCCTTATTGGATTGGAAGCTTGCATCGTTGTAACCCCTTACAATGAGCTCATCTTTACCTCCAAAGACTAAGAATGCATCCTTAGTCCTTTGTAAGTACTTAAGGATGTTCTTAACAGCTGTCCAGTGACTCTCACCGGGGTTCGATTGGTACCTACTCGTCATGCTTAAGGCATATGAGACATCGGTACGAGTACATATCATGGCATACATGATAGATCCAATTGCTGAAGCATATGGAATCTTACTCATGCGCTCTCTCTCCTCGGGTGTACTCGGACACTGAGATCTAGAAAGAGTTATACCATGTGACATGGGCAAGAATCCTTTCTTGGAATCTTGCATGCTGAACTTCTTTAGCACTTTGTCAATATATGTACTTTGACTTAGGCCAAGAAGCTTTCTAGATCTATCTCTATAGATCCTGATGCCTAACACATAGGCTGCTTCACCCAAGTCCTTCATAGAGAAACATTTCCCCAGCCAAGTCTTCACAGACTGTAGCTCAGGAATGTCATTCCCGATGAGTAGTATGTCATCTACATACAACACCAAGAAGACAATAGCGCTCCCACTAACCTTCTTGTAGACACAAGGTTCATCTTCATTTTTGATAAAACCAAACTCTTTGATTGCTTCATCAAAACAAAGATTCCAACTTCAAGAAGCTTGCTTCAGTCCATAAATGGACCTTTGCAACTTGCACACTTTATTGGCATTCTCAGGAGTGACAAAACCCTCAGGTTGTGTCATGTACACATCCTCAAGTAGCTTTCCATTTAGGAATGCAGTTTTGACATCCATTTGCCATATCTCATAATCATAGTGTGCAGCAATAGCAAACAAAATTCGGATGGATTTAAGCATAGCAACTGGTGAAAAAGTTTCATCATAGTCAATACCATGAATTTGCTTGAAACCTTTTGCAACCAATCGTCCCTTAAAGGTAATCACATTACCATCCATGTCAGTTTTCTTCTTGAAAACCCATTTGCACCCTATGGGTTTTACCCCTTCAGGTGGGTCAACCAAAGTCCATACTTGGTTTTCATACATGGATTCCATCTCGGATTTCATGGCCACTAGCCACTTCTCAGAGTCAGGCCCCGACATAGCTTGTTGGTAGGTTGTGGGCTCATCCTGATCCATGAGCATCACATCACCAGTGTGAGTCATGAGAAATCCATATCTCTCAGGCTCACGCCGAATCCTACCAGACCTACGTGGGCTCTGTGCTACAGGAACAGACTCTTGAACCACAACATCTTGTGGTGTCTGTTCAGGTTCCATTTCAGGTTTGATGTCTCCTTGTTGTTCTTGAATTTCTTCAAGTTCTACTTTCCTCCCACTAGTTTCTTTAGAGATAAACTCTTTCTCTAAAAAGACACCAGTTCGAGCAACAAACACTTTTTGCTCAGAAGGATTGTAGAAATAGTAACCCTTTGTTTCTTTGGGATACCCAACAAAAAGGCATTTTTGAGATTTGGGCCCTAGTTTGTCAGAGGATTGACATTTCACATAAGCATCACAGCCCCAAATCTTCATAAAAGACAAATTGGGACGCCTCCCACTCCATATCTCATATGGTGTCTTTTGAACCGATTTAGATGGAACTCGGTTTAGTGTAAAAGCGGCTGTCTCTAGAACATGTCCCCAAAAGGAGTTTGGAAGGTCAGCTTGACTCATCATAGAGCGAACCATGTCTAACAGAGTTCGATTTCTCCTTTCAGATACACCATTCCATTGAGGTGTACCTGGTGGAGTGAGTTGTGATACTATACCACACTCCTTCAGATAGTCAAGGAATTCTCGATCCAAGTACTCTCCACCTCGATCTGATCGAAGCACTTTGATACTCTTCCCGAGTTGATTCTCTACTTCATTCTTGAATTCTTTGAATTTTTCAAAGGATTCTGACTTGTGTCTCATAAGATACACATAGCCATATCTGCTAAAGTCATCAGTGAAAGTAATGAAGTATTGGAAACCTCCTCTAGCTTGTGTAGACATAGGGCCACATACATCACTATGTATGAGTCCTAGTAAGTCATTAGCCCTTTCACTTTGCCCTGTGAATGGGGCTTTGGTCATCTTGCCCAACAAACATGACTCACATGTCTCATATGATTCAAAATCAAATGAGTCCAAGAGTCCATCCTTATGGAGCTTGGATATGTGGGTCTCATTTATATGGCCCAAGCGACAGTGCCAGAGATAGGTCGGGTTTGAATCATTTAATCTGACCTTCTTGGTATTCACATTATAGATTGGATCTTCGAGGTCTAGAACATACAACCCATTGCTAAGTTGAGCACTACCATAAAAGATTTCATTCAAATAAATAGAACAACATTTGTCCTTTATTATAAATGAAAAACCTTTCTTGTCCAAACAAGAAACAGAAATCAAATTTCTACTAATAGTAGGCACAAAGTAGCAGTTGTCTAATTCTAAAACTAATCCACTAGGTAAAGTGAGAACATAAGTCCCTACGGCTAAGGCAGCAACCCTTGCTCCATTTCCAACACGTAGGTCCACTTCACCTCGGGCCAATCTTCTACTTCTACTTAGATCCTGCACATTTGCACAAATGTGAGATCCACATCCAGTATCCAATACCCAAGATGAGGAAGTAGAAAAGTTAGCCTCTATAACAAAAATACCTGAAGTGGAAGTCTTACTTCCCTTTTCCTTAGCAAGTTCTTCAAGATAGAGCTTGCAGTTGCGCTTCCAGTGTCCAGGTTGCTTACAATGGAAGCACTCCCCTTCCTTTGCCACACCACCCTTTGGTTTCAGTGCAGCTGAAGAAGAATTAGCATTGGACTTTCCATTAGCTTTATCCTTCTTCTTGTTGGCTTTTCCCTTTCCCTTGCCCTTTTGAACCATCAAAATGGGCTTAGCCTTCTTAAGGTTTTGCTCAGCAGTTCTCAACATGTTGAGCAATTCAGGGAGGGACTTGTCAAGGTCATTCATGTTATAGTTCATGACGAACTGACTGTAGCTTTCAGGCAACGATTGCAAGACTACATCAATAGCCAACTCTTTCTGAAGAGCAAATCCCAAATTCTCAAGATTCTCAATGTACCCAATCATCTTGAGCACATGAGGACCCACGGGACTTCCCTCAGACATCTTGCACTGAAACAATGCCTTAGAGGTCTCAAACCTCTCATGCCTAGCTTGCTCTTGGAAAAGCATTTTGAGATGTTCGATCATATCGAACGCCCCCATGTTCTCATGTTGCTTCTGAAGCTCAGATTCCATGGTAATAAGCATGAGGCATGCAACATCCAAAGCATCATCAGAATGCCTCTTGTGAGCATCCCTTTCAGCTCTTGGAGCAGTGGCAGCAGGCTCATTCGGAATGGGCTGCTCTAGGACATAAGCCTTTCTCTCTTGCTTGAGGACTATCCTCAAGTTTCGGTACCATTTGAGAAAGTTGGTCCCATTCAGTTTTTCCTTCTCAAGGATCGATTGCAACGAAAGTGTCGATGTGTTTTGTGCCATGGTTATCTACAACAGTAAATATGCAGTGTAAGAGTCATGTATTTTAATTCATTTAATAAGGACTTTTATTAAACGATACTCCCACTATTTTCCTCAAAATAATAACCCTCGATATTATTTCGGAACACCTCGGCGCTAAGGTATTCTAGTGGGCCAAGATCCATATTTGACCACAACCTGAGTCAGCTTTGGCTTTTCTCTCAAGTTACAGCTATTTAGGTAGGCAACTCCTTGCCAATTGCATCTTATGCAACTCTTGGATAGTTGGGTGAACAACACTTGTCCAAGCTCATCTCATGAGCTTAAGCCCAACTCTATGCCTCTAAGTCCCTAATCCTATTAGGATGACTTAGTTAAGTCGGACCCAAAGTTAGCAATTTGGATATCACTATTATCCCATCGCGCCTTACCAAGATGAACATAGGTGCTTTGCTTTGGCAAACCCACCTAATGTTGATCAAAGTCTTGACGAGTGCCAACATTTGGAAGGCATCACATTTAATGACTTAATATTTGTTTGAGGGATTTTTCTTTTGATCTCACCAATTTGTTATCTCCGGTTGTCTTATACATGCATCACATACAAATATAAAACATGCATCACATGCTTATAAGAAAATAAACGTGACATGGTTATAGCCCAAACTATGTGATATTCTCAAGCCAATGAGAATATCATAAAAGCCTAAGAAAAAAAAAGGGTCTTCACAAGCTCATTCTCTTCCTTTCTTGGTTGCCCTTTTTGTTGTCACCTCCTTGGACATACCACCTTGGATGATCCTTGGACATACCACCTTAGATGATCCTATAATGTACCATTACATCAATAATAGAAACCTCGAGTTACATTCGAGGGAAGTAAGGTGAGAAGAGACTGTACAATGAGAGTAAAAAGAGAAGGCACGACTCGCAGGCCGTATTTACAAGTACAACCAATCAAGGGCTATAACCATGCACCATGCTTCAAACACCAATCAGCATATCATGTCAAATCTCGTTCAACAAAAATGCATGCCAATTGACGTGCGTTGATTAACCAGTTTTTATTTATGTAGCGCTTCGTATACGGCGGTCCCACTGGCTGGTCATATAATGATCCATGTAGTGTTCTCATAGTGGGTCGGTCCAGTACATAAGTTCTCCAACTTGTACCCATATGCAGACTACATATCTCATATTAGTCTCCACATATGCTAGTCGTTATATATTATTGCAACCCGTTCAATAATAATACTAGACTAGGGACGTTTAAGAATATCATTATTCTAGGGTTACAATTATGTTTGTTAAGTTACACAGAAACAAAACAATAAACATAATTGCTGGATTAATGCCTTAATAAAATATCATGACTCAATGTGCAAAAATACAATCATCTCATGATTGGCTTTTGGGCACAACACTAACAGTTTGCCCATGTTGTAAAGAAGAGTAAGAGACAATGGACTATGTTGTTGTTAGGTGTAGATTCATAGGAAAAATTTGGATAAAATTATATAGATGGTGGCAACTTCAACTTGATTCATTGAATGGGCTAACCATATTAAGGATAATTGATGATTGTGAACTAATTCAAGCTAGCAAAAAATAGAAGAAAGTTTGGGAGGCGATTTGCTTCATTATAATTTAGGCAATTTGGAAGGCAGGAAATAAATATATTTTAAATTGCTCAGGTACTAAGTTTGATGGAACTTGATGGGATTCAAATTCTATCATTTTTTAAGATATTGAGCAAATGCAATAATGTGGTTGGGTTGAGTGGATGATAAACCCACTTTATGTTGTTTGGTTATGACATTGAAGTTGCATTATTTTTAGTTGCTGTAGATTTCTATTTGTATAAAATAGGTTTGTCAACTAGTGTTTGGAGTTGTTTTCATTGTTAAGATATTTGTGTATTGATAGGCATAAGATAGAGTGTAATTTTATGTACTCGGGTAGTGGCTAGCCTTTTGCTAGTATCAGATGGATTAAACTGTGTAATTTTGATCCTTATTAATAAAATATCTTGTATTGCTATTAAAAAAAATTACTAACAATTAATTTTTTTAAAAAGGGCAATGTGTGGAGTGACTAAAACTTTAGTTGCTTTTGTGTTCGGGTCCACTGCCTTTAACAACTAACATTTTCAACCGTTAACATCAGTTAATGTTCAATCACTTTAAAAAATGACTACATAAAAATGACTTGAAGTTTAGTGACCTTTTCACTTCCATCTTGTAGTGAAACCAGGATACAACTAGATAGAGACTAATTAGTTTTTGGTGTTCATTATTGTTATTATTTTGTAAAAAGGAACTTGATTCCAGTCTAATGTAGGACAAATGACATCTTTATGACTATTGAGAACAACGGGGACATAATAATCATCATCAAAAGGGCTACTCCTCCTTATGACAACGAATGAAAAATGTTGAAACCTAATTTTCCTAAGGAACTAATTTTAATTTAGTTATATGTTAGAAAAATTTAGTTTAGGAGCATATCAATTTTATAGGGGTAATTTGGTCATTTGCTAGGATATTTGGGTCATATTTGTCATTTTAGAGCTTAGGTAGTTTATAGAATTAGTTTCATTTAGATTATCTTATTATTTTGTGTTGTATATTTTTTGGAATTTAGAATTGTCATTTAAGGTAAAAAAAAAAGGAATTAAATTAATTTATGAACTAATTTAAAGTCTTAAGAGTCATTTAGGTTCATTCTAAGAAAAGAAGAAAGTCTGGGAGTAAACTAGAGCCTTTTTTAGAATGTTTTGGGTGAAAATGGCAGTTCTAAAGCAAATTCGTCAAGTTTTAAATGTTTGACGCAAATCTAGCAAGTTTATAAGGTTATGGGGTATATTACACAATTCTTTTAAAGTTTTGGGCTCAATTGAATATTTATGAAAGTTTTGGCCTCAATTGAGGATTCTAGGTTAATTTAGTTGACTAAATATGCAATTATGGGATTTTCTCAAATTCTAGCGAGATTTGTGGATTAAATGTGTTGATTTATGCACTAAATATTTTATTGAGGCTCAAAGGTTTGACAAAGGGTATAAATAGTACCCCTCTCAAGCAAGAAAAGGCCTTTAAAATTGGGGCTTTCCACAATATCCCCTGAAAATGAGACACCAATCCTCCCTCAATCGCAGTTGTTGAAGGCTGTAGATCAAAACAGGAGACTAGTTTAATGGGTGGAGAGAAGAGAAGAAAAAGAGAAAAAAAATTGGGGGAACTTGTGATTGGTGATAGGAGAGAGAATAAATAGAGAGAAAATGAAGGGCAGAGAGAGAAGAAGAAAAAATGTGGTGTCAGGGAGAAGACAGAAAACAAATGAGAAAAAAAATCTATTTTACTGGATAAAAAAATATTGGAAAGATAGTTTTAACAATTGAGTGGTACATAAATTTATTTAACTTACACCTTAATAAAATATTTTTTTAAAAAATAAGCGGTACAAAAATTTATGAATGTTCCATAAACATAAATTTTTCTTATCAAGTCATTTTAAATAAATTATATTAATTCACATTGGATTATTATTACTCTTACTTTTTTTTTTGCCGTACTAATGTTATTTGAAACCCAATATTATATAACTGTAATAACCAATTGAATGGAAAATTTTTCAATGTTATTTAATTTTTATTGGTTGTTCAAAAATAAACATAATTAAATTGATCCTTAAGAACAATTTTTAAAAGGAACACCAAAATATATATATAATTCTTGTCTACTCAACTTGAAAAGAACATGAAAAATAAATTTTTCCAAAAAAGTTCAATTTATTGATTTTTTTCTTTATTAATTTAGGTAACGAAGAAATTTCATAAAACCGAATACATAAAACTAGATACACAAAACTATATTTGGTTACACAGTGTCACTTTTTAAGTAACCTAAACCTAAAAAAAAAACAACCTTTTACTTTTTTATGAATTTTTTTTAAAAAATAATTAAATAAAAGTAAATTTATTGCAGTGTCCATTGCACCACAAAATCAATTTATTTACTTTAAATTTTAACAAAAACAAAAAAAAATGAGTTTTAGATGATTTGTAAACGTAGCTCTATGATGAATAAATTAATAATTTTTATTCAGGTGTCTAAATCTTAATTCGGTTATTAATTTAAGTACCTTAGAGTAAGACTATTTATATGTAAACGATGTTTCAAAATTTTAAAATATTTAAATATATTTGGTAAAACTACAAACAAAGTAGGAACTAGGGTTCTTTTTCAATATTCCTAAAACCCATTAATCCATAATACTTTTAAGTGTGCCCCCAAAAAATTATATTCTTGAAACACAACAAACCTTAACCATCAATCATATTTTTAAACCTAATCCTAAACCTTAAACCCAAAACCTATGGACTAACCGTAAACCCTAAAAGAATCTGTCTACATAACGTAAACTCTAAGCTCTAAATCATATCTTTCAAACCACAACCTAAATCCTCAACCAATCCCCCCCCCAAAAGCCCTAAACTTTAACCCTAAACCCTAAACTCAAAACCTATATACTAACCCTAAACCTTAAACCCTAAACCAATTTCCCCCAAAAATCCTAAACCCTAAACTTAAAACCTATATACTAACCATAAACCCTAATCTCAAAACTTATACACTAACCCTAAACCCTAAACCAATCCCCCCACAAACCCTAAACCCTAATCCTAACCTTAAATCATATCTTTAAGCCATAACCAAAACCTAAACCAATCTTTAAACCAAAACCTAAACTCTAACTATAACCTTAAATCATATCTTTAAATCATAACCCAAACCCTAAACCCTAAATCAATCCATCCACAAAACCTAGCCTAAACCCCAGCCCTAAATCATACCCTTAAACCTTACCCTAAATCCTAAAATCCAAAACCTAAACTCCCGAAACATAAGCTATACCTAACCCCAAACATTAACCAAAACTGTGATCCTTATCCCTAACTATTGTAGTGTCATTCTACATACTTAACCGCTAAAGTTATGACCATACCTTGAAACCCAACACTATAAGATAACAAGTAATCGTAATCATGTGCCATAAACCAATACCTTGAATATACCTTAAAAATAACCTTCAAGGTAACAAAAAAATGTGACTTTAAAAGTAACCTAAAAAAATCTATGGTAACCAACACCTTAAGTGTGATTGGGTAACCTTAAAGGTAACCTAAAAAAGTAACCAGGTCACGTTGAAGGTAACATAAAAAACATATATCGTTCATGTAGATTCAATATGTCCTAGTTACTATGAAGGTAATCTAAAAAGGTGACCAGGTGATCTTGAAAATACCTAAAAAGTGACTGGGTCACATCAAAAATAATTTGAAAAGGTAATCGGGACATCATGAAAGCACTTGAAAAGTGACCAGATCACCTTGAAAGTAACCTAAAAATGTGATTGAGTCACCTTAAAAGTACCTAAAAAGTGACTTGATCAATTTGAAGGTAACCTGAAAAAGTGATCAAGTCATGTTGAAGGTACGCAAAAAGTGACCAGGTAACCTTAAAGGTAACATAAAAAGGTGACTTGGTCACTCTGAAAATACCTGAAATGTGACCAAGTCATGTTGAAGGTAACCTAAAAAGGTCACCGGGTCATCTTGAAAGCACCTAAAAGGTGACTAAGTCACCATAAAGGTAATCGAAGAAGGTGACCAGGTCACCTTGAAGATAACTAGAAAGTGACTGGGTCACCTTAAAGCTAATCTAAAAAGGTGATTGGTTAACTTTTGGGTACCTTCAGTGTCACTGGGTCACCTTTTTAGTTTACCTTCAGTGTCACCTAGTCATACTTTAGGTACCTAAAAAGTGACCAAGGCACCTTTTGAAGTTACCTTCATGGTAACTTGGTCACCTTTTGGGTGCCTTTATGGTGACCATGTCATCTTTTTAGGTTACCTTAAGTATGGCCCAGTCACACTTTAGGTACCTAAAAGGTGACCGAGTCACCTTTTGAGGTTACCTTTCAAGGTAGCCTAGTCATTTTTTTGGGTATTTTCAACGTGACCAGGTCACCTTTTTAGGTTACCTTCAATGTGACCAGGTTATCTTGAAGGTAACCCCAAAAGGTGACTAAGTTTCCTTCATTGTGACCAGGTCAAATTTTAGGTACCTTAAAGGTGGCCTGGTTACTTTTTTAAGTCACATGCAATGTAGCTTGGTCACCTTTAAGGTACCTTAAAGGTAACATAGTCCTTTTTTTAAATTACCTTTAATGTGACCCGGTTACACTTTAGCTACTTTTAAAGTGATCGAGTCACCTTTTGACTTATCCTTAAGGTGTGTTGGTTACACTTTGGGTACCTTCATAATGATCGGGTCACCTTTTTAGGTTGCATGTAACGTGACATGGTTACATTTTAGAACCTTCAAGGTGATCGGGTCTCCTTTTTAAGTTACATTCAAAGGGACCTGGTCATCTTCCCCATACTTTCGAGGTGACTCGGACATCATTTTAGGTCACCTTCAAGGTGATCTGATTACACTTTAGGTACATCCAAGGTGACCTGGCCACACTTTAGAGTTTGGGTTAGGTTTAAGGTTAAGGTTATGCTTAAGGTTTAACGTTAGGTTTAACATTTAAAGTTTAAGATTTAGGGTTTAAGGTTAAGGTTTAAGGTTGGGGTTTATGGTTTATGGTTAGGTTTAAGACTTAAGGTTAGGGTTAAGATTTAGGTTATGGTTAAGTTTTAAGGGTATGAAGTTTTAGGTTAGGGTATGATGTTTAGGCTTATGATATGAAGTTTAGGTTATGGTTATGTTTTGGGTTAGGGTTAGGGTGTAGGGCTTAGGGGTTAGGTTACAATTTAGAGTTAGGGTTTAGGTGCTCAATTTTGGGTTTGGGTTTGGCTTAAGGTTTAAGGATTATGGTTTGGGTTAGTGTATGAGGTTTAGGGTATGGGATTTAGGGTTTAGGTTTGGGTTTAAAGCTTAATCTAGTGTTTAATACTTAATTTAGGGTTAAGGCTTTGTTTAGAGTTAAGACTAAGTTTTCAATTTAGGGTTAAGGCTAGGTTTAGGGGTTAAGTTTACATTTTTTCTTTTTACATAATATTGTGACTAAGTTTATCTTAAAAATTTTGAAATTTACCAATTCATTCATTATAGACAATGATAAACTAGAGTTACATTTTATAGTTAAAGTTGGAAATTGTGGCAAATTTATCGAAACATAGTTAAGAACATTTTTATGAATTTTTTAATTAAATATACTGAAAGAAGGAAAATTTTTATTAGCCTGAACCTAAATAAACCTAAACCAACTAAACCAGATCTCAAATTCTACTCAACCCAAAATCAATGCAAACTCAAATAATCTGACCTGAATCCGAATTCATGTTAACCTCAATTAAAACTGACCTTGAATAGTCTTACCTAAACCTGACTTGACCCACCCAAATTAGCTTTGATTTTTGTTTTCTTTCTTTCCATGGACAATAAATCTTTTTATATTAAACGTAATTTGGAAGGAAAAACAATGTCTCTCTCTCATTGCCTCTATCAAAAAATCCCACTTTCATTTTTCTCAGTTCATTCAGTTTGGACTAAACCAAATCAAAAAATTTGACCCAAATAACTTTTCAAATAACTAGGTTGGACCCGAATTTATGTTAATCCAATTAACCCGAACCTAAATGATCTACCTGACCTACCTAATTATCATCCCTCATTTCTGCTAAACAATATTTTTTAGAATCATAATTGACATTTTAATGACTATATGAAAAGTTTAAAGAAATATAATGGTGCCTTATTTTGGTGACAATTAGATCCTTGAATTTATAACTTGTCTCAGATTTAGGTACCTAATCTTTAAATTATTAATTTTTTTACATCACAAAAACTACAAAATTGGTCACTAGTATATATTATTCTTTTTAACATTGTACATCAACCATATATACTATTAGGTACTCAATTTTAAATTCCTTGCTTTACTATGTTGATCAATATATACAAATTTTTATATTTTGAGTACCATTGGCATATGTATTAAATAATATTTTATTAGTTGTATTATTCAACAATTAATATTTTTTTACACTGCTAATATTTTAAAAGTGCTATCCTCATTTTTTAAAATTTTTATCCAATAAAAATAGCAAAAATTGAAAATTGTACCAAATTCATAGGAATAAAATTAAGAAAATTTTTATGAATTTTTTAATTAAACATAGTAAAAGAAGGAAAATTATTATGTACTTGATTTTATGATTGCTTTCGAATTTAGGTATCCAATTCTTAAATTATTAATTTTTGTATCACAAAAATTATAAAAAGCATCTATAGTATAATTTATTATTATTATAACATTATAACTACCACATGTACTATAATATTCATTTTAAACTTCTTGCTATATATTACTGCTAACCTATAAATTATAATTTTTGTTAGCGACTAAAACTTTGACTTAATGGTTAAGGCTTTTATTTGTGTTAATGAGATTCAAGGTTTAATTTTTGCATTTCCCCTTGCCCTTCTTCCTGATGTACCAAAAAAAGGTTGCCTAATTAAGGTTAGGATTTACTATTAGGGTCTAGGATTAGGGTTTCAAGTCATACTTTTAGCATTTGGGGTTAGGGTTTTGGGTTTATGATTAGGGTTTAAGTTTACCGTCTAAGGTTAGGGTCAAAGCATATGACCATAGCTTAACATTTAATGAAACAGCCTCAAGCTAGTCCTTACTATAGGATTGAGTCTTGTTACTAGTAAGCTAATGCTTACCAATACATAACATCAAGTTCAACTAAGTAGCTTATGCCAGTTTACCACTCGAGATATTCTTGGTTTGCTAGTGACTTAGTTCCTAAGTTACGACTTATATACCCATAATAAGCTTAGGGCTTTCGATTCCTAGGTACCAATCCCTTCCTTAGGCAATATGATGACCAGTTGTACAACTACTTACACTCCATGCTCTTGGTACCCTCACAAACTTACTCACTAAATCAAAGCTTCCATATGGTAAATCACATACATACAACAAGTATCATAACCATACCAAGCTTTAATTCATTAATTAAACTATCCTTGACCTAGAATAATTTATTTAAGCAACCATGAAGTCTTAATGTTCTTGTAAGTATTGGTCTTATGGTTTCCTTTGTCCTCTTTCTAGTAGCTTATTTAGTAAACTTGAACAAGTGCATGCTTTTTAACTCTTAGTCCTTAAGTGCAAGAAGGCTGGAACTTTAGGGTTAATTTTAGTAGTAGTGATCAATATTCGGTTCAAATCGATAAAATAAAAAACATTGAAATAATTTGAGAATTTGGTTCAGTAAATTCAATAATTCGGTTCGGTTTCGGTTAAAATTGAATAACAAAAAATTCGGTTTCAGTTCTATTTCAATTTTGGATATTAGTTAATTCGGTAACCAAATTAACCAAAATTTTGTTATCAGATTTTTTCAATAAATCTAAATAGCTTGAATTTTTATTTTCTTTCTTTCCATTGACAATAAATCTTTTATATTGAATGGAATTTGGAAGAAAAAATAATGTCTCCCTCTCATTCCCTCTCTTATAGAATCTCACTCTCATTTTTCTCAATTAATTTGGTTTGGTTTGAGTTTAGTTTTAGAGACTAATTCGGTTTATTCGGTTTCTTATAATCCGGTTTAAACCACATAGACCGAATGATCACCCTTAAATTCTAGGTTTTTGGTAAGCTAAATTCCTTTTTAATTTAATTACACTATCCGGCCTCCAAGCTTTATCAATTATGCAACTAAGTCATAAACAAATTCTAGGTTTCATTCTAAACCACCTAAGGGCAACATAATCAAGTCACAATTTCATAGGGATAGAGTGGAAATCACAAAAAACTGTGATATCTCAAATGCAAAATTTTTTCATATTATATCCAACCGTGCAATAAAAATGAGTCATTATGTGAAATAACTACAATGCCACTCTTGGCCGGTTTGCCTAAATAACCAATTTTGCCCTTTTTAAGCTATTATACTTTATTAAATCAAGACTTTACTTGCAATAAACATTCTAAGTATATGAAATTATTAAAATAATCTAGATTATCTCAATAATCTAGAATATAACTAGGAGGGTAGTTACAACATATATTTGGTACCACTCATTTTAAAAATTATTTTACTGAAATAAATTAATTGATAACAATTTTTTCCTTTCAAAAAATTTGATAATGATTTTTATTTGTTTACTTTTCAATTCTAAAAACCATTTTCCCAATTTTTACAATCTTTATATGATAAAAATAGGTTGATTTTAAGTTTATTATTTTATTCTATCCTTATGTTCCCACATATCTTTTACATTTTTTTTTCTTTTTTTGCTTTCTTTTACCCATTTTTTCTCCATTTTCTTCTTTCCCCTCTCACATGTGTCCCTATTTTTTCTTCTCTCTCCTCTCCACCAGTTGCCTCAATTGAGGGAGGAGCAGTGCCCCCCATTCAGGGGTGGGTATTCTAAAAGTTTCCTTCAAAATTGATGATTCATCGGTGATGATTAAATAAGACTCATTCTTAATAAATTATTCCCCTACCCCTCACTACAAGAAAAAAGCCTATACTGACAGTTGGCTATAGGAAAATGCTAAATTGCAATGGCAAACCATTGGAAAATGTCTAGTGAATATACATTCGTTGGAAAACAAAATCAAACAGTTTGTTATTGAGAGTTCTAACAATGCCATTGGAAAAAGAGCTGTTAGAAAAAGGCCTGGCGAGGCTTCCTAGAATAACAATCCACTGACTGCTGCTAGAAAATGATACTGAAGGTTTTTTTTAGGGTCTACAGTTGGAATTGTCCTTTTTTGAAGAAAAATTTAGGAAGAGCAGAAGAACAAGAAAAGGAAAGAAGTGACATATTTATCCACTCCCAAAATTTCAATTTTTAAGCATCTCGAAACACCTCAATTTTCAAAAAAAATGTCCATACCTACCACTATTTATCAAGCAAATACAATTTCCTCTAAACAAGTGAAATAAAAGAAATTTCAGGTGGTGGCTCATAGGAAACTTGTCAAGAGCATAACATCCGGAGGCACATTGAAGGTCTTCCGGCAACATGCCATCATGAAGTTTTTGGTGAGCCACCATGAAAGTCAACTGGAGGTCTTCCAAATGGGTGCTATCGGAATATTTCCAATGCTAAACACTTGATAAAAAGGGAAAACATTGCCTAGAAAAGTTCTGACGACATGAAATCAAAAAATTTCGATGGCTTTTCACCGTTGGAAATATTGTTGTCTGAAAATTGGGATTTTTGGTTCTGCTTAAGTCAGCCTTTCTATTATTTACCCGTTATGATATATAAAAAATTGACTCATTCTTTTCTACCTTTTCTAGCCTTATATACTGATTTAAAGAATCATTCTCTAGCCTAACATAAACAAGACCAAGCCCCCTAACACGAGTAGCCTAGCCCATTCCCATGGTTTTTGGAGAAACCTTAACTTGATCCTTCCTTATCTTAAGATCGCTTGAAGTAGCACCAACCTTTGTCTTGTTTCACTAGTGCTCCCTCTGCCAGTCAGTACCATCTGCAAGTCCAAGTGAAGACACCTTGTCCAACCCCCATCAAGTAGTCTTGCTTCATTGCCAGATAAAACTACCTCACCACGTTAAACCTCATCGCTTTGCCTTTTTACTCTTCCTCGCCACCTTCCATTGGGCACTTTCTCCATCGCTCCAAGCCCATTAACACAAATGAAAAAGCTTAAATCCAACACCTTTTTCAATGAGGTACCACCTTGTGCCTACCAGATAGGGCTACCTCGTCTGCACTTAAATTTAGCACCATAATTGGTCCAATCCTTTTCTGATATAGAATCTAGCAACTTATGGATTTGATACCATCTCTGTGAATAACCTTCTTATAGAATTATTATGCTTTAACAACTGGAGTTTGTTGCCTTTAAACAATTCTAAAAAATAGTGCATTGCAATTTTCTTTGAAGGATAAAAGTAAGTCCTATCGGTTTGATCGCCAAACTTCTTCCTCCCCTTGCATCCCTATATCCTTTAGTCTTATTCCAACATGAGATAAACCAATCAATCTCGTGACCAATGATATTGATTAAACTTTGAGACTGATGACCATTTCCAACAACTTTTGCGAGATCTTCAACTTTTGTCCATTCAGTAAAAATATTGAAAGATTTTTTCTTATTTAAAAATTAAATTTATGTGTCAAATCTCATCATGAATGTACAAATTTCTAGAGAGAGAAGAGAGAGTTGCTCAATCATGATCCTTTAGACACCGTACAATATTTTTCAAGGTACAATATTACACACACACACACACACACACATATTCAATCAACAAATATACTTCATTACCGAAGAAATTGACAAGACTAAAAAAAATAATGTAGCAAGGGTTTGGAGGAAATGAAGCGAAAACCTCTCCTAAAACTACATTATCTGTCAAACTTACATCTCTTAAATAAAACAGTCTACTGTTATTCTTTCTGAAATGTTTTCCTTTTACAAATAAATGTTCATAATTTCATTTCCAATAAAATTATATACGTTTATTATTACTATTAACTAACTTGATTAATGGTATTAAAAATAAAAAAAATGAAATGTTTGGATCACTACTATTAACAATGTATTAAATGTTAATCATGACTAGTTATCTTCAATGTAATGTAACATAAATTTAGTTATTCAAAGTGTAACTCTTTTCTACATGTCAGTGTTTGTTCTTCCTAAGATTGTTATCAAGAAGATTGAGAAGAAATGCCTAATATTTTCTAGAAAGGTAAGCCTACAGCAAGGATTCATCCTTTAATTACTTAGCATAAAGTGACTCTTGCTAAGAATGAATGAGGCTTAGGGGTGAAACAACTCACATCCAAGAATTAGTGCCTTATTCTTCATCTGCTTTGGGCCATCCACAAAAAAGAAAGATGCACTCTCAGTGCCTCATTGTCCAAGCAAAGTTAAAAGCTTAAGGAATTTCTTTGGCTAGTAAATGCCCTTTACATGAGGGGGGGAGGGAGGAGATTGCAGATCATTTGTTTCTTTCTTGCCTTTTTTTTACTAGGTTTGGTTTTCTATAGTTAAGTGGATGTAGATGAAGAAAGTCGCAGCTAGCATAAAGCATTGGAGATCTTTCATCCGTATCTTAAAGGAAGGCATATAATCCAAATAGTCCAGCGAGCAAGATTGATGGCTGCTATCTACCATCTTTGGTTGGAAAGAAGCAAGCAGTTCTATGGTTGTAAGTTTAGTACAACGAAAGATGTGATTGCGAGCATTAAGGTGGATATATGTACTGGATTATATTGTATTCCCATTCCCCAAATTGTTAACATCTAGTTGGTGTAGGAGTATTTTATGTATGAGTTTTTTTTTATGACTTTTCCACGGGTATGCCTACATTTGATTTTGTATGAAGGTTGTGCATATATGGAATTTTTGCCTTTCCCAAAAAACAAAAAAAGTAATGTAACAAAAAGGAAAACAAGGGACCACATTAAAAATAACCATTTTAGTTTACTTGGAGAGTAAATTAATTGGTCTGTTTGTAGGAAACACTATAACAAGTCATCATATCAAGGCCCTAAAAAGATATAAAGGAAAGGAGTACACATCAAGAGAATTTGACAAGTTCTATGACGAAGAAAGAGTCGATCGACAACTCACCTTCGGTTATGTACCAGAACAAAATGGTGTATCAAAAAGAAAAAATAAAAATCTGATGGAGATAGCAAGGTCAATGCTAGTACAAAAAGGCTTGCCAAAAACATTTTGGGTAGCAGCCGTTTATACTGTCTTTTATATACTAAACAAGTGTTTAACCAGAGTTGTAAAAGGCAAAACACCAATTAAAGCATGGAGTGGACGAAAGGTTTCAGCCAAACATCTTAGAGTCTTCGGCAGCATATGTTACATCCATGTTACACAAGAAAAAAAAGGGTAAGCTTGACAACAATAGTGAAAGAGGAATCTTTCTAGGCTATAGCACACAATCAAAAGGATACAGAATCTATACTCTAGAGACAAAGAAGTTGACAATAAGCCGTGATGTGGAGTTTGATGAAGCAGCATCATGGAATTGGGATGAACAAAAGACTGAGAAGAAGGTAGAAATAATATACATGCCATGACTATCAACTCCAAGTAGAGAACGAAAAGACAAGCAAATTGGAGATGGTGAAAGAACTTCATCCTAGCCAATAGCTCTAGAGTCTTTATCACCTCCAGTTCTGATGATTTAGAATCAAGTCCAAGAAGGACAAAATCACTTATAGAACTATATGAAACCTGCAGCTTCACATTGGTAGAACATGAAAGTTTTGAAGCTACTGCAAAGCAAGAAGAATAGGTGAAAATGATGAAAGAGGGTATCAGAATGATCAAGAAAAACCAAACATGGGAATTGGTAGATCAGACACAAGAAATAGAAATCATCAGAGTTAAGTGGGTATGCAAAACAAAACTTAACCATGATAGAACACTACAAAAGCACAAAGCAAGGTTAGTTGCCAGAGGCTATCACAACAACTAGGTATTGACTATACTGAAACTTTTGCTCCAATCGCAAGGCTAGATACAAGTTGAGCATTAATCACTTTAGTTGCCTAAAAGAAATGGAAAATCTATCAACTAGATGTAAAGTCAGCATTCCTCAATGAAATCCTTGAAGAAGAAATCTATGTAGAACAATCACCACAATTCGTGGCCTAAGGACGTGAAGACAAAGTCCTCAAACTAAAGAAGCCCTATATGGGTTAAAACAAGCACCATGAGCTTGGTACAACCGCATTGATGGATACTACATAAATCAAGGATTCAGGAGGAGCTTGAGCGACCCAATGCTCTATATGAAAACCCAAAGTAAAAACACCCTTATTGTTTCTTTATATGTAGATGATTTAATCTTCATAGGGAACAATGGGAGTATGATTCAAGACTTCAAAAAGGACATCATCAAGACATTTAAAATAAGTGACTTGGGTCTAATGCACTACTTCTTTAAGATCGAGGTAAGTACAAAAGAAGAAGGAATGTTTATACTGCAGAAGAAATACAAAGAAAATCTCCTGAAGAAGTTCAAGATTGACCATTGCAAGTCTGTCATTACTCCTTTGGCAGCAAATAAGAAACTAAGAAAAGAACACAACTCTAGAAAGCAGATGCTTCTTGCTAGAGAATCCTTATCAGAAGCCTGCTATATCTAACGGCTACAAAACCAGACATAATGTAGGCAACAAGCCTACTATGCCAAGCGAGATCCACTACAAAGTTACCAAAAGAATTCTCAGGTATCTCCGAGGAACTAAGGATTTTGGAATTTGGTTTGGATCTACTATCGGCTCATGGCTGCTCGAGTATATAGATTATGGTTGGGGAAGACCAGTGGATGATCTAAAAAGCACTCCTAACTATGGATTCACATTGGGATCAAGATTGTTCTCATGGTCATCAAAGAAACCAGACTCTATGGCACAATCATCTGTAAAAGTGGAATATGGAGCAGTTACGGGAACCACAAATCAAGCTATATGGCTATGGCAGATTCTAGTAGACATGGGCAAGCCACAAAAATAGCTAACAGAGATTTTATGTGACAACAAGTCATCCTTATGCATGACAAAGAATCCCATCTACCACAGCCGCACAAAACATGTTGCAATAAAATATCACTTTATCTGGGAGGCATCAGCAAACAATGAGATCAAGCTAGAATATTATTCAATAGAGGAGCAAGTTGCTGACATCTTCACCAAGGCATTACCAAGAACAATGTTTGAGTATCTACGGACCAAGTTCGGAGTTCAACAAACTTGTATCAAGGAGGAGTGTTAAAGTATTGCTGCAAATTTTTAAAAAAGTCAAGAAAACTCTAGAATTACTTGGAGCTTAAGAAAATATAGAAATTTCCTAGAAAAAAATCTAGATATATTTTTCAAGAGAAATCTAGAAAAAGTGAAAATAGTCAAAGTTAGGGCTAGAATGCGGAAGGTTCTAAAAAGATGTTGTGAGTGAGTTATTAAAGGGCAAACCCCCATAGTGACCTAACAAACCTTGTACTACTCCTTTCCAACATCAATAAACAAAATCTTTCAACTAAGTCCTTTCCCTATTTCAAATTATAAATTTAATCCTTCAACTATTCCAAACTATTTCCCAACTACCCCAACTATTCTAAATACCAACTAAACCAATCCCAAAAATTCAACAGACCTCCTCGACTCCGACCGCAGTCTATTGGACTCATGGCAGAGCGACGAGACCAAGTACAAGATCGCCCACCTCGTGTGGGAGATGTTGAAGGCCCTCGTCAATTTCAGCATCGAGGCCGTGCGCAACTACACCGCGCAAAGGGAGTTCCTCAACAAGGTGGTCGCCCGCGCTGATGACACCATGGGACAGCTCCGCCGGCTTGACTCTACCGATGAGGCCGCTGCCCGCCACCTCGCCAAGGACGCCGAGCAGTTCAAGCACGCCATCACCAACTTCAACACCAAGCACGGCAGCTTAGCGTAGGCATAGGCATGGTCTTGGCGGTGCTGGCTGGATTTATACTTGATGCCATCTTTAGCTCTAGTGGGGAGCACACACCAAGTGTCCAAGATGTGCCCATCTATGTTGCCCCCATTCCCGACGGTTAAGCCTTGGCTCGTCAAATTGTCCAATCCTAAACCTATTGGGGTTTTATAACTATTTCACATGCACACGTTTATCTATGTGGTGGCGTTGTACATTAAAACTAAATAAATGCAAGTTTGTTAACATTAAAAATTAAATAAATCAAACCATATATGTCAGGGGATTTTTCGTAATTTACTGAATACTATATGAAGCACAAGTATTGAAGAGCTAGCTTTTATTAGTCTGGTACATAAGCGAGTTTTTAAGAAAGAATTTAACATTGACACAAGTTGTTTGTAAATGGTCTGGCTTCAGGTCGATCCTATACTAGGCTCATGCTCAGCCCGACAAATTAATAGTTCTACCCATGAACTAATCCATATGTCTTAATGTGGGTTCCATGGATCCGACTCAGATTATTAATTTCTTTAGAAAATATTAAGTAACTTTTATGTGGACCCAGTGAAATTTATAAAATGAGAACAATAAAATAAAAATGTATAATCAAAATTATTTTTCTATAAGTACATTGGAATTAAATTAAAATTTCTACTTTTTCTTTTATGAGTATGTTATATATAAAAAATAATTATATATGAGCCCCATAGAAAAAGATTTTTAGTTTCGTCCCTGGTTCTACCTGACCTTGACCTTGTAAGCAATTGCATCATAATTCAAGGTTTAGCTCAGCTTGAAAGCTAGATAAGCATGACAAAATCATGGGTAAACCATAATTTGTCAAACCCAGGGGTACTACAAGACAAGTGTACAAAAACGATTAAAAAGTCACCACTAAAAGTTTTCACATAGCTATTCATTGCAAAATCTGTCGCTATTGAAAAAGTGATAACATTCAAAATTTTTGAAAATTCTGTACTACCAGGTCAACTGGTGAGTGGAAAGGATATAGGGCTCTCCCACTCATTGATCCCTGATTCAAGACTCTTAATTGCAGTGTAAAGATTCTGAGTTAAAAAAAATGCACAAAAAAATTTATGAAAATTGAAATATTTTCACTTAAAAACTTGTCGGCGTTAGACATAGGCCGTGCCCTTCTCCGAAACGCAGGAGATAAGGCGTGCCTTAGTTAACCTTCTTGCGTAAATTACATTTAGTCGTTAAGGTTCCATTAAAATTTTTAATTTGTACCGATGGTTTCAAAACACAAATTCCTGCCCCCCTAACTTTTAAACACCATAGCTGGGAAAGGCTCTTCACCATTTCAAGTTAAAATAGTCTTTCTTATTGTTGACTAAGGATTGATCTTAATCACCCTATCGGAAAGAATGGGACAGAAGTTTTACACTTTTAGGATAAAAATGTAATTTCACCTGCACATTTGGAAGTTATATGTAAATTCTTCTTCTCTTTTTTTGGGTAATCCAGATGTAATTTTTTATTTTAATTAGGAGGAAATGACTATTATCGTGATCCTTTTCCACCAGCTGTTAAAAAAACCAACTGACCCATCTATCTTAAACGTAACTTAACAGAAACAAAAGCTAGGGATCACCACTTTACTAAACTCATTAAGAGTCAGTTCATTTTACGTTAAGACTAATGGATTAGTTTTTTTTTTATTTTTATTTGAAATTAATGTGCTAATATTATATGTAATTAGTTGAATAATATTTTTATAAAATAATTAATTTTTATAAATTTTTTAACGTACTCAACTTAAAAAAAATTAAACTGAACCTAAAATTTGTTTTTGGAAAAAAAAAGCCGATGAACAAAAAAATATAATATTTATCACCATTTTCTTATTTCTGTCTAAGATGGTCCATTTTATTATTTATAGAATAGTCGTACCTTTTAGGAGGAAAAACTTAGATTTCCTCAACAATTGCTATATAACGTTTGAAAATTCTCTCGTTTGTACCTTTAAAAGAAATTAAGTGTTGGACTCAATACTCTTGTAGCGTAAAATCTCTTGTTTCTACCTGTAAAATTATTTTTGTAATAATAAATATTAATGTTACCACGCAATTATCTTAAATGCAATGTGATGGATAGAACATGAGGGAACATTTTTCACTCACTAAAATAATACTCGCTTGTTGACTTAAGTTTGGTTTTGGAAATACACAAACTCAAAAGTCATAGAAAAAAAGCCGTAAACTATTTGTTACAAAAAGTATATGCTATATAAATTATAACTCAAAAGTCATAGAAATTTTTTTTATAAACTATGTATACCTTCCTCTTCTATATATTATTTTATCTATTGCCTTATTCCAAAATGTTTATCACTTTTCCTATTTTTTGTGTGCCAATTATTTGTTCTCTTAACATATTTATATAACTTGTTCAAGCTTTGTCGTTGCCTCTTAAGTAGCTCATACATGTGAAGATACTCTGAGTGAGGAGAGAAGAAAGCGCTAAACTTTTTCCTTATTTTTTAATATTAAGAAAAAGGTTCAAACGAAAATGTGACGAGAAAAGAAACATAAAATAAAATTATTGGAAAATTCTAGAATGAAAATGGGCACACTACAAGAAAAATCGAATTTAGCGACGGTTTAATTAGCGACGGCAAAAAACCGTCGCTATTAATAGTTGGTAATATTCCGGTGAGACTTTAGCGACGGCTGTTAGTCGCTAAATTTTAGTGACGGTTGGCCGTCGCTAAAATTAGTGACGGCGTACTGTCACTAATTTAGTGACAGTTGGCCGTCGCTAAAATTAGCGACTGCGTACCGTCGCTAATTTAGTGACGGTTGGCCGTCGCTAAACTAAAAAAAATAAACAAAAAAGTTTGGGTTCTCATGTGGCTGTCATTTTTTATGATAAATTGTTATCTTATTGAACATAAATAATTGTTTTTGAATACACTACTAGAAAAATGTAAATATTATAGCTGAAAATTGTGTGACGTCTCAAATTCTCACACAATATAAATTATTCCAGTTGATATAATACAAATGAATTTAGAGCGTAGATATTTTTTTCCTTACAAAACAATTTTAAGATTATACGAATTTTATTTATGTTATTGAGATCCTTCTATCCAACAAGTTGCTGTATTTTTACCATTACAACAAATAATTTTGTTTAAAGAAACAGAATAATAAAACAAAAATATTAATACACAACGAATGCATGCGCATGCGCTAAATATCATGACACGTAGTTTAACTTATGCAGACTTTTCAACCCAATTAGTTTGTTGCTATTATGTAGGGACTGATATCCGTCGCTAAAGTTTCACCGGGCTCTACGTGACAATTTACCATTGCAAATTTAGTGAATGTTAAATGTCGCTAAAGTTTGTGGTTAGTTATCTTCGCTAAAAAAGTGACGGTTATGTGTCACTAAAGTTACTGATGGCTTAAAGTCACTAATTTAGTGGCGGTTATGCATCACTAACGTTAGTGACGGCTTACCGTCGCTAATTTAGTGACGGTTATGTGTTACTAAATTTTAGTGACGGCTTAAAGTCGCTAATTTAGTGACGGTGATTCGTTGCTAACATTAGTGACGGTAGCTGTCACTAAATTAGCGACTTTAAGCTGTCACTAAAATTTAGTGACGCATAACCGTCACTAAATTAGCGACGGTAAACCGTCACTAATGTTAGCGACGAATAACCGTCACTAAATTAGCGACTTTAAGCCGTCACTAAAATTTAGTGACGTATAACCGTCACTAAATTAGCAACGGTAAGCCGTTATTAATATAGATCAGTTCCAACTCTTTGGATTTTTTTATTCAGATATATAGATCAATGGATCTATGTGTTTATGTCACAAAATATAGATGATAATTTATGTTAAAAAAAATTATTATCGCAATTATTTTTCTACAAAAGAAAAAATAAAAGTAAAAATCTCTTGAATTTCAAATGATTTTTGCCATTATTAGCAGTCACTAATAATTAGCAACTGATAGCTTTGCTAGTTTACAATTATTTGATCTTTATTTTACTTATTTTTTATTTTACCTTAGCAAAATCACTTATCCTTTTATATGCCATTTGTTTAATTGTATAATTATAAATTTTAATTTGATTAATTGGGATTACAAATCTCTTAATATTTTTTAAGTAATTAACAAAAAATCTATTTAATGAAAATTAAATTCATTTGAATTGATTTATTGGCACATAAGACTTAACCATTTTTTAATATTTTATCATCTCATTATAACCTAATGTTACTAGAAATAGATAATATGTTATAATATGTTAAGAACTAGCGACGGCCAGAAGTCGCTAGTTTTAAGGGACGGTAAGCCGTCGCTAGCGTTTTATTTCTAGATTTAAGCGACGGTGGTGGCTTCTTGAATGCAAATAATGCAAACAGTCCAGCATGATGGGCTCGTCCCAAGCTTTTCGCGACCGCTCCGTCTCGGTCGTCGCCTGCGTTCTTATCGTCGCTCTTGGTCCCATCCAATTCGGTCTCACCGTAAGCTCAATGTCCCGTTCCGGGTTGCTGTTGCTGTTCTTTTCTCTTTCTCAAATTTAGCTTTTTGCTGCTTTTTTGCAGTCTGGTTATTCGTCGCCAACGCAGTCTTCCATAACCGAGGATCTCAAACTTACGGTTTCTGAGGTGAGCGTTCTTGTTTTGAGGCTGTTTCAAATTTGATTTCTGGTTATTGCGTAGATTGAGTTGAGATTTTTCTGGTTTTGTTATTGCGACAGTTTTCACTGTTTGGTTCTTTGTCGAATGTGGGCGCTATGGTTGGGGCAATAGCCAGTGGTCAGATAGCTGAGTACATTGGCAGAAAAGGGGTAGGATTCGAATCCAATTGCTGATTCTAGATGTTATTTTCCTTCCATTTCTTTTCTCTCGGCTGTTTTTGTGCTGTTGGTTTTTTTGTGATAATTAGTCAGCGATTCTTGACAGTCTCTGATGATTGCTGCTATTCCCAATATCATCGGATGGCTGACCATATCTTTTGCAAGAGTGAGTGTGATTTTAATCAGCATCAACGTTTTCGCTTTCATTCTACAAACATAATTGCATTAGCTCATGTCAGAACCTGCTAATGATTTTAGGATACTTCTTTTCTTTATATGGGGAGATAGCTGGAAGGTTTTGGGGTCGAAATAATCTCATTTACGGTAACAGTGCTATGATTTCTTGTTTGTGCCTGACAGTTTTGTGAATGACACTGAGATTACTGCTTGGATTTTGGTCATGCTTAGGTACCTATTTATATAGCTAAGATTGCACCTTAGAACTTGAGAGGGAGTTTGGGTTCTGTTAATCAGGTTGGAAGAGCTTTCAGTTGCCTATAAAATTATTGTTGAATAGTTGTATACCTACCACATACTTGTTTCATAGCACCTTGTAATCTCCATCTGATTTTGATCTCCAGATCGCAGAGGATGTTCGTGAAAGATGGGAGACTAGTGATAACCCTATTGTTCACAAAATTCAAGAGTACGATTCTCATTGTCATATTCCCTTCGGTTTCCTGCAATCTGTAAATCACTCTCTATGCTAACTTGTAGTTGATAGCTGATTTAATTTTTCTGCTTCTACAGTATAAATGAGGCTATGTTGCAGGAGACTGATGCTGCAGCGTCAGTGAAAGAAATACACCGAAGAGACCCGTATACTTCTATATTCTTTTCTATCTGTTTCTATTTGAGAGTATTCCTAATCTTTGCTTCCTTTCATGTTTTATTCTTTGTCTTGATTTTTTACCTTTTGGTTTTTCCTATCAGATCTTTTTTCTTGCCGGATTTTGCAGCAGAAGTTCAGGAAGCTATCAAGCCAGTGCTCACAGCTTACATGAAGGTATGCAGAGTGTGTTTACTGTACTTCTGGATAATGGACCATGGTCTTCTACAGGAGTGTGATCCTCATATTTATGTGTGCAGGGAGATACTGATACTTTGAAGAAGTATTGTACCTCTGAAGTAATTGACAGGTGCAAAGCAGAGCACACTGCCTATCGAAGTCATGACATTTTCTTTGACAACAAAGTAAGGGGGTGATTGCGTTTTGTTTGTAACTCGTCTAAAAAGTTGGTTTTAGGGAGCTTTGTTTGTTTTTTTGCAACTGTTTGTATCTGTTTAGACAGAAACAGGAAAAGGTTGTTGAAATATGAAGTTATTTGACTTGGTGCAGATTCTGCATATATCCGAGGTAGAAGTAAGGGAGATTAAAATGATGGGAACCTCCCCGATAATCATTGTGGTGGTATGTGTTTGGTCTATGCTGTTTTTTTTTTATTGCAGGCTAGTTTTTCCCCCTTTTCCATTTCAAGCTAACATTTTTTGGTTCCTCTACTTCGTTATAGTTTAACACACAGCAAGTTTACTGCATTAGGGACAGTCATGGTGCAGTGAGGGAAGGTGGAACAGTAAGTGATGACCATTTTTTCAGTGCATTTGAGTTAATATTTAATTGTGAGTTTATTGGTTGGGATGGGTAAATATAAAATTTGTTGTTAAGAAACTTTTCAGTATTGCGGATAATGGATATTACATTGGGCAACTAGCCCTGTGCGATCGTGTCCCAATTCTAGCAAAATGTTTTATGAACGGGATTTGTTGTTATGCTTTCTTTGTAGATATCTTTTTCTTCATATTGAGATATGTCTTTTGAAATGAATGTTCTGTTAGGATACGATCCACACAGTATATTATGCGTGGGCTATGCAACAAGTTGATCCGGAGGAAAATCAATAAGTTCCCAAATAGTGTGTATATATATTTTATATTATATATGCACATATATATATGAAAGATATATCAAAAGCAAAAGAAAAGAAGAATTTGTGGCATGGAGACAGTTTCCACACATTTGAGCTTTTGCAGTCTTTACAAAGAGGAAGAAAGCAATATAATGGCAACTGTTGTTAATAATTCTTTATTGTGTATATGTGTGTGTGTGGGGGGGGGGGGAGATAAAGAGAAGGTAGATATTTTTGTTAATTAAATTCAAATTTGCGCCAACTTTCAGGTTTGGACAGTTACGTGCGATTTTGGGACATAAACTCCAGACAACTTCTTTCTGCGGTACTCCCTTACCTTTTGCGTTCACTTTTGGTAATCTGCTCTTACATTGGTTTTACTTTGTGAATTGTATGTCTTCATTTGGAATTGTTCTGTAATTCAGTATGCGGGGGACTTGCCTTCAATTTTGATCAAACCCCTAGCAGATATTACATTCCACTGTCCATCAATGTTGACAGTGTATATAATACATATCTTAGTTTCATAGTTGAATTTTGATTTCTTCTGGCCCATTATGACACTTAAGCTAGAAAGAGAAATTTACGAACATGGTGGTTGGTAACAGGTTTTCCTGAAACAGCATCTTAACAAAGTGGTCTTTGATGCAAGTTTCACTGAAGCAGGTCACTATTTCTTCATAAATCTTGGTTGTAATTAGGGTACAATTATATCCCATGAACTTGTTTCACTATAATTATTAAGGTTGTACATTAGCCAAAATACATTGTGACATTGTATGTATTCTAAATATCAATTGTTATGTTTATGACTATTGGGAGTGTATAACATAACTTTGGATTAATGTTACCTAGTTTTGTGTTTGGGTTGCATGGAATAGACACGTATAGTGGAGGTTTGCTGATGAAATTGTTGACCATGACATAGCTGAATTCGTATGGGTGCATATAAT
>SMDT01001244.1:0-103698 GCA_005392925.1 Aquilaria sinensis
CATGACGGTCGAAGAGCTGAGAATGGGCGGACCGAAGTCCGATCACACCCGGGCGGAAGGGTCCAGCCAGCAAACCCGGTATCCCACTGAACAGGCAGGCCGACCTCGGAGAACGCGAGGAAGGAAACTCCCCATCTTTACACCCCTGAACACCACGAGGACCAACATCCTCATGACAATGGAAAGGCAGGGAACTCAGGTTCAGCGGCCACGGGCCATGACCGCCGACAACAGAAAGAATATGAAGAAGTTCTGCCAGTTTCATCGCGACCACGGCCACGACACCGAAGACTGCTTCCAATTGAAAAAGTATATAGAGTCGCTGATAAAACAGGGCCAACTTCGGCGTTATCTGCGCATGCCTTCCCCGAAAGGGAGAAAAGAGGAGGAAGGAAAGGCAGAAGATGAGGACTACGACTCCGACAGGCGGAGAAACCGAAGTCCGAAAAGGCGCCCCCCACCTCCAGCGGGAATCATACAAACAATTACGACGGGACTGCCATCCTCGGAAAGAAAGAGGAAGGCCAGAGAAATAGCAGTCATGGAGTATCAAAGTCCAACAAAAAAGCTGACCCGAAAGGATGGTTCCGCCGTCATTTTTCCCCATGACGACCCATTATTGATCATGGCGAGAATAGGAAACTGGGACGTCAAGAGAGTGCTGCTTGACGACGGATCAAATGCCGACGTCCTGTTTTCACACTTGCTGCCGAGGTTGGGTGTATCTAGCAGCGACCTCAAGCCCGTCACCTCGCCTACCTTTGGGGTAGGTCCGTCCGAACTGCCCGTCCTCGGATGGATCGATCTCCCTTTGATGCTGAAAGGGACTTCGGTGATTGGGACAGCAGAGTTGTACGCCTCCACAATGGCAAGGTTCATCGTTATGGATGTCCCTTCATCGTACAACGCCATCCTTGGAAGACAGACACAGGGAAACCTGCACATTCGCCCTGATGTCAAGTACTTAACCGTCACTTTCGCCGCCAAGGATGGAGATGCGGAAATCTTCATAGATCAAGGCGAAGTAAGGAAGGTGTTCGTCAAAACACGAAAGGCTCCAGCAAACAACTTCGCACAAGCTGTGGAAGCAAAAGCACCAAAAAAGGGCGAGGCAGAGAATCCCGCGAAGGCGGAAATGGAAGAAGTAGAACTTGTCCCAGGCCAAAATACCCGAATAGGGAAAAACTTGGCCGAAGGTGACAAGGAAAAACTTGTATCTTTCCTACTAACAAATAAAGATCTGTTTGCCTACTCGCCGAAAGACATGCCAGGGGTAAACCCTGACATAATTCAACATAGCCTCAAAGTAAGTCCGGAAGCAAAGCCTGTCCGGCAAAAGAAGCGAGGCATCTCGGGTCATAAAAGTAACTTTGTCAAAAGTGAAGTCCAACGACTGTTAGAAGCCGATGTCATCAGGGAGGTCAAGTACCCTGAATGGTTAAGCAATGTGGTAGTTGCCACAAAAGAAGGAAGTAGCAAACTCCGGATGTGCATCGACTTCAGAAACTTGAACGATGCTTGCCCGAAAGATTCATACCCTCTCCCACCGATAGACCAATTGGTAGACTCAACTGCCGAATACGGGCTCCTAACTTTCTTAGATGCCTTCAGTGGGTATCATCAAATAAGGATGGACCCTGAAGATGAAGAAAAAACCGCCTTCATCACCGAGGGAGGAACATACTGCTACATCAGGATGCCCTTCGGGCTCAAAAACGCAGGAGCCACCTACCAGAGGTTGATGAGCAAGGTCTTCAACGACCAAATAGGGAGAAACATGGAAGTATATGTGGACGACATGATAGTCAAAAGCAAACTGCCGGGCGACCACGTCGCAGATCTAAAGGAAACTTTCCATCAGCTCAGAGCCTTCGGGATCCGCCTTAATCCCGAAAAGTGCATCTTCGGAGTAACCTCGGGAAAGTTCCTTGGGTACATGGTATCAGAAAGAGGCATTGATGCCAACCCAGAAAAAATTAAGGCTCTACTCGAGTTCCGAACTCCTGCCACATTAAAAGATGTGCAGAGGCTCACCGGAAGGATAACCTCCCTCAGCAGGTTTATTTCCAGATATGGAGACCGGTGTCGACCATTCTTCAAAGTCCTCACTAAGGCAGCAAAAAAGGAGGACAACCTCGGGAGTAATGACCATCCTTGGGGTGAAGACTGCCAAAAGGCCTGGGAGGAACTCAAAATCTACTTAGCCGGTCTGCCCACTTTGCGGCAACCTCGCGAGGGAGAGCCCCTCGTGTTATACCTCGCCGTCACAGAAAAAGCCGTAAGCTCGGTCCTTGTGAAAGAAGAGGGGGCGAAGCAATGGCCAGTCTACTACGTAAGCAAGTCCCTGCATGGCGCCGAAGTCAGGTACCCTCTGTTGCAAAAAGCTATATATGCCTTGGTGCTAGCAGGAAGAAGGCTGCGACCATATTTTCAGGCTCACCCTATCATCGTCCGAAGCAGTCTACCTCTGCGCGATGTCATGAGAAAAGTTGATCATTCGGGAAGGCTTTCCAAATGGTGCATAGAGCTTGGCGAACACGACATCACTTATGAACCTCGAAAAGCCATAAAAGCTCAAGCTCTGGCAGACTTCATTGCCGAAGTACCCACCACCGAAGATAGCCATCCAGATCCAAGCGAAGGTGAGCCAGAGTGGACTTTGTACGTCGACGGAGCCTCGGGGTCCGAACACCAGGGAGCTGGGGTAATTATCAGAGGTCCCGAAGGCCTTGAAGTAATGAAGGCTATTAAGTTCAGCTTTAACGTCACCAACAATGTGGCTGAATATGAAGCCCTCATAGCAGGACTGCGCCTAGCCAGAAGAATTGGCGTGCGAAATCTAAAAGTGCCCACAGCCGATTGGCCCCTGCCCAGTAGTTCTGTGCAAACTTGGGCTCACGGCGGATTGCAGTTGGACTCATTGATATGTGGCGGATTAAATCCATGTCACTAGTTGATTATCCTAGAATATGCAACAATGCTCTTTATGCTTCGACGGGTTATTCGAAACCATAAAATGTTAATGTGGCCAAAATTTTTCATCGACAGGATAACAGTCAAAGCATACAAATCAACTTTTATATGAGTTAACTACACAAAAACGTGAGCATTCATACATATAGTAGCTAATGCCCCCGCCCAGAAAGCAATCCTCGAGAAGTGACTCTTCATTTCATAACAAAGGAGGCAACTAGAGTACTATGTACACATACAAAATCCTCTAAAGATCTTCTCATACTAACTCCCACCTTGGATGTGAATCCCAGTGGCGAGCTTTAGAGACTCCTCTAGACCCAACTAGGTCTAGCTATGCCTGACTATGTCCAATGTGCACTAGGCTCTGTAACCAATGAGCAAATTAGTTAGTACTGTGCAAGACCAACAAGCATCCGGCAAATAAATACTAGAATCAACAAAACTCAGGTATTCTACCTGTGCACCAAAGGATACTACCAGAGTAACCCTCAACGGTCACTCGGCCCAACTCCTTCTGTATCTGCACAACAAAACAGTAAGGGTGAGAATCCAAGATTCTCAGTAAGGGGTAACCTCATGTACCGACAGTAAAACTGTGGACAGATATGAAATAACTCATGCATACTCTCTGCTGGCTCTCGCAGTGTGAGGGACCTCTCATATATGTAAATATATGGATATGCATGCTCGGATCCCGAAGGACCACTCCTCACATAATTTTCTTACTTTCTCACGGGCGTCACTCCGTGGCTCACAAGTCTAGCCCTCAACTTGTGCCTCGTAAGCCTTAGCTTACACCTGACTTATTATATAACCTCGCCTTAACTTTGTTGTGCAGGGGAATTGTGGTGAGAACTATGTAACTAGGTTATTAAACCTCATAACCTCGGGCATTTGAAACCTCTCCTTACAACCCCGTGATTTCCAACACTGCCAGGTTGCCAAGGGTTCTAAAACTTACACCTCAAGCTCATGACACTTGGTTATATTCGCTTGCAACTTAGTTTCCTTGCTTACTCAACAAGTAACTTCAAAACTTTTCAAAACTCAAGGAAACTCCCACTTCTAGAAGGATTTCAAGAAGTCTTGAAGTACCCCCGGCATACTTGAGGGCCAAGGTACCCAAAGGACCTCCTTGGGACTCACTCAATCATCCTAGCAAAATGTGCAAATTCTGCCTTTAAAAATTATCCTCACTTTGACTCAAAACAACATAAAATATGGGGAATTTTAGATGTTTCTAAAACTTGGAAGTGATAGTACTCCCTCTTATCTTCGCGTGGAACTTTGAATCACCTCAATCGGACACCCGAGCGAAAAGTTATGCTAAAAACAAAATCGGGTCTCCAATGCTGTTTTGGCGACGCGTCGGCAACCGTGGCGACGCGTCGCCACAGTTGTCGACGTTCTGCGATTCTTTTTCCAATTGCTGACGCGTCGCCAATTATGGGTACCTCTTGGCGACGCGTCGCCAATCTGCGAAACTGCAGAATTGGCGCGCATTTTGTTGCTATGACCTTTGGCTACTTAGTACACATATCAAACATGCATAAAAAGCCACCAAACTTCACACACACATAGTTCAAGTTGCAAGGAACATAAGCAACTATCACAATGCCATTAATGATGCTCTATAACATCATCAAATCCTCCTCAAACCTCATAGTTCACCACAATTCAACCAAAACTCATACTCAATGCTATGGCTAATTTCAATCAATTTCTTACAACAAACTCAAGCCACAAGCATTGTTCAAGCTTAAAAACACTACTCCCTTACCTCAACTCCAAGATACAAGCTAGAATCACTCCTCTTTTCAAGCAACCAAGTGCAAGAAATCCTCACCTAAGTTCCAATCAAAACCAAAGCACCAAACATCACAATCTTCCTCTCTAACCAAAACCCAAGCCTCAATTCACTCAAATAACATAGAATTAACCAAGAACACAATGCTTACCTCGTATCAAAAACAGGGGAGTAGAGAAATCATGCTTCCAAGCCTCCAAACCTTGTTTTCTAGCTTGAAACAAGTTCCTCTTGGTTGGTATCCTTGGATGGCAACTCTAGGAATCAAGATCACTTGATTTCTAGCTTGAATTGAGAGAGAAATGAGTGCTTGAGAGGGGAAAACGTGGTTATGGCAGCCATTAGCCACCTTTCCCTTCTTAAACCCTCACTCAACCCCTTAAGCCATCCAAGTTACAACCCTTAAACACATAAACCCCCATCTTTTAACACATGCTCATTTTTTGATTAATTCTTGTTATTGTTTCAAGTTTGAGTTAAGGTTAAAGGTTAAGTTACAAAACTTAACTTAAAACACTCGGGACCCCGCCCAGTTACTCAGGGTGCAAAAGTACCATTTTGCCCCTGCTCCTCATCTCGTGCTTAAACCTCCTTGGAACTTAGTGAATTTTTGTAACTCTTTTATTCTAGCTTTGTAACCTTGAAATTAAAGTTCTAAACTTAATTTAGAACATTTTACCTCTCTCAAGAGTGCTAATTACTAGGAGGTCCATAACAAAAAGCCCACAGCGATTCCCAGCTAGTAGTTCAGCAAACGGCAGGAGACTATGGGGCGAAGGACCCAATCTTGGCAAAATATCACGAACTGGTGACAAAGCTCATTCGAAAGTTCAACACCATACGGATCGAAAAGGTATCTCGACGGGATAACGCCGAAGCAGACTGCTTGTCGAAGTCAAAAACATACACCAAGGTACTAAGCCGCCCGAGCATTGAAGTACTGAGCATAGTAACTTCAGAAAAAGGCTGGAAAGCCCCGATAAAAAAGTATCTTGCGAACAACGCGCACCCCGAAGACCCCATCTAGGCTACAAAAGTGCAAAGACGCTCTGGGCGATTCTTCCTAATAGGTGAAGAACTGTATCGGCAGGGATATGCAAATCCTTTACAGAGGTGTGTTGGCGAAGAGGATACTAAAATGATCCTCGAAGAAGTCCATGAAGGCGCTTGTGGTTCACACATTGGAACCGATGCCCTGGCGGCAGTAATACTGCGCCAAGGATACTTTTGGCCTACCCTGAGAAAGGACGCTAGGCAGTTCGTCCGAAAATGTGGTAACTGCCAAAAACACGCAAATATCCAGAGGACACCCTCGGAAATGGTGACTTTGGCTGACTATCCTTGGCTCTTCGCAGTCTGGGGCATAGACCTCATAGGACCACTCCCGACAGTGCCTGGAGGCGTGAAATTCTGCATAGTAGCAGTAGACTATTTCTCCAAATGGGTCGAGGAAGAACCGTTGGCTACTATCTCGGAAAGAGAAGTGCAGAAGTTCGTATGGAAGAACATCGTATGCAGATTTGGCATACCAAGGGTACTAGTAGCTGATAATGGATCCCAGTTTATAGACAAAGTGTTCCAGGAATTTATCAGTAACCTCAGAACAAAAATGCACTTCGCCCCAGTAGCTCACCCCCAAAGCAATGGGCAGGTAGAAGTATCTAACAGGACCATAAAAGATGGTCTGAAAAAGAGGCTGGGGGAAGCAAAAGGGAAATGGCCAGGAGAGCTCCAAAGTGTACTGTGGAGCTACCGAACAACACCCCGAAGAGCAACAGGGGAAACGCCTTTTTCACTCGTTTTCGGTACAGAGGCCATCATCCCAATCGAGGTAGTGCAACCATCAATCCGAGTACAAGTTTTTGATGAAAGTAGAAATGACCTCGGCCTAAGAACCAAGCTCGACCTCGTCGGCGAACACAGAGAAATAGCGGAGCTGAGAAGAAAAGCTTTTCAGCAGAGAGTGGCCACGGCTATAAACTTGCGTGCCAGGCCAAAAGGAATAAAGAAAGGAGACCTCGTTCTCCGAAAGGCTGAATTTGCACCTCGTAGGCCATCCCACGGGGTATTTCGCGCGAACTGGGAAGGTCCCTATCTGATCCTTGCCGAAGTACGAAAAGGGGTGTACAAGCTCGGCGATTCCGAAGGTATAGAATTAAAAAATACGTGGCATTCGGACTCCTTGAGAAAATTCTATACTTAGGATCTCGGCGAAGAAGATTGTGCTGTACAAGTTAGAAAAATTCTCTAAGTACGAAAGTTTCTTAGCCAAAAAGTCTTAAGCATAAGAGGTGCAAAATTCCGCAAAAGTGGCCGACCAGATAAGGTTTTCCGAAGTCTCTTGAGCGAACGTGTTCGGGACAATGGAGAAAACCTGGCAAAAGACTTAGCCAAAATTCTTGGGCATAAGTTGTACAAGTCAAGATTTCGCGAAGAAGGTCGCCATGCTAAGCGCAGATAAGGTTTTCCGAAGTCTCTTGAGCGAATGAGTTCGGGACAAAGGGAAATGAAAAATCTCGCAAAGATACTTAGCCAAAGTTTCTAAAAAAGTCTTTTATTAAGATAAATTTGCTTACAAAGAAGGAAGATTGCCAGAAGAAGAAGTACAAAAGAGAAGGAAAATAAGGCAAAGGGCCCTAGAACAAACTAAGGATTCTCGGCGTCCCGGGAGCCACCAGCTCCTGCGTCCTTCTCCACAACCTTCCGCGCCGAAAGCGAAGGGGGCAGGTTCAGATGCTCAATCTTGGACCAAGACCACCGAGGCCCCTCGGGAATGTTCAGAGCCTCCAAAAAAGAAAGGTCCAAGTCTGGGAACCTTTGAAGAACTTGATACCGAGCGAGGCAAAACCCGTCCTGAAAACCAACTTTGGTCATCTGGTCGGATTTGTCCTTCTCGACACCGAGGTCTTCAAGGTCCCCCTTCAGATCCGCGACCTTCTTCTTCAGCGCCTTCATCTTCTTCTTCTCCGGCTCCTTCTTCAAAGACTCGACCTCGGCTTGAAGCGTGGCTTTCTCTTCAAGCACCTTCGCCAGGAGAGCCTCAGATTCTGACTTCTCCTTTTGAACTGCCTCGTTCGCCGAAATCAGCTCCGCCACCTGGGAGCCGAGGTCAGAAATCTTCTGGGAGGAGTCCTTCAAAAGTTCTTCCTTTTCCTTCAGGAACTCCTCCCGAACGGCAGCAACCTCCTTTTCTGCAGCTTGAGCCAGCTGCGCGTTCTGTGTGGCCAGTTCCGAGCACTTGGCCTTATATTGGTCTATGGTGCCTAAGGCCGAGGCTCGGAACAGCGCCTGCCTCGCCACCCGAACTCTGAGGAAACCGGCGTACCCCAGCAGCTGCAGAGAAACAAAGACAAAGTTAGTAAGGCAAAGAAGAAGAGGCAGACATTTAGAGGAAATCAAAAGGAAAAACACAAAGGCGAGAGGCGTACCTGGGCAGCGTGCTCAGAGACCTTCGCGGCAAGGGAGTCATCGTCAGGGTGAGCCTCCGCGATGGCCTTGAAGGAGGCCTCAGTAAGCACCCCCTTTGAGATCTCCTTAGCCATTTGCTGGCAGTCTCCGGAGTACAAATTCATGTCCTCCGTAAACGTCCAGAAAGGCTCCTTCGGGACCTTCCCCTTCGGGATATGGGCATCCCGAAGGGCCCGCTTTCGGGCGTGCTCGGCCACCCAACCCGGAGATGATATCTCCCCTGCATGGCAAAAACAAAAAATTGGTCAAGGCAAGAAAATCTCAAAACCCACAAAAAAGAAGGCACCACAGTTTGATAGAAAAACAAACCTGCTGGCACCTCGGCGACGTCGTCGTCGGAAGCCCGAGCCTCCTCGGTAGAAATCCCCTTGCCCTTGCTTTTACGTCGCTCTTCGGCAGAAGGGGCCTCTACCAAAGCACCCAGAAGAGTCGCCGAAGGAGTGGGACTCTGAGCAGTGAGGTCAGCAACGACCTCGGCCGGCGGGACAGCAGCAGCCTCGGGCTCTTCGCCCACCTCCTCGGGAATCTCTGGGAGAGGAGGGGGCGCATCCTTCTTCGCCCGTTTGGCCACAGATGGCCCAGCCCCAGACGTTTTCCGTCTTCGGGAGACGGCCTTCTTCGTCTGCTCACCTTTCTCGGATTGCCCGAGGAAAAGCGATTTGTAGAAGGCAGCGGTGTCGTCGCCCATCTCTGAAAAGGAAAGAAGACATCAGTGTGAGTCCAGGGTGAAAATATAGAAAAGGGATTTGGAGATAACTTACTTTCATAAAAACTTTCGTAAGACTCTTCCTTCCGAAGAAGCTTCACCAGCCAGGAGTCTTTCCCGGCAATGGCAGGAGCCGGCATCCCGAGGTCCGTCTTGTGCTCCTTTACCACCTTTAGCTCCCGAAGGACCTCTTCGGTCATCAACTTCCAGTTAATGGGAAAGGGGTAAAGAGGGCGCGAAGGGACCTCGGAATCCCAGTCGGAGACAGCTCGGATCCGTCTGTCGAAGTCCGTGAAGATAGGTGCCAACTCGGGAGTCAGCAATATCCTCGGGTCAACGACGTCCATCTCCAGCTTTCCCCGAGCCCATTTGGTCGGAACATGCGACCAGGCCTCCTCCTTCTTCAGAAAAAAGAACTTTTGTTGCCACCCTCGCCAGCTGTCCTTGTTGGCAAAGGTGAACTTATATTTTTTGCTCCCTGATCCCCGAGGTAGCATAAAGTAGAAGCCACCCTTCGGGACCACGAAGAGCTTATAGTACTGCAGAAAAAGAATGAAGTGGGGTTCTATTTTGAAAACGCCACACATACAAAGAAAGGCGTTGAAGTAGCAGTACGAGTTCGGTGGAAGTTGGTTTACGGCAATGCCATGGAAATCGCAAAACTCGCAAACCATCTTCGGTGGAGGGTACCAAAGTCCGGCCTTCAGCTGGGCTCGGAAAACGGTAATCTCGTCACTACGGTTTGAAAAACTGAATTGGTCAGAACGTGGCAACCTCGTAGTGGCATAGGAGGGAAGGAAGAACTTCTTCTTCCATTTCTCTAGTTTTGCAAGAGTGGTGCAACAAGGGTGAGAAAGAAGAGGCTGCCAGCTCTCGTGGATAGGCATGATTGGCTGAAAAACAAGTTCGGAAAAAGGCAAAAAATGATTTCGGAAAAGCTTGAAAAAGCAAGAATCAGAGGACTCTGGAGATAAAAAACCCACCGAATGATTTGCCAAAATCTGGATTTGAAAATGCCGTCGTGAAAGGTGGCCGGAAAAAACCCCGTTAAACAGCACCGCCATGAAAAGCAAGGAAAAAGGCAGGAGCACTTGAAAGACAGAGGAGAGCAAAAGGAGAAGCAAAAGGGGTTATGAAGGAACAAAAGTATATATAGGCCGAGGGGGGATAAGCGAAACGGCGTCATAAATGCTGCGCGAAGGCAAGGAGTCGCCATAACTGCTTACTAAGCATAAAAAGGCACGCCCGCTGTAACCGATGCAACCCCAGCCAATAAAAAGCTGCCACGTGTCAGCCATCGCGCCAAAAGGGGGACACGCCTTCTGACAGAGGGCGCGCCGCTCCAGACTGACACGTCTGGTTACGAGACGCGACGTTTCACAGACCTACAAAAGTAAAGAAGTAGGTTACCCCGGAGACACCAAAAGACGGGCTATGTTTGAACAACCCGTGTCTTCGGACAAAAGGTGCACCTTCGGCAAGAGTGCTATACCCAAGGCCCCGAAGTACTCCCTTTGAAAGCTGCCAAACCGAAGTTCCCACTTCGGCTTTCTGGAGGGGGGCTTGTGATAGCCGAAGGACTATCTCCTCTCCCAGTGCGTACTTCCTGCCGAAAGTATGATCAGGAAGCCTGGCGTCACCCGAAAGAGGCACCATCACTGACCTCGGAAGGAACGAAGCCAAGCACCCCGAACTTGGAACTTCGGCAAGAACGCCAGGGATCGCAAAGATGGTGCCGGCTCCCTCGGGGGACCGAACGGATCGCCTTCGGATGCAGAGAATTAGCTATCGCAAACAGAAGGGAATCTCCCCGAAGGTGGAACCTCCGAACAAGGGAACCCCCCAAAAGCACGAGCATAACTCCCGAAGAAGGGCGGCCGTGTCAAAGAACGACCTCGCCCAGAGGACCTCGGGAGTACGGCATGAGCATTTAAGGAGCCTCTGACATGCCGCCCACAGACGCTACATGTCACCTCAAACGGTGATTTGACACGCCGACGCCGTCCAGGTCTTGTCACGACCTGTCTCGGTTCAAGACTCAAGGAGCCTGTCACCGGCTACTCGCCCCCTACGCCCAGAAACTCAAGGAACATCCGACCGAACACGTGTCGTCATCTGAACGGGCTGGGCTTCTCTATAAATACCAGGGAACAGACCCTGGCAAGGGGTTAGACTCCTCCTCCTTGGGAAAATACAGGCAAGCCCACTAAAAACTCTAGTGCTTCCCCTTCACCTTCTCAGGAAACTGACTTGGGTGTCGGAGGCTCCTCCCCAGAAAAACACCCCAGGGACCTCCTAACCCTCTTCTCTGAGCTTTTCAGGCACACTCCCCTGGGTAACCTTAACTCCGGATGCTCTCCCTCACAGGAAGTCCTCCCGGAAGTCACCATGCTTTCCAGTGAAGATGTCTCTAGGCATCAACTATGAAGAACAACTATCCACTCCCTAGGATTCAGGATCTTTTTGATCAACTCAAGGGAGCTAAGATATTCTCCAAGATAGATTTGAGATCTAGAAACTTCCTGTGATCTCAAACTCAACTTCCCTTAGTGGAGGAATACCTGGCAAGTCTTTAGGAAAGACTTATGGAAAGTCTCTCACTATAGGTATTCTATCCACTTCCTCATCACAGTGCTATTCATTCAATGCAAAACAATAATCATCGTAAAAAATGATAGGTATCTTATCTCATACCTCTAGTTCCATGCCATGCATTTTATAAACTAATTCTTTAGAATTCACTAATGCATGCACTTCACCATCGGGCAATGTGATTTCCCTCTTAGCACAACCAATTCTTATTGATAGCCGAAAGGCTATCGCCCTCCTAAGGGCTTTGCATGTGTGCACCACCCTTGGCCAGCACACCACCTTCACTTGAAACAGATATGACAAAACCCTGGCAAAGAGAGGGCCTCAGCACCCCTGGACAAACTGGTTAGGTGCTACCCTCAGGAAACCCATGGGACCAACTCGGACAGGAGGGGTCACCACCCTTCCCGTGGGTGACCTTGCGCTGACCTCACATGCCCAAAACCATCTCCGAATACTCTTCGATCCTCAGAGCGTACTCACAAAGCGCCATCATCAGGTGGCTGAGCCTGACCACTGGAGAGCCCAACCAAAGGTGCCTCATACAAACAAGGGACCTCCCTCCAAAGGAGCTTGCCTCCCCGAATGAGCTCTGTACCCCGTAGGAGTTCGGTCCCCCAAAAAGGCCACATGGACATACGACAAAAAGGCTGAGGAGCCCCTAACACACCGACCTCGGACACGGTCTGACATGCCACCCACGTACAGGTCCCTTACACGCCGCCCTCGGACACGCTCTGACACACCGCCCCTGTACGGCCTAGGCTTCTGACCTAACGGCCTGCGGTCGGCTGGAGGCCCCCACTCTCGAAGGTACAGACCATATCTGACCGAACACGTGTCACGATTTGGGCCAGCTATGGAAAATGGACTTCTCCTGTACACCTCCCTATAAATATTCAGGAAATACCCCAGGCAAATGGATCCGACTCCAAGGCGAAGAATATTTCTACTCCTTACTTATTCTCCATTTCCGAACATAGACTTGGGAGTCAGAGGCTCCTCCCCCAGAAAACATTCTGGGGACCTCTTGACCCTTGTTTTCTGAGTGTTCCAAGTAGTCTCTCCCAGCAAGGCTCCTCATCCAGGCATTCCCTCACCGGAAGTTTCTGCTCTAGGCTCACCATGTTTCACGACGAAGATGCGGAAGGGCATCCTTTGGCACCGTCTGTGGGAACCCTTTCCCAAGTCATCGTTGTAGAGACTCGACGTTCCAAAGACAAGGGGCTCTCGAAGTCCCCCTCTACGCCAGAGGCTCAGCTGGCGACCAAGCAGCCCATTGCAGAAACTTCAACGCCGAAGGACGACGGCCATCTAACAATGACGATCAGCTTCTTACAAGACTTCCAGTGCTCCATCGTCGCTGAAATGAGCCAGTAACTCGACCAGAGGTGGCCACAGCCTCCTCCCCCTCGGCAATGCGCCAGGAGAGAAGCTTAAGGTCCACCCACCAGAGTTCCAGGAGTGAGGGCTCTCATGGCACATCTTTGATGGAAGACGTGCCCCCTAGGGCACAACCCACCAAAGAAAGGGCCTAAAAAGAAACTAGGATCTCTTGTCGGCGGAGTCCGTCCCTGTACCGGAGGTCCCATCTCCTCGTCCCCGAAGTTACTCTCCGAAAAGGAGGAGAAGTTTGCGATTGCCGGCGACCATCAAGCAGCAAGGGGAAGCTAACACAGCTACCCTCATGGAAAAGATCGTTGGAAGACTGGAAAAGGTTGAAAGGCAGATCTCCCGAAAACCATTATGGTCAAGATTATCCGACGCTTATACTGGAGAAGAGTCACCCTTTGTACAGGAAGTGGTGGAGGCATCCATGCCTGGTGACTTCAGGGTGCCATACTTGGAAACCTACGACGGGCGTAGTGGCTCCCAGGCACACCTGACAAAGTACAAGCGAAGCATGGTGCTCCACGGCGCAGATGACGCTACTCTATGCAAATGCTTCAAGGTAACCCTCTCAGGTCCAACAACGACATGGTACAACTCCCTGGCCCATGGAACCTTGCTGAGTTTCCAAGAACTGTCTACTGCCTTCACCCAAAAATTCATTGGCAGTAGGCCAACAGCCAAGATGCCGGTACAGATGTTCGACATAGCATAGCAAAATGGGGAAACCATTCACGACTACATCAAAAGGTTCAACCAAGAAGCACTAAGAGTGCCTGACTTTCAGCCCGAGATTCGCATCCTTGCAATGATAAAGAGGACTTCAGAGAGACTCCCAGCTCTTTTATGAGTTCTCCAATGAACCCCTAGACACCCTAGGAGAATTCTACCAAAGGGCTGAACAGTACATGATGGGCGAGGAACTCAGAATGGGGGGACCAAAGGTGGAACACCCTCAACCTGAATTACCAAGCCACCATCCTCGTTACCAGAATGAGGTTGGAGGAAGGCCCAAAAAACAAAGGGGTAAAAGGCCGATGACATTCACTCCCTTGAACGCCACTGAGGCCAACATTCTCATGGCCTTAGAAAGGCAAGGGACTACAGTTCCAAGGCCAAAAGCCATGACTTCAGAAAACAAGAAGAACATGAAGAAGTTCTACTAGTTCCACTAAGATCATGGCCATGACTCCGAAGACTACTTCCAGCTGAGGAAGTACATTGAGTCTCTGATAAAGCAGGGCCAACTTCACCGGTACTTGCGGACGCCTTCGCCGAAAGGAAGAAAGGAAGAACAAAGAAGGGGGATGGGGAAGACTATGATTCTGACAGACGTCGGGACTGAAGTCCTCGAAAGAATCGACCGCCATCAGTAAGGGTCATCCAAACCATCACTACAGGGATACCCTCGGCTAAGAAGAAAAGAAAGATAAGAGAAATCTCCAATATGGAGTATGGGAACTCGCCAAACAGGCTGGTTCGCAGAGATGGGTCTACAGTGAAGTTCCCCCATGATGACCCACTCTTTGTCATGGCAAGGATAGGGAGTTGGGATGTCAAAAGAGTACTTCTGGATGACGGCTCCAACACCAACGTCATCTTCTCGCACCTACTGCCTAAATTAGGCATCTCAAAAGGCGACCTCAACATAGTCAATTCCTTTACATTTGGGGTTGGGCCATCCAAGCTCCCAATCCTCGGATACATCGATCTGCCCCTAATGTTGAAGGGACCTCGCCTCAGAATCAGGAGGAGCTATTCACCTCTATTATAACGAGATTCATTATCATTGATGTTCCCTCATTATACGATGCCATCCTTGGAAGGCAAACTCAAGGCAATCTCCACATCCAACTGGACATAAAGTACTTAACAGTCACCTTCGCAACTAAAGAATGAGATGCAGAGATCTCCATTGACCAAGCCGAAGTCAGGAGGGTCTTCACCAAGGCTAGACAAAGCCCATTAAAGGTCCAAGTATAGACTTCGGCTACTGAAAGAGCAGTCATGACAGGTGAAGAGACAGCAAGGGAAGGAATAGAAGAGTTGGAAAAAATAGAAACAGAAGATGTAAAGCTGATCCCCGGCCGGAACACCCGAGTGGGAAAAAAATTGGCCAAGGGTGACAAAGATATGCTTGTATCTTTCTTGTTAATGAACAAAGATCTATTTGCCTACTCTCCAAAAGACATGCCTTGGGTCGACCTCAGCATAATCCACCATAGTCTCAAAGTACGCCTTCATGCTAGGCTGGTTCAGCAGAAAAAATGGAACCTATCGGCTTATAAGAACTCCTTCATTAAAGCCAAGGTTAAGCGCCTGATTGAGGCAGGGGTAATAAGAGAAGTTAAATACCCGAATGGCTCAGCAACGTGGTTATTGCCACAAAAGAAACGAGTGAAAAGCTCCTGATATGCATCAATTTTTGAAACCTGAATGATGCCTATTGTTAGGCACCTCCTAAGTGCTTGGCTTAGGCCAAGGAAAACAAAGAAATTAAAGAGGACTGATGAAAAGAACTAGTGGAACTAGTACAGTGGTCTATGTGTAAACCTGGAAACTTTCAGGGCTTAACTGCACATAGAAAGTAGACTATGAAAAAAAAAACAGACAGAAAACAGAGAAAGGGGATCAAATTGTACACTTAAATGAGTGATACAATTAAAACTACAAACCTTAAGATGGTGATTTCGGCCATGCAAGTTTTTATGAGGACTAGTGCAAGACTAGACCTAAATTGGTGGACAACAATGATTACTAGTCAAGTCTTGTCTTCCACTAAAGTATAAACTATTATTATTCTAGTTTGTTAACTAGAGCTAATTCTAGTTACATGGCCGGTTATACATGGGGATTTTTTGGCACTTTGGTACTTGTGTTTGTTGTGTGCATGGCATTATAGGCCATGAAGTGACTTAAAGGTCAAGTTAGACATATGTTTTAGTGGCGGCCTTGTGATCATGTGAAGTTAAGGGCTACATTGTTTCATGCAAAGAAATGGAAGACAAAAGTTAGCATATTTGCTAACTAATTCACATGTGTCTTTCGGCCGAAACTAAGTCAAGGCCATTTGTTCATTTCGGGTTACCTTGCTCTTGTTTTGGCCGAGAGCTCTTCCATGAGAGTTCATCCACACTTTGGTCTTGAATTCAAGAAATCTTGAGGGCATTTGAAGGATTCAAGCTTGGAAGCAAGTTTCGGCACAAGGCAACTTGGAATCAAGCTTTGGTTCTTGGGAATTCAAGGAAGGCCGAGCCAATTCATGCTAGGGTTTGAGGTATTTCTTCATATTCCTTGATTACATGGTAGTTCTTCCATGAACAAGGAGCTTAAGTGTTCAATTGAGGTTGTACTAAGCTAATTGAGCAAGCTTTGTGTTGGTTTGAAAGTTTGTTGTTGGCCGAAAATGATGGGTGACTTAGCTTGATGTTCTTCTTTGTTTCCATGGAAATTAATCCATGATTAAGGTGTATTAATGCCTATTTGATCTTATGCTAGGCAAGTTTGAGTGAGGAACATCAAGGTGAGCAAGTGGGTGTTTGGCCGAAAAGTTCAAATTGAGGTAATTCCTTGTTCTTCATTTGATTACATGGTAATTGTGCCATGAGCAAAGTTTAATGGTGATTAGGTGATTATATGTTGGATTAGATGGGTGAAGAACATTAATGTTTGGAAATGGGCATTATGGCCGAGGGCTTGAATTAGTGTAATTTGGTGTTCTTCACTTGGTTACATGGTAATGGTGCCATGAGTAAGGTTTATTGATGGTTAGATGATTATGTGATGGGCTAAATTGATGAAGAACACCAATGTATTGAAATTGAGCATCTTGGCCGAGAGCTTGAACTTATGTAGCATAGTGTTCTTCTTGAAGTACATGGTATTTAGTCCATGAGTAAGTGTGATTGATGCCTATTTGTTGTTGGTAGGCATTTGTGATTGAAGAACACTTGGGCATTGGAAGTTTGGCTTGTGACCGAAAGCATTTGAGGTAGGGTTCACTAACACTTGATATTGCTTGGTGAATTACCATGGTTCAAGTGTTTAGAGTGGCTAAGTGATGGTTAAAAATTTGCCAAATGACCTTAGTTGCTTGATGGGCTATTGAGAATACATTCGGTCTATATGTTGATTAGCTAATTGACTAATGTACATGTACTAGAAATGCTAGTAAATGTGGCCTATTTGCTTAGCATTTTGGAGCTCTAAGTGGAAGTGGTGTGTTGGAAGGTGTTTTGTGTGCAAAGTGCACATGGGTACATGTATGGTATATTTGGCCGAAAGCTTATTGTGGTGTGTGTGTGTGTGTATTGTGTGCTTTGGTGATTTTCTTGTGCTTGCTAACCAAGTTTATAATATTGTGGGTTATATGCCATGGTTAATTATCATGTCTATGTATATGCTTGGTTTCCTTTGTTTTTGTGTTTGTTTTGCAGGTTAAGCTAAGCTAATGGGAGGTTAAGCTTTGAGTGAATACTCAGCTTAACTAAATAGACTCTTTATTGAGTTGTATTACTGAAAGTGCATCCTACTAAGTTTTACTCACTGCCCATCCTATTTATTTTCAGGCAAAGACATTCGGCCTGAGTAGTACTAGATTGCTCTGTGCTTGTGTCTTGTATTAGCTTGCTTATTTCCCAAGGTATGTGCCAATGTGTGCTTGGCCTATTGAAATTAGTTCATTACAAGTCTTATATCTTGTTGGCCGAGACTTATGGATTAAGTTTGCAGGCTGTAGTGTGTGGGGGACCTGTCTAGGAAGGCATTATGGATACTTGGACTTTGGCTCTGATCATAGTGTTTGCATTTATGACAATGAATCAGGCAATTGGGTTGGTGTTGCAGTGTGTACTTCTGTATGGGATTCTCAAGGTTCTGTTTGACCATTAGTAGTTATGGTCTTGGTTTGTATATACATAAACTTGGCCTGGATAGCTTTCGGGCTCATGGCATGTAGCCATGTTGGACACTAGGTAGACTACCCCTTTTGTGTATGTATATATGTGTAGTCTTAAATACCTAGCTTTGGTAGGTTTTGTTGAACTTATGAGCCAAGTTATGTGTATGCATTAAGGATGGTTTTGTGCTTGTACATGTATGTGAATGTTATGGGCCAAGGTTTGGCACCTTTTATGTGTGATTATGGACTTATGCTTGAGCATGTTTATGTGAACCTCCATGTATACTTATGTTGGCCGAGAAGAACTCATGCATATTAACTTGTGATTTCAAAGTCAAAACCAATAATGTGGCTTCTTGGTTGTCATATAGATAGCACACTTGAATGCACACCTTATGCACTTAAAATCTCATTAAGTGTTGCCTTGCTTGTTATGCAAGTTATCATTTAAAGTCTTGCTTGTTGTGCAAGTTAGTGGTATTGGGCCTTGCCTCTGCTGCAAGCAATTGTTGGACTTGTTTTAAAGCCACCTGGGCCACCTCCCAGGCCTCTCAACTTAAGAAAATAAGACTTAATGTTGCCATTGCTTGCTTGGCCGAATTAGAAAGAGTTAGATTTTGGGTTGGGCTTGTGAGTTACACTAGAAACTTATAGGCCAGGGCCTGAGTGAGGTGTGACAGGCTTTGTTTGGTATCAGAGCCTGCTTTGTACTATGATCAGAGCTTAGCCTAGACAGTGTTTCCTTTAGGTCTAACTTATATAAGACTTGTATTATTTTGGATATATGTGAATATCTGCAATTGAAAGTGCAGGATGAGAACTAGAGCCAGGGACAGGGATTCCCTGAGACAGGAAGAAGATACTGCAGCCCATAATGCAGAGGGCTTGCAAGAAAATGTGCCTGAAACTCAGGCAGAAGAAATGGGACATAATGGGGCTGAAGAGCCCACTGCCAGGTATCAAGCACCTGGACCTAGTAGAGGCAGGCAGGAGAGAATGGAAGTGATGATGGAGTCACTACATGCCACTGTGGCTCAGTTAGTGCTGGGAATGCGATCCTTGGCTAGAGGCCAAGCCCAGAATCAGGAAGAGTTAGAACCAGCAGAAGCAGAAGGGAGAAGGAGAAAAAGGAGGCCTGGCAAAGAGCCAGTGGGTTATGACCAATCCAGCAGAGCTGGAGGAAACCAAAAGGAGGAAGAAGCAGATGAGGAGAGGAAACAGCTAATGGCCAGGAGATTAAGATCTGAGGTGAGGGAGGAGCCCAGAATTGAATAGGAAGAGGAGGATGATAGCCCTGATATTGAAGAAAGAGATGCCTACATGTACTCCAGAGGGATTGAACCCTCTATTAAGGAGACCATAATGAGGAGCAAATCAAGCAGATTATCTAGGGGTAAATCCAGTAGCAGATAGGAGAGTAGGAAAAGGCACAGCAGAGGAGGACTAAAGGAGGGCAAGCTGGAAGGGTTCCTGGCACTGAAACCTCCAGTTTTGAGAGGGGGATGTGACCTAGAGGAGGCAGTGTTCTGGGTATATTAGATAGAGAAGATATTGGAGAGGATGGAGGTTACTTCCACATAGAGAGTACTGCTAGCCACTTTCAGGCTAGAAGGAAATGCTGAACTCTGGTGGAGGGCAGTACAAAGGAGCTATCAGGAGAAGAACCAGAGGAGACCTCCAGATATGAGGAGAGCTATAAGGTGGGCTGATTTCCTCAGGGTCTTTCGTCAGCAGTATGCTAGTGAGGCATAGAGAGACCAGAAGCAAGTTGAGTTTGATCAACTGGAGCAGGGGGATTTGAGTGTGCTGGAGTATGAGCAGAGGTTTAATAGTTTGATCAGGTATGCCCCTCAGTATGAAGGACAGGAGGAGTTGAGAACCAAGAGGTTCATTAGGGGCTAAGACCTGAGCTGAGACAAACTCTCAGAGCAATTGGAGCCAGAGACTACTACACAGTCATGCAGAGTACACTGGCTCTGGAGCAGGAATTCCAGGAACAATTCAAAAATGGGCCTGGGAGTGGAAGTGGAACAAAGAAGGGACAGCAATCAAAGAGGCCGAGAGAAGAAAGAAATGCAGGAGGAAGCAGGAAGGAGAATAAGAAGGAAAGAGGACTACATCCACAACAGTATGGTCCTCAGTGCAGCACATGTGGGAAGTTTCATGGCAACAAGCCATGTTTTAAAGCTTCCACAGGGTGCCATAGGTGTGGAGCCCCAGACCACTGGGTGAGAGACTGCCCAAAGAAGGGTGAAGGCGGCAAGAAATTCCTGGGAATGTTTAATCCCAGAGGACCTAGGGGGCAGGTGCCTATGCCCCAACTGAGGACTCAGGGGCCAGCCCAGGTTGGGAGGCCAGCACCCAGAGTACCTCAGGAGCAGAGAAGGCCTGGTACTCTTCCAGGAAGGGTGTTTCAACTGGAATCTTCCAGGAGAGGACAAGAAACACCAGAGGCTGAGAATGCTGAGAAGGAGACTAGTCAGCAAAAGACTAGCAGAAGGGCCCTGAAAGGTAAAATTTACCTTAATGGCCAGTTAGTATCTGTTCTGTTTGATACTGGAGCTTCATTGTCTGTAGTATCTAATAGCTTGGTTAAGGCCATGAATCTAGAAGTAAAATATATGACCAACATGTACTTGGTGAAAACTGCTGGCAATGAGGTCTTGTTTGCTTATTACATGGTTGAAAACTGTGAGTTACAGATAGGCAAGCTGAAACTGAGAACCAATCTCATAGTGCTAGAGACACATGGCTATGATGTGATCTTAGGCATGAACTGGTTAGGAGAAAACAAAGTAGTTATTGATTGTCAGGCCAGACAATTGATAATGCCTGGTGAAATACCATTTGAGCTAGACAAGTCCTTAGAGTTGGCTAGGGATTGTCATATAAGGGTACTGGAGATGATAACTCCAGAAACTGAACAGGAGTACCTGGGATTTAATGACCAGGAAGCATCAGATGAACTTAGGAAAATACCTGTAGTTCAAGATTTCCCAGGAGTCTTCCCTACAGACTTGCCTGGTTTGCCACCCTCAAGAGAGGTGGAGTTTGAAATTAAGCTGGTACCAGGAGCAGCACCAGTATCTACTGCTCCATATAGAATGGCAGTGCCTGAGATGGTAGAACTCAGGAAGCAGTTGGATGAACTGCTAGAAAAAGGGTTCATTAGACCCAGTGTGTCTCCTTGGGGAGCACCTGTGCTGTTTGTGAAAAAGAAGGATGGAACCCTTAGGCTCTGTATAGATTACAGAAAACTAAATGCATTGACCATAAAGAATAAGTATCCTCTTCCAAGGATAGAGGATTTGTTTGATCAATTAAAAGGGGCAAAAGTGTTCTCCAAAATTGATTTGAGGTCTGGATATTTCCAGCTAAGGGTAAAGGAGGAGGACGTACCTAAGACTGCTTTAAGGACTAGGTATGGACATTTTGAATATACAGTGATGCCATTTGCGCTCACTAATGCACCTGCATTCTTTATGGACTTAATGCAGAGGGTGTTCAGGGCACACCTAGACCACTTTGTGGTGGTGTTTATTGATGATATCTTGGTATATTCCAAGGATGAGGAAACTCATAAAGAACACCTTAAAGTAGTGCTTGGCTTGCTCCAAGAACATTAGCTTTATGGAAAGCTGAGTAAATATAAATTTTGGACAAAAGAAATTGGATTTTTGGGTCAGATAATAAATGATGAAGGATTCGCTGTAGATCCTGAAAAGGTAAGATCAATCCTTGATTGGAAGCAGCCCTAGTGTGTAAAGGAAGTCAGAAGCTTCTTGGGGTTAGCTGGCTATTACAGAAGATTTGTACCAAAGTTTTCTGTTTTAGCAGCTCCTATGACTCAGTTAAGCAGAAAGAACCAGAAATTTGTCTGGGAAACCCAATGTGAGGAAAGCTTTCAAGAGCTGAAGAGGAGGCTGACTTCAGCTCCTTTACTAGTCCTGCCTGACCCTGAAAAGGATTATGAGGTATATACAGATGCCTCTCATGTGGGACTAGGTTGTGTTTTGATGCAAGAAAAGCAGGCAATTGCTTTTGGGTCTAGACAATTGAGACCACATGAAAAGAAATATCCAGCGCATGATCTGGAATTGGCAGCTGTGCTATTTGCTCTTAAGCAATGGAGGCACTATCTTCTTGGTAATAAATTCCAAGTATTTACAGACCACAAAAGTCTCAAGTACCTTTTTACTCAAAAGGATTTGAACATGAGACAAAGAAGGTGGTTGGAATATTTGAAAGATTTTGACTGTGTAATTGAATACATAGCTGCAAAAGCCAATGTAGTGGCAGATGCCTTGAGTAGAAACTATACTGGAATACTCAGAGGGGATGAGGTTGAACATAAAGTAGAAAGCCTGAATATTACTCCCCTGGCAAGCCAATGGTTAGCTAAGGAAGGTGAACAGTTGAAAGTACTCACTATTACACCAGAGTGGAAAGAGCTTATTAAAAAAGCTCAAGCTGGTGATAGAGAGCTAGAATTAATTTCTGGCAAGAATAAGGGAGAACTATTTCAAGGTTTTTCCTTTAAGCATGGAGTGTTACATTTCCAGAATAGGTTGTATGTGCCAGAAAAGGACAACCTAAGAATTCAAATACTGGAGGAAGCTCACTCTAGTAAGCTGGGTATGCACCCAGGGGCCACAAAGATGTATCATGCTCTTAGAGCATACTTTTGGTGGCCATATATGAGGAAGGATATTAATACACTTGTGGCTAGTTGTGAAACATGCCAACAAGTGAAGGTGGAGCATCAAAAACCAGGGGGAAAGCTACAAAGCTTACCCATACCTGAGAGAAAATGGGGATCCATCTCTATGGATTTTGTAGTGGGTATGCCACTGACAAGGAGGAGGCATAATGCCATTTGGGTCATTGTGGATAGATTGACCAAGGCAGCCCATTTTCTTCCCATGAATCTTACTGATTCCTTGGACAAATTGGCACAACTCTACATAAGAGAAGTAGTAAGATTACATGGTATACCTAATGACATTGTATCAGACAGGGATCCTAGGTTTATCTCTAGGTTTTGCAAATCCCTACATCAGGCTTTGGGGACTAAACTTAAGTTTAGTTCTGCCTACCATCCTCAGACAGATGGACAAACAGAGAGAACTATACAGACTCTGGAAGACATGTTGAGATGTTGTGTGATTGACTTCCAGGGTGAATGGGATGTCCATCTCCCATTAATAGAGTTTTCCTATAATAATGGCTATCATTTAGTGATAGGAATGGCTCCTTATGAGGCCTTATATGGCAGGAGATGTATTACTCCTCATTGCTGGCATCAGCCAGAAGACAAGTTGGAATTGGGGCCAGACATTATTAAGGAAACCACTGAGAAAATTAAACTGATCCAAGCCAGGATCAAAACTGCAAATGATAGGCAGCAAGCCTGTGCAAACCTAAAGAGGTGAAGAGACTTGGAATTCCAGGAAGGAGACTGGGTGTGGCTTAAAGTTTCTCCAATGAAAGGAGTAATCAGATTTGGGAAAAAGGGGAAACTGGCACCTAGATATGTTGGGCCATACCAAATACTGGCCAAAGTGGGAAATGTGGCATATCAGCTGGACTTGCCACCAGAACTTGGAAACATACACAATGTGTTCCATGTAAGTTTACTCAAAAAGTATGTTCCAAGCTACAAGCAGATAGAAACACCTACAGCTGTGATTGTGGCACCCAACCTTACTTATGAAGAAGTGCCAATTCAGTTCCTGGCCAGAGATACCAGGAAGTTAAGAAGTAGGTGGATTTCTATGATTAAGGTGCAGTGGAGTAACCATACTCCTGAGGAGGCAACCTGGGAAGTGGAACAGGAAATTGCCACTAAATACCCTCAACTATATCTTAAGTTGGTGAAGAATTTGGAGGACCAAATTCTTTAAGGAGGGAGGAATTGTTAGGCACCTCCTAAGTGCTTGGCTTAGGCCAAGGAAAACAAAGAAATTAAAGAGGACTGATGAAAAGAACTAGTGGAACTAGTACAGTGGTCTATGTGTAAAGCTGGAAACTTTCAGGGCTTAACTGCACATAGAAACTAGACTATGGAAAAAAAACAGACAGAAAACAGAGAAAGGGGATCAAATTGTACACTTAAATGAGTGGTACAATTAAAACTACAAACCTTAAGATGGTGATTTCGGCCATGCAAGTTTTTATGAGGACTAGTGCAAGACTAGACCTAAATTGGTGGACAACAATGATTACTAGTCAAGTCTTGTCTACCACTAAAGAATATTCTACTATTAACTAGTTAAACTAACTAGTTTTAATTCTAGTTACATGGCCGGTTATACATGGGGTAATTATGGTACTTTGGTACTTGTGTTTGTTGTGTGCATGGCATTATAGGCCATGAAGTGACTTAAAGGTCAAGTTAGACATATGTTTTAGTGGCGGCCTTATGATCATGTGAAGTTAAGGGCTACATTGTTTCATGCAAAGAAATGGAAGACAAAAGTTAGCATATTTGCTAACTAATTCACATGTGTCTTTCGGCCGAAACTAAGCCAAGGCCATTTGTTCATTTCGGGTTACCTTGCTCTTGTTCTGGCTGAGAGCTCTTCCATGAGAGTTCATCCACACTTTGGTCTTGAATTCAAGAAATCTTGAGGGCATTTGAAGGATTCAAGCTTGGAAGCAAGTTTCGGCACAAGGCAACTTGGAATCAAGCTTTGGTTCTTGGGTTTTGGTGAAGGGCCGAGCCAAATCAAGCTAGGGTTCCAAGGTATTTCTTCATATTCCTTGATTCCATGGTAGTTCTTCCATGAACAAGGATTTTAAGTGCTCAATTGTTGTTGTACTAAGCTAATTGAGCAAGTTTGTGTTGGTTTGAAAGTCTGTTGTTGGCCGAAAATGATGGGTGACTTAGCTTGATGTTCTTCTTTGTTTCCATGGAAATTAATCCATGATTAAGGTGTATTAATGCCTATTTGATCTTATGCTAGGCAAGTTTGAGTGAGGAACATCAAGGTGAGCAAGTGGGTGTTTGGCCGAAAAGTTCAAATTGAGGTAATTCCTTGTTCTTCATTTGATTACATGGTAATTGTGCCATGAGCAAAGTTTAATGGTGATTAGGTGATTATATGTTGGATTAGATGGGTGAAGAACATTAATGTTTGGAAATGGGCATTATGGCCGAGGGCTTGAATTAGTGTAATTTGGTGTTCTTCACTTGGTTACATGGTAATGGTGCCATGAGTAAGGTTTATTGATGGTTAGATGATTATGTGATGGGCTAAATTGATGAAGAACACCAATGTATTGGAATTGAGCATCTTGGCCGAGAGCTTGAACTTATGTAGCATAGTGTTCTTCTTGAAGTACATGGTATTTAGTCCATGAGTAAGTGTGATTGATGCCTATTTGTTGTTGGTAGGCATTTGTGATTGAAGAACACTTGGGCATTGGAAGTTTGGCTTGTGACCGAAAGCATTTGAGGTAGGGTTCACTAACACTTGATATTGCTTGGTGAATTACCATGGTTCAAGTGTTTAGAGTGGCTAAGTGATGGTTAAAATTTGCCAAATGACCTTAGTTGCTTGATGGGCTATTGAGAATACATTCGGTCTATATGTTGATTAGCTAATTGACTAATGTACATGTACTAGAAATGCTAGTAAATGTGGCCTATTTGCTTAGCATTTTGGAGCTCTAAGTGGAAGTGGTGTGTTGGAAGGTGTTTTGTGTGCAAAGTGCACATGGGTACATGTATGGTATATTTGGCCGAGAGCTTATTGTGGTGTGTGTGTGTGTATTGTGTGCTTTGGTGCTTTTCTTGTGCTTGCTAACCAAGTTTATGATATTGTGGATTATATGCCATGGTTAATTATCATGTATATGTATATGCTTGGTTTCCTTTGTTTTTGTGTTTGTTTTGCAGGTTAAGCTAAGCTAATGGGAGGTTAAGCTTTGAGTGAATACTCAGCTTAACTAAATAGACTCTTTATTGAGTTGTATTACTGAAAGTGCATCCTACTGAGTTTTACTCACTGCCCATCCTATTTATTTTCAGGCAAAGACATTCGGCCTGAGTAGTACTAGCTTGCTCTGTGCTTGTGTCTTGTATTAGCTTGCTTATTTCCCAAGGTATGTGCCAATGTGTGCTTGGCCTATTGAAATTAGTTCATTACAAGTCTTATATCTTGTTGGCCGAGACTTATGGATTAAGTTTGCAGGCTGTAGTGTGTGGGGGACCTGTCTAGGAAGGCATTATGGATACTTGGACTTTGGCTCTGATCATAGTGTTTGCATTTATGACAATGAATCAGGCAATTGGGTTGGTGTTGCAGTGTGTACTTCTGTATGGGATTCTCAAGGTTCTGTTTGACCATTAGTAGTTATGGTCTTGGTTTGTATATACATAAACTTGGCCTGGATAGCTTTTGGGCTCATGGCATGTAGCCATGTTGGACACTAGGTAGACTACCCCTTTTTGTGTATGTATATATGTGTAGTCTTAAATACCTAGCTTTGGTAGGTTTTGTTGAACTTATGAGCCAAGTTATGTGTATGCATTAAGGATGGTTTTGTGCTTGTACATGAATGTGAATGTTTTGGGCCAAGGTTTGGCAACCTTTATGTTTGATCATGGACTTATGCTTGAGCATGTTTATGTGAACCTCCATGTATACTTATGTTGGCCGAGAAGAACTCATGCATATTAACTTGTGATTTCAAAGTCAAAACCAATAATGTGGCTTCTTGGTTGTCATATAGATAGCACACTTGAATGCACACCTTATGCACTTAAAATCTCATTAAGTGTTGCCTTGCTTGTTATGCAAGTTATTTAAAGTCTTGCTTGTTGTGCAAGTTAGTGGTATTGGGCCTTGCCTCTGCTGCAAGCAATTGTTGGACTTGTTTTAAAGCCACCTGGGCCACCTCCCAGGCCTCTCAACTTGAGAAAATAAGACTTATTGTTACCATTGCTTGCTTGGCCGAACTAGAAAGAGTTAGATTTTGGGTTGGGCTTGTGAGTTACACTAGAAACTTATAGGCCAGGGCCTGAGTGAGGTGTGACACCTGTCCAAAGGACTCCTACCCTTTGCCAGCCATAGACCAGTTGGTGCATTCAACCGCCGAGCACGGTCTCCTCAGTGTCCTCGATGCCTTCAGCGGGTATCATCAAATTCGGACGGACCCCGCAGATGAAGAAAAAACTGCCTTCATCACCGAAGTTGGTACCTACTACTACGTCAGAATGCCCTTCAGGCTTAAGAATGCAGGGGCTACCTATCAGAGGTTGATGAGTAAGGTGTTCGACTCTCAGATCGGGAGGAACATGGAGGCGTATGTCGATGAGATGATAGTTAAGAGCAGAATGCCAAATAATCATATCATCAACTTAGGCGAAACCTTCCAGTGACTTCGGGAGTTTGGTATTCGCCTTAACCCTGAGAAGTGTGTGTTTGGAGTGTGCGCAGGAAGTTCCTTGGGTTTATAGTGTCAGAAAGGGGAATAGATGGCAACCGCAAAAAGGTCAAAGCCTTGTTAGGATTCTGAACAGCTACAACCACTAAAGATATACAAAGGCTTACCGAAAGAATCACTTCCCTTAGTAGATTCATTTCCAGGTATGGCGACCGATGTCGACCATTCTTCAAGGTGCTCACCAAAGCAGCCAAAAGCGAAGGCAACTCCAGAATCGAGGAGCAACCTTGGAACCTAGAATGTCAAAAAGCATGGGATGAGCTTAAAAGCTACCTAACCCATCAGCCAACACTTCAGCAACCGCAGGAAGAAGAACCTCTCATCCTTTACCTCGCAGTCACAGAAAAAGCTATGAGTTGGGTCCTAGTGAATGAGTAGGGTGGGAGGCAGTGAACAGTATATTATGTAAGCAAGTCCCTGCATGGTGCTGAAGTCAGGTACCCAGTGCTCCAAAAAGCCATTTATGCCTTAGTACTCGCAGGTAGGAGGCTACGGCCCCACTTTCAAGGACATGCTATCATTGTCCGAAGTAACCTACCTTTTCATGACATAATGAAGAAGGTAGAGCATTCGGGAAGGCTGTCAAAATGGTGTATCGAGCTCGGAGAATATGACATCACTTACGAGCCAAGAAGGGCAATAAAAGACCAAGCATTGGCAGACTTCATTGTGGAAGTTCCATAAATCGAGAATGGCAAAATCACCTTGGAAAACCTGATAAGGATGGAACCAGAGTGGAATCTCTTTGTCGATGGAGCCTTAGGCGCCGGACACCAAGGTGCTGGAGTGGTTCTTCGGGGGCCTGAAGGCATGGAAGCCACCAAAGCCATCAAATTCGGTTTTGATGTCACCAATAACATCGCCGAATATGAGGCCCTCATAGCAGGACTAAAACTGGCCATAAAAGTTAGTGTGAGAAACCTTAAGGCCTACAGCGACTCGCAGCTAGTAGTCTGACAAATGACAGGAGATTACACTGCAAAGGATCCAACCTTGGCAAAATATCATGACCTTGTCAAGAAACTCATCAAAGAGTTTGACTCGGTACATATAGAAAACGTGCCTCATAAAGATAATGCTGAAGCTGACACCTTGGCCAAGTCCAAGGAACCCACCAAGGTACTGAGTCAACCCAGCACAGAGCTAATGTGCGTAGCAACCTCGGGAGAAGGATGGTAAGATTCCATCAAGAAATATCTTGCAACTTCGGCACTCCTCGAAGACCCTACCGAGGCTGTAAAAATTTGAAAATGCTTTGGTAGATACTTCCTCATCTAGGAGGAACTATACAGACAAGGGTATGCAAGCCCCTCGCAGCGGTGCATAAGTGAAGGGGATGTCAGAACAATCCTCGAAGAAGTTCATGAGGGGGTTTGTGGTTCCCACATAGGAACAGACGCCTTCGCCGGAGTACTACTTTGCCAAGGTCACTTTTGGCCTACCATAAGGAAGGATGCAAGGCAATTTGTTCAAAAATGTGACAATTTCCAAAGACACACCAACATCCAGAGGTTACCCTCGAAAAAGATAACTTCGGTAAATTACCCTTACCCCTTCGCCGTCTGGGGTATTGACCTCATCGGACCTCTCCCATGTGCTCCCGGTGGAGTGAAATATTGCAAAGTTGCAGTAGACTACTTCACTAAGTGGATCGAGGCAGAGCCTTTGGCATCGATCTTAGTGAAGGATACCCAGAAGTTTTTCTGGAAGAACATCATATGCCGATTTGGCATACCAAGGGTAATAGTGGCCGACAATGCTACCCAGTTTACTGACAAAGGGTTCCGAGAATTCGTGACCAACCTCGGCGTAAAACTACACTTCGCCCCAGTAGCCCATCCTCAAAGTAATGGGCAAGTCGAGGTGTCCAGTAGGACAATAAAAGATGGCCTGAAGAAAAGGCTAAAAGAGGCAAAAGGGAAATGGCCAGGGGAACTCCCGAGTGTACTATGGAGCTATCGCACAACTCCCCGAAGGGCCACAGGAAAAACTCTTTTCTCACTCGTGTTCGGTACAGAAGTCATTATTCCCATTGAGGTCATACAGCCTTCAGTAAGAATACAGGCGTTCAACGAAGAAGGAAACAACCTTGGTTTGAGGAAAAAATTAGACCTCGTCGAAGAACACCAGGAAATGGCTGAACTCAGGAGGAAGGCTTTTCAACAAAGAATAGCTGATGCTACTAACTTGCATGTGAAGAAAAAAGGAATCAAGAAAGGGGACCTCGTCCTCCGAAAGGTCGAATTCGAGCCGCGAAGACCATTAGATGGGGTACTTTGGGCAAACTGGGATGGACCTTATCTGGTCCTCAACGAAATCCGCCCAGGGGTCTATAAATTAGGCGATGCCGAAGGAGTAGAGTTGAGAAACACTTGGCATTTAGATTCTTTGAAAAAATTCTACATTTAGCCATTTTTTCTGAAGAAAAGCTTGTGGTTACTCCTCTCCGAAATCTCCAGTAAATAAAAGCATACGAATATGATCACATTGCAAGAAAAGGCTCCTAGCGAAGCCTAAGGCTCGACGGAATACGTTTGGAAAAGGGAAAATGGTTCACGTATTGAAAAAATTTTGCTAAAAAAGGAACAATATGAAGCCTCCCGGAGGCACGATTTCGAACATTGATGTTTGCCGAAGCCGCTCACATAAAATCATACAAGCTCCCGAAGGATGGTGATCAAAGGAAAAGAGCGGAAACTTAGCCAAACCTTTGAAAAAAAAAATTTCATTCATAGCTCGGAGGCAGTGATACAAGAAGAGCAAATTACAAGAAGAAGAAAGCCTATTGCTAAGCCTGGGCGTCCGTTGCCTCCTCGGCGTTGGCATCTTTTTCTTGAATGGGAGCATCCGAAGGTGCAGGCGCAACAGGTGAGAGGTTGAGATACTCCAACTTCGACCACGTCTGATAGTCGAAGGGCTATCGCCTCTATCTGACCCGAACTCGGAGCATCAGGGAACGCGAGGGTACTATTAGCCCCCCCGAGGTACTAAATAGATCGCCTTCGAAGATGGAGAATCAGCTATTGCAAGCCGAAGAGGATCTCCCCGAAGGTGGAACCCTGAATCAGGGAACTCCCCGAACTACGGGCATATTTCTCGAAGGGGCATCGTCCGTGCCAAAGGACGACCTCGTCCAGGGACTTCGGGAGTACGGCATGAGCATTTAAGGAGCCTCTGACATGTTGCCCACAGACGTTACAGACCGCCCCAAACGGCGGTCTGACACACCGACGCCATCCAGGTCCCGTCACGACCTGTCTCGGTTCAAGGCTCAAGAAACCTGCCACCGGCTACTTGTCCCCTACGCCCAGAAATTCAGGAAAGATCTGACCGAACACGTGTCATGATCTGAACGGGCTGGATACTCCTATAAATACCAGGAAATAAACCTGGGCAAAGGATCGATCCTTGAGCAGACTCCTCTCCTTGAGAAAACACAAACAGGCAAGGCCTTTCTACTTTTCAGGGCTCCTCCCTTATTTTCTTTCAGGACACTGACTTGGGCGTCGGAGGCTCCTCCCCGGAAACACACCCCGGGGACCTTCTGACCCCCTCTTCTGAGCTTTTCAGGCACGCTCCCCTGGGCAGTTCGGGACTTCAGGCGGTCTCCCTCTCAAGAAGTCCCTCTACAAGTCTCAATGTCACTCCACGAAGATGCTGACCGGCATCATTTGGCGCCATCTGTGGGAACCCGCTCTGAGGTCGCCGTCGTTGAAACTCGGCGTTCTAAGGACAAGGGACTCCCGAGGTCCCCGTCCGCGCCTGAGGATCAACCGGCCGCTGAGCAAACATTCCCAGGGACTTCTGCGCCCGAGGAAGACCGCCCTCTAGTCATTACTATGAGCTTTCTACGGGACTTTCAGCGTTCTGTCGTGGCTGAGATGACACAGCAGATAGACCGAAGGTGGCCACAACAAGCTCAGGCCCAAAGGCCTCCCTCACCAGGACGCCCTCGGGAGAAAAGCCCCAAATCGACCCATCATAGTTCGGGAAGCGGGGACCCACGTGGTGAGTCCTCTACGGAAAACATACCCCTCGGGAAACGGCCTGCGGGACAAACAAGGTCCAAGCGACCCAAAGTCTCACAGCGAAGGAGTTCGTCGCCTGAGGCGAGGTCCCTGTCCCCTCGACGCCGAGCTCGCTCCCCGAAGAGGCGCCGGCAATCTCCCTTCCCAGAGGAAGAGCCTAACGCCACGATCCTTATGGAGAGGATACTAGCGAGACTAGACAGGGTGGAGAAACAGGTAGCCCGCAAACCCGTCTGGGCTAGGCTGTCGGGAACCTTCTGCGAGGATGAGTCCCCGTTCACCCAAACTGTAGTTGAGGCAGCCATGCCAGGCGACTTCAGGGTACCTCGGCTGGAGATCTATGATGGCCGCACTGACCCACAGGCCCATCTGACAAAGTACAGACGCAGCATGATAATGCACGGAGCCGATGATGCTACCTTGTGCAAATGTTTTGAGGTCACCCTCACAGGACCAGCAACTGCGTGGTATAACTCATTGGCTCCAGGAACCATCACGGGGTTCCAGGAGTTATCCACGGCCTTCACACAGCAATTTATTGGAAGTCGGCCAACGGCGAAAATGCCTGTACAGATGTTCGACATAGAGCAAAGAAATGGAGAAACCATCCGTGACTATGTCGAAAGGTTTAACAGGGAAGCTTTGAGCGTCCCGGATTTTCGGCCCGAAATACGCATTCTCGCCATGACACGGGGCCTTCGGAGGGACTCGCAGTTGTTTTATGAGTTCTCTAAGGACCCCCCGGACACCCTCGGTGAATTTTACCGAAGGGCCGAACAGCACATGACCGCCGAGGAGCTGAGAATGGGTGGGCCGAAGTCCGATCACGCCCGCGCCGAAGGGTCCAACCAGCAAACTCGGCATCCAACCGAACAGGCGGGCCGACCTCGGAGAATGCGGGGAAGGAAACTCCCAGCTTTCACACCCCTGAACACTACACGGACAAACATCCTCATGACGATGGAAAGGCAGGGGACGCAGATTCGGCGGCCAAGGGCCATGACCGCTGATAACAAGAAAAACATAAAGAAGTTCTGCCAGTTTCACCGCGACCACGGCCATGACACCGAAGATTGCTTCCAACTGAAGAAGTACATAGAGTCGCTAATAAAACTGGGCCAACTTCGACGATATCTGCGGATGCCTTCCCCGAAGGGAAGAAAAGATGAGGAAGAAAAGGCCGAAGATGAGGACTATGACTCTGACAGGCGGAGAAACCGAAGTCCGAAGAGGCGTCCTCCACCTCTGGCAGGAGTAATACAAACAATCACAACGGGGCTCCCATCCTCGGAAAGAAAGAGGAAGGCCAGAGAAATAGCAGTCATGGAATATCAGAATCTAACAAAGAAACTGGCCCGCAGGGATGATTCCACCGTCATCTTTCCCCATGACGATCTGCTGCTGATCATGGTGAGGATAGGGAACTGGGACGTCAAGAGAGTGCTGCTCGATGACGGATCGAACGCTGACGTCCTGTTCTCGCACTTACCGCCAAACTTGTGCATATCTAGCAGCGACCTCAAGCCCGTCACCTCGCCTACTTTCGGGGTAGGACCGTCCGAACTGCCTGTCCTCGGATGGATCGATCTCCCCTTGATGATGAAAGGAACTTCGGTAGAAGGGACTGCTAAACTTTACGCCTCCACAATGGTGAAATTTATTGTCATGGATGTCCCTTCATCGTACAACGCCATCCTTGGGAGACAGACATAGGGAAATCTACACATTCACCCTGATGTGAAGTACTTGATTGTCACTTTCGCCACCAAGGATGGAGATGCAGAGATCTTCATAGATCAAGGCAAAGTAAAAAAGGTGTTCGTAAAGGCACGAAAAGCTTCGGCAAACAACTTCGCACAAATGATGGAGGCAAAGGCACCAAAGAAGGGCAAGGAAGGAGATCCCGCGAAAGCAGAAATGGAAACAGTAGAACTTGTCCTAGGTCAATCTACCCGAATAGGGAAGAGCTTGGCCGAAGGTGACAAGAAAAAACTTGTATCTTTTCTACTGGAAAATAAGGATCTATTTGCCTACTCGCCGAAAGATATGCCAGGGATAAACCCTAGCGTAATACAGCATAGCCTTAAAGTTAATCCCGAGGCAAAACCTGTCCGGCAAAAGAAATGGAGCATCTCGGTCCATAAAAGTAACTTTGTCAAAACCGAAGTGCAGCGCTTGTTAGACGCTGGTGTCGTCAGGGAGGTCAAATACCCCGAATGGTTGAGCAATGTGGTTATTGCCACAAAAGAAGGAAGCAGTAAGCTCTGGATGTGCATCGACTTCAGAAACTTGAACGATGCTTGCCCAAAAGACTCATACCCCCTCCCATCGATAGACCAATTGGTAGACTCAACTGTCGAATACGGGCTCCTAAGTTTCTTAGATGCCTTTAGTGGGTATCATCTAATAAGGATGGACCCCGAAGATGAGGAAAAAACCACCTTCATCACCGAGGGAGGAACATACTGTTACGCCAGAATGCCCTTCGGGCTTAAAAACGCAGGAGCCACCTACCAGAGGTTGATGAGCAAGGTCTTTAACGACCAAATAGGGAGAAACATGAAAGTGTATGTCAACGATATGATAGTCAAAAGCAAGCAGCCTGGCGACCATGTCGCAGATCTAAAGGAAACTTTCCACCAGCTCAGAGCCTTCGGGATCCGTCTCAATCCCGAAAAGTGCATCTTCGGAGTGACCTCGGCAAAATTCCTTGGGTACATGGTATCAGAAAGAGGCATTGATGCTAACCCAGAAAAAAATCAAGGCTCTGCTCGAGTTCCGAACTCCTGCCACAATAAAGGATGTGCAGAGACTCACCGGAAGGATAACCTCTCTTAGCAGGTTTATTACCAAGTATGGAGACAGGTGTCGACCATTCTTCAAGGTCCTCACTAAGGCAACAAAAGAGGAAAACAACCTCGGAAATAATGATCATCCTTGGAATGAAGACTGCCAAAAGGCCTGGGAAGAACTCAAAATCTACTTAGCCAGCCTGCCCACTCAGTGACAACCTCGCGTGGGAGAGCCCCTTGTGCTATACCTCACCGTCACAGAAAAGGCTGTGAGCTCGGTCCTTGTGAAAGAAGAGGGGCCGAAGCAATGGCCGGTCTATTATGTAAGCAAATCCCTGCATGGCGCCGAAGTCAGGTATCCTTTTTTTCAAAAAGCTATATATGCCTTGGTGCTGGCAGGGAGAAGGCTACGACCATACTTTCAGGCTCACCCTATCATCGTCCGAAGTAGTCTACCACTTCGGGATGTCATGAAGAAGGTTGATTATTCCGGAAGGCTCTCCAAGTGGTGTATAGAGCTTGGCAAACACGACATCGCTTATGAACCTCGGAAAGCCATAAAAGCTCAAGCACTGGCAGACTTCATCGCCGAAGTACCCACTACCGAAGACAGCCATCCGAATCATGGCGAAGGTGAGACTGAATGGACATTGAATGTCGACGGAGCCTCGGGGTCCGAACACCAGGGAGCTGGCGTGATCATTAGGGGTCCTGAAGGCCTAGAAGTGATGAAGGTTATCAAGTTCGGCTTTGATGTCACCAACAATATGGTGGAGTATGAAGCCCTCATAGCAGGATTGCGCCTGGCCAGAAAAATCGGCATAAGAAACCTGAAAGCCCGCAGCGATTCTCAGCTGGTAGTGCGACAAACGGCAGGAGACTATGGGGCAAAGGACCCAACCTTGGCAAAATACCATGAATTGGTGGCAAAACTCATCTGGGAGTTCGACACCGTATGAATCAAAAACGTGCCTTGGCGAGATAATGCCGAGGCAGATTGCTTGGCAAAGTAAAAAGCATGCACCGAGGTGCTAAGCCACCCGAGCATCACAGTGCTGGGCATATCAACTTCGGGAAAAGGCTGGAAAGACCCAATAAAAAGATATCTCGCCGACAATACGCTCCCCGAAGACCCCAGTAAAGCTGCCAAAATCCGAAGACACTCCGGCCGATTCTTCCTAATTGGCGAAGAATTATATCGGCAGGGATATGCAAACCCACTGCAGAGGTGTGTTGGCGAAGAGGATACTGAAATGATCCTCGAAAAAGTAAACAAAGGCGCTTGTGGTTCGTACATCGGAACCGACGCCCTTGCAGCAGTAATACTTCGCCAAGGATACTTTTGGCCTACCCTGAGAAAGGACGCTAGGCAGTTCGTCCGGAAATGCGGTAATTGCCAAAGACACGCAAGTATCCAAAGGACACCCTCGGAATTGGTGACTTCGGCTGATTATCCTTGGCCCTTCGCAGTCTGGGGCATAGACCTCATTGGGCCACTCCCAACAGCCCCTAGAGGCATAAAATTCTGCGTGGTAGCAGTACACTATTTCTCCAAATGGGTCGCGCAGAACCCCTGGCGACTATCTCGGCAAAAGAAGTGCAGAAGTTCGTATGGAAAAACATTGTATGCAGATTCGGCATACCAAGGGTACTTGTAGCTGATAATGGGTCCCAGTTCACAGATAAAGGATTCCAGGAATTCATCAGTGACCTCGGAACAAAAATGCACTTCGCTCCAGTAGCTCACCCCCAAAGCAATGGGCAGGTAGAAGTATCTAACAGGACCATAAAAGATGGTCTGAAAAAGAGACTAGGGGAAGCAAAAGGGAAATAGCCGGAAAAGCTCCAAAGAGTGTTATGGAGTTACCGAACAACACCCTTAAGAGCCACAGGGGAGACCCCCTTTTCACTCGTCTTTGGTATAGAGGCCATCATCCCAATCGAAGTCGTGCGAACGTCGGTACAGGTACAAGTATTCGATGAAAGTGGAAATGACCTCGGCTTAAGAACCAAGCTTGACGTTGTCAGCGAACACAGAGAAATAGCTGAGCTGAGAAGAAAAGCTTTTCAGCAAAGAGTGGCCGCGGCTATAAACTTACGAGCCAGGCCAAAGGAAATCAAGAAAGGAGACCTTGTTCTCCGAAAGGCTGACTTTGCACCCCGAAGGCCCTCCCACGAAGTACTTCATACAAATTGGGAAAGACCTTACCTGGTTCTTGCCAAAGTACGAAAAGGCATCTACAGACTCGGCGACGCAGAAGGCGTAGAATTAAAAAATACCTGGCATTCCGATGCCTTGAAAAAATTCTATGCTTAAGGTTTCGCGGAAGAATTGTCTTGTACAAATTTGGAAAATGTGCCAAGTACAGAAGTTTCTCAAGTATAAAAAGTGTACAAGCCAGAATTTCGCGAAGGCGTTCACCGTAGATACGATTTCCCTAAGTCCCTTGAGCGATCACGTTCAGGAAAAATGGGAAACGAAAACTCTCGCGAAGGTGCTCACCAAAATAAGCGCAGATATGATTTTCTGAAGTCCCTTGAGCGATCATGTTCAGGAAAATGAAACATCTCGCAAAAAGACTTAGCCAAAAAAATCTTCATTAAGGTGAATCGGCTTATAGAGAAGAAGAAGTACAAAAAGAAGAAGAAAAAGGCAAGGAGTCCTAGAAGAAACTAAGGAATCTCAGCATCCCGAGACCCATCAGCCCCTACGTCCTTGTCCACCACCTTTGGCGCCGGGATAGAAGAAGGCAAGTTCAGGTGCTCAATCTTGGACCAAGACCACCGAGGCCCCTCAGGAATGTTTAGAGCCTCCAAGAAAGAGAGGTCCAGATCTGGGAACCTCTGAAGAACTTGGTGCCGAGCAAGGAAAAACCCGTCCTGGAAAGCGACCTTGGCCATCTGGTCAGACTTGTCCTTCTTGACCTCAAGTTCCTTAAGATCATTCTGCAGATCCGCGACCTCCTTCTTCAGTGCCTTCATCTTTTTCTTCCTCGGCTCCTTCTTCAAGGAATCGACCTCGGCTTGGAGCTCAGCCTTCTCAGCAAGCGCCTTCACTAGGAGAGCCTCAGATTCCGACTTCTCCTTTAGATGTGCCTCGTTTGCCGAAATCAGCTCCGCCACCTAGGAGCCGAGGTCAGAAATCTTCTGGGATGAGTCATTCAAAAGTTCTTCTTTTTCCTTCTTGAACCCCCCCGAAGGGCAGCAACCTCCTTCTCTGCAGCATCAGCCAACTGCAGGTTCTTGGTAGCCAATTCCGAGCACATGGCCTTAGTTTTTTCAAAAACCTCTAAGGCCGAGGCTCGGAATGCCGTTTGCCTGGCTACCCGAACTCTGAGGTAGCCAGCGTACCCCAGCAGCTGCAAAGGGATAAAGGCGAGGTCATTAAGACAAAGAGAAAGCCAAACACTTAGAAAAAATTGAAGGGAAAAAGATAGGCGTGAAGCATACCTTGGCAGCATGCTCGGAAACCTTCACGGCGAGAGAGTCATCGCCCAGATGAGCTTCCGCAATGGCCCTAAAGGAGGCCTTAGTAAACATCCCCATCGAGATCTCTTTAGCCATTTGCTGGCAGTCTCCGGAGTACGAATTCATGTCCTCCGTAAACGACCAGAAAGGTTCCTTCGGGATCTTCCCTTGTGGGACTTTAGCATCGCGGAGGGCTCGCTTCCGGGCGTGTTCGGCCGCCCAACTCGAAGTAAGTGACTCCCCTGCACGGCAAAAACAAGAAGCTGGTCAAGACAAGTGCATCCCAAAATTCAAAAAGTGAAAACATCACACTTTGCCTGAGAAAGCGAACCTGGCGGCACCTCGACGACGTCATCGCCAGAGTCTGGGGCCTCCTCGGTGGAGATCCCCTTGCCTTTACGTTTACGCCGCTCTTCGGCAGAAGGAACCTCTACCATGGCATCCAGAAGGGCCTACGATGAGGTAGGGCTCCGAGGAGAAACGTCGGTCGGGGGGACGTCGGCAGCGACCTCGGGCGGCGGAATGGCAGCAACCTCGGGCTCCTTGCTTGCCTCCTCAAGAATTTCTGAACGAGAAGGGGGAATAGTCTTCTTCGCCCGTTTGGCCAAAGGCCCAGCCCCAGTCCCTTTCCGCCTTCGGGAAGCAGCCTTCTTTGTCTGCTCACCCTTCTCAACTTGGCCAGTGAAAAGGGATTTGTAGAAGGCAGCAGTGCCGTCGCCCATCTCTGAAAAAGAAAGACGATATTAGCGTGAGTCAAAGATGAAAACCATAACAAAGGGAGTCGGAGATAACTTACTCTCGAAGAAAGTTTCGTAAGTAATTTCCTCCCGAAGGAGTTGCACCAGCCAGGAATCCTTCCCAGCGATGGTAGGAGCCGGCATGTTGAGGTCCATTTCGTGCTCCTTCATTACCCTTAACTCCCGAAGAACTTCCTCGGTCATTAGCTTTCAATTGATGGGGAAGGGGTAGAGAGAGCGCGAAGAGACCTCGGGACCCCGGTCGGAGACAGCGCTGATACGTCCGTCGAAGTCCGCAAAGATAGGAGCCAACTCCGGAGTTAGCATTATCCTCGAATCTACGACGTCCATCTCCAGCTTTCCCTGAGCCCACTTGGTTGGAACATGCGACCAGGCCTCCTCCATCTTCAGAAAGAAAAATTTTTGTTGCCACCCTCGCCAGCTGTCCTTGGTGGCAAAGGTGAACATATATTTTTTGCTCCCGGATCCCCGAGGTAGCATGAAATAAAAGCCACCCTTCGGGACCACGAAAAGCTCGTAGTACTGCATAAACATAACAAAGTGGGGCTCTATCCCGAAGACGCCACACATGCAGATGAAGGCGTTGAAATAGCAGCACGAGTTCGGCAGAAGTTGATTTATGGCAATGCCATGGAATTGGCAGAAGTCGCAAATCATCTCCGGAGGAGGGTACCGAAGTCCGGCCTTCAGTTGGGCTCGGAAAATGGTAACCTCATTACTACGGTTCGAAAAGCAAAATTGGTAAGAACGTGGCAACCTCGTAACGGCGTACGAAGGAAGAAAGAACTTTTTCTTCCATTTTTCTAGTTTTTTGGGGGTGGTGCAGCAAGGGTGAGACAAAAGGGGTTGCCAGCTCTCGGGAACAGGCATGTTCACTAAAAAACGAGTTCGGAAAAAGGAAAGAAAGCAACTTCCGGAAAAACTCTAAAAATCAGAGGATTCTAGAAATTAAAAACCCACCAAATGACTTGCCAAAATCTGGGTTTGAAGTCGCCGTCGTGAAAGATCGCCGGAAAAAACTCTGTCAGACAGCGCCACTGCGGAAAGCAGGGAAAAAAATAGTTGCAAGCAGGGAAAAGAGCAGAAGCAAAACCAAAAAAGGAACTTATGATGGAATGGGCTATATATAGGGCGAAGGTGGGTAGACGAACCGGCGTCATAAGTACCCCTTGAAGGCGAACAGTTGCCATAACTGTTCTCTGCGCCCGAAAAGACGTGCCCTCTGTAACCGACATGACTCTCGTCCAATGACAGTGTGCCACGTGTCAGCCGCTGCGCCAAAATAGGGGACACGCCTTCTAACACCCCTAAAAAACTGGGACGCACCGCTCCAGACTGACACGCCTGGTCATGAGACGCGACGTTGCACAGACCTACAAAAGGAAAAAGGAAAGAAGTTGGTTGCCTCGAAGACACCAAAAGACAGGCTATGGCCGAACACCCCATATCTTCGGGCAAAAGGTGTACCTTCGGCACAGGTTTTACTCCCTAAAAACTCCCAAAGACCATCCTCGGAAAGACTACAAACCGAAGTCTCCACTTCGGCTTTCCAAAGGGGGGCATGTGATAGCCGAAGGGCTATCGCCTCTATCTGACCCGAACTCGGAGCGTCAGGGAACGCGAGGGTACTATTAGCCCCCCCGAGGTACTAAACAGATCGCCTTCGGAGATGGAGAATCAGCTATTGCAAGCCGAAGAGGATCTCCCCGAAGGCGGAACCCTAAATCAGGGAACTCCCCAAACTATGGGCATATTTCCCGAAGGGTCATCGTCCGCGCCAGAGGACGACCTCGTCCAAGGACTTCGGGAGTACGACATGAGCACTTAAGGAGCCTCCGACATGTCGCCCACAGACGTTACAGGCCACCCCAAATGGCGGTCTGACACACCGACGCCATCCAGGTCCCATCATGATCTGTCTCAGTTCAAGGCTCAAGAAACCTGCCACCGGCTACTTGTCCCCTACGCCCAGAAATTCAGGAAAGATCTGGCCGAACACGTGTCATGATCTGAACGGGCTGAATACTCCCATAAATACCAGGAAATAAACCTGGGCAAAGGATGGATCCTTGAGCAGACTCCTCTCCTTGAGAAAACACAAACAGGCAAGGCCGTTCTACTTTTCAGTGCTCCTCCCTTATTTTCTTTCAGGACACTGACTTGGGCGTCGGAGGCTTCTCCCCGGAAACACACCCCGGGGACCTCCTAACCCTCTCTTCTGAACTTTTTAGGCGTGTTCCCCTGGGCATTTCGGGACTCCACGCGGTCTCCCTCTCAAGAAGTCCTTCTACAAGTCTCGATGTCACTCCACGAAGATGCTGACCGGCATCAACGTCCACTTGGGCTCTTTGGGAAAATCCAAAGCAGCAAGGAAGGAGAGGTCGAGCTCGAGGTGCCAAGAAAGGACTTGATGACGAGCCAGACAAAAACCGTATTGGAAAGACACTTTCATCATTTGGTCGAACTGGTCCTTCTCGGCACTCAAAGTCGTTAGTTCGAAAGTAAGCTCAGCAACCTCCTTCTCAAGCTTCTTCTTCTTCTTTTTCTTCGCCTTCTTCTTCAGCAAATTGACCTCGGCTTGGAGATCGACGTTCAGAGTAAGCGCCTTCCTAAGGTTTTTAGAATCATCTGCCTTTTCCTTCTAAAGGGCATCGTTCTTTGAAGAAAGAACGGTACACTTTGTGCCGAGGTCCTCAACCTTGGCCGAAAAGTCAAGAAGGTGCTCCTTCTTACTCTCTCGGAGCTCAGCCCGAAGATTCTCCACCTCCTCATTCGAAATTTTGTCCAATTCACTGTACTTGAGGACGTATTTGGAATAGAATTCCCCCACCCTTCTCAGTGAATTTTCGGACAAAGAATGAGCCTTTGTTTGCTTTGCCGCCCAAGCTCGGAAATATCCACTATATGCCAGGAGCTACAGAAAAGAAAGCCCCGACTAAGGGTCAGAGGGTAACAAAAACTCAAAAGAAAATTTTTTCTAAGTCCCTAAAGTAAAAAAGAAGAAAACTACCTGGGTGACATGTTTGCTCATCCTCACCGCGAGAATCTCATTGTTCGGGCATTTGACGATGAGCGACTAGAAGGTGGTGTTCGTCAGTACAACATTCGCCATCCGGGGAGCCATCAACTGGCTGTCCTCAGAGAACAAATTCATGTCCTCCGTGAAAGACCAGAAGGGCTCCCTCGGTACTTTGTCCTTCAGGATATAACTATCCCGAAGGGCCCTCTTTCGGGAATGAGCTTCCACCTAGGGAGCAGGTATCACCTCCTCTGCAAGATCATGCCGAAGTTTCGTCAATATGTTATCCCTTAGGCATTAATCAATAAGATCGTAGATACCAAAAACACTAAGATTCATAGAGGAACGGTTAAGGAACAAACTTGGTGGAACCTTGGTGTCGACGTCCTTGGTCTCGCCCACTTCACGAACTTCATCGGGAATGTTCTTGCCTTTCCTTCTCCTGCTCTCCCCGAGCTCTTGAGCCGAAGTCCTTTCAACCGAGGTCTCAGTGGCAGTATCCAGACTCAGAGCTGTCTTGAAGGTGGCAGGATCTGAAGGTGGATCGGCGTCGACAGGAGAATGGGCAGGCAACTAGTCCTACACTTCCACGACGTCTTCGGGAGGAGGAGGAAGGACGTCTGCCTTGGCTTTCTTTGCCTCAGACGGACCCCCAGTAGTCTTCTTCCTCTTCACAGATGTCTTCCTTCGCATTTGCTCACCCTTCTCGGCTTGACCTAGAAAAAGAGACTTGTAGAATTCTGCAGATTGATCGCCCATCTCTGCAAAAGGAAAAAACATCAGTGTAAGTCCAAAGGGAATACAGGCAGCTAAACTTGGGAGATAACTTACGCTTGGCAAAAGCCTCGTATGAAATCTCGGCCTGAAGAAGCATCACCAACCATGCCTTCTTTCCTGGGAGAACTGGCACGGGCAAGTTCAAGTCGAACTTGTGCTCGTGGAATACCCCCAGTTCCTGAAGGACCTCTTCGGACATAAGGTCCCACTTAATGGGAAAGGGGTATAAGGAACACAGAGGGACATCAGGGTCCCAATCCGCAATGGCCCGAACGCGTTTATCGAGCTCGTCAAACTCCATGACCAACCCAGAGGTCAGCAGCTTCCGAGGGTCAACACCATCAGTCTTCAACACCCCCGAAGTCCATATGGTCGGAACGTAGCTCCATCTTTCGGGAGTTGAGAGGAAAAAGAACTTTTTTTGCCACCCCCGCTAGCTATCCTTTGTCCCGAAGGTAAAGGTGAACTTCTTGCTCCTGGATCCTCGAGGAAGCAAGAAGTAGAAGCCACCCTTCGGGACCGGGTGGAGCTTGTAATATTGCACGAAGAAAAGAAAACGGGGCTTTATCTTAAAGACCCCACACATGCAAAGAAAGGCATTGAAATAAGAATAAGAGTATGGAGGAAGCTAGTTCACGACAATCCCATGAAACCTGCAGAACTCACATACCATTCGTGGGGTTGGATACCGAAGACCGGCCTTCAATTGGGCTCAGTAAAGAGTGATCTCATCAGAATGGGCCATGTAACCATACGTGCCCGAGGTAGGTAACCTCGGGACGGCGTAAGTAGGGAGATAGAATTTTGCTACCCACTTCGTCATTTTTTTTGAAGTAGTGCAGCATGGATGAGACTCAAGGGGGAGAAAGCTCTCGGGAATGGGATGGACGGACATCAGTGGAGCAGGGTTTGACATTTCTCAAAGAAAAGAGAGATAACCTCGGGAAAACTAAAGAAAAAGAACCGAAGGACTCCAAAAAACCAAAATTACTAAGCAAGCGACTTCAGAAGGAAGGACGAACTTCGGAAAGAAAGACCCATAGAAAGTTTTGCCAAAATTTGGATTCTTAGATGCCGTCGTGAAGGGTTGCCAGAAATCGCTCTGCCGCTAGAACCGCCGCCAGAAGGAGAAAAAAGACGAGACAGAGTTTTGGAGCAGATAAGAGCAAAGGAAAATAGTGTGAGCGTTTGAGGCAAGAGGGGTTTATATAGGCCGAAGGGGGCAGGTGAAATGTCATCATTATTGCTCCTTGAAGGTAAAGAGACACAATTGATGTAACCGACATAATCGTTCCCTACTCACCAGCTGCCACGTGTAAATTGATACGGGAAACGAGGGCACAACCCTGACAACTGGCAGGCCTACATAACCCTATCCGAAGTGACGCACCCATCTGTATGGGAAGAAAAAATGGTTCACTGACAGAAAGTCAAGTGGAAGTACGTGCCTCAGATGATGACCTCAACGGAAGAGCCAGGGACACCACTCAAACACCAGAGGAATTACTTGGTAGAACACCTTAGTTCGCCAAGGTTCGGTTTACCGAATGAGGGCATGTGATAGCCGAAGGGCTATCGCCCTCTTAAGGGCTTCACATGTGCGCACCACCCTTGGCCAGCGCACCACCTCCGCTTGAAACAGACATGACAAAACCATGGCAAAGATAGGGCCTCAGCACCCTCGGACAATCTGGTTAGACGCTACCCTTAGGAAACCCATGGGACCAACTTCCGACAGGAGGGGCCACCACCCTTCCCGTGGGTGACCTTGCGCCAACCTCACATGCCCAGAACCACTTTCGGATACTCTTCAGGACACCCTCAGAGCGCACTCATGAAGTGCCATCATCAGGTACCTGAGCCTAACCTCGGGAGAGCCCAACCAAAGGTGCCTCATACAAACAAGGGAGCTCCCTCCAAAGGAGCTTGCCTCCCCGGATAAGCTCTTTACCCCGAAGGAGTTCGGTCCCCCAAAAAGGCCATGTAGACATACGACAAAAAGGCTGAGGAGCCCCCAACACGCGACCCTCGGACACGCTTTGACACGCCGCCCTTGTACGGCCTAGGCTTCTGACCAGACGGCTTGCGGTCGGCTGAAGGCCCCCACTCCCGAAGGTATGGACCATATCTGACTGAACATGTGCCATGATCTGGGCTAGCTGTGGAAAATGGACTTCTCCTGTACACCTTCCTATAAATATTCGGGAAACACCCCAGGCAACTGAATCCGACTCCAAGCGGAAAAATCTCTCTACTCCTTAGTTATTCTCCATTTCCCAGCACTGACATTGGCGTCGAAGGCTCCTCCCCAAGAAAAACATTCTGAGGACCTCCTAACCCTTGTTTTCTGAGTGTTCCAGGTATTCTCTCCCAGCAAGGCTCTTCATCCAGGCGTTCCCTCGCCGGAAGTTTCTGCTCCAAGCTCACCATGTTTCATGACAAAGATGCGAAAGGGGATCACTTATGTTATACATAGCTAGCCAATTCATACGCAGCACTAAATCATACTTAAGAATGTCCAACATTAGTAGACTAGTCATAACCTTAGTCTTTCATACTACTAGCTCATAATGCTTAGCTAGGCCATTAATGAAAAGACATTGACTACCTGCTATTTTCACTAAGGATATCTTAAGCATGATTTTAGTAGGCTATTTCATGGCATCAACAAATTTCCTAGCCACTATAGATATAGATGAACTAGTATCAAACATAACACTAATAGGCATACCATTAAGGTAAATGTTACCTCTTAGTGCTCTTCCCTGCTGTGATGTCTCTGGCCTCTCCACTTGGAAGACTCTGCCAGCTCTCTACACTGCAGGCCGAGGCACTGGACGAACTGGCCTCTATTGTCCCTCCCTAGGTGCTCCCCCTCTAGGTCCTGCCCCAATGGGCCTTATTGGACCTTGGTCTTTTAGCCTGCTTTGAGCCTGTGGATAGTCTTTGATCCAATGATCCATGGATACACATCTTAGAACACTTCAGTGTCAAAATAGCAAGGTTTCTTTCCATGAAACTTCTTGCATTTAGGGCACCTAAGGCTAGGGAACTTCCCTTAACCTTGCCCTCACAACCAAGATGACAATTCTTGGCAATTCCTTTGCCCTATGATGGCTTCTTCTACTTGCCTCCTGCCCCCTGGTGCACTAGGAAAGTATTTAGTCTCATACTTCTCTCACTCTACTAATAAAGCTTTCTTCACTGCTTCATAGTATGTAACTGCTCCTAAAGAACTTACAGCCTTTCTAACATCTGACCTTAGGCCTCTGACAAATCTTTTGGCCTTCAACTTGTCTAGCCCATGATAATGAGGAGCATACCTCACCAATTGATTGAATTCATGGTCATACTCTAGGACACTGAGGTTGTCCTACCTTAGAGCATCAAATTCAGCTTGCTTCATATCCTTGATAGCATCACTAATGTACTTCTCCTGAAACAGCTGGGTGAACTTTAGCCAAGTCATTTCCACGTCTTTTCTTAGCCTCTGCCTTTCTGGACAGCATATCTATCTCCGGTGCTCCTCCATCATATCTCTACACTGCCTACTAAATTGTAGGTAACCAATGATGCTTTCTTAGTGGATCTGAGTGGCATCCTCTTAAACATTTTTTTCAATGAAGATTAACCACTCCTTAGCTTTCTCTAGTGCAGCCATTCCATAAAACTATGGAGGTCTTAGGCCTGGGAACCTCTCCAATAGTCTAACTTCATCAACGCCCTCTAGATCCTCTGATTTGTCTCTTGGATCTATGAGAACCCTCTATATAGTGATGCTCTCTATGATCTCTCTGCCTTTTCCTAGATCTTCTCTCATGACCATCCTTAATCTCATTCCTAGTGGAGGAATGGTGATAGACTAAGGGATTGGTCATGGATACCTGAACAATCTCAGACCTTAGTTTTCTTGCTCTTGGATTTCTCCTATCTTCATCTTCCTCCTCAACAGTTTCATCATTTGCATCTTCCAAGCTTCCAGAAGAAACATATTCAGATGTGTTCCTAGTATCCTCTTCTGGTTCCTACTATGCATCCTAAACTGGTTCTACTGGAGCTACTTGGACTCCTTGTTGTTGTGCTTCAATCAGACTTACTAAGTTTTAATTGATTAGAGCTAACTTCCTCTGAAGCTCAAATGAAACCTGAGGCACTTCAGAGTTTGGTACCCTCTGTTGCCCTTGATTCCCTCTATTCTATCCATTTATTTGTTGCTCAAAATTAGTAGGAGATCTTTGGGGTGGTTCCCCTCTATTGTCACAACCATGTTTACTTCGTGAATTCATGATTCATCATAGAACACATATAAAGATCATAGGTATTTCAATGGTGCTTGACATTAGCAGCAGACCAAACTGAGTTCATGTATGTAGATGCATGCAATGCAACTATATGCTATGTACATATACAAACCATGCTTTGAACCCAACATCTATTACCCACTCCGAGGTAGTCCAATTATGGTGCCAAAATTGTGCATTTAGACTCCCAGGATTGGTAATGTTCTGTAGGCCATCAGAACACTACCCTTAGTGTGCATACCCAACTAGCCCTATTGGGTACTATGTAAACATATGCATATCGGTCTAACCATCACACACATATTCACATTTCATTCACACCATGGCAGCAAAGAAGGAAAACACTAGCACAACTCTTAATCTTGGCTACTACACATTAGGCAATCTTGTTAAGTTCTAATGACAAGCCACCGTACCTGTAACTTTCGCTAAGAAACTGTATCATTCTAGCCTTTTTAACCCCTATTTTCTTCACTCATTATCTAGTAGAGACCTATAGGAAACCAAGGAATTTTTTTTACATCAATAGCCCACCTATAGACCAAGTTATGGATTTTTGAAGCTAGTTACGAAATTCTGACCAAATGAATAGTAACTTAGCCGATTTTGCAATGTCATATCTTTGGCTAAAGGGATCCAAATTTTGAAATTCTAAATCCCAGTTCAACATCTAGATGTTTTCTAGGTGGGGATAAAATTTCATACCAAGATTCTTTCTACATAAGGAGATATAGAACTTTAAGTGCAGAGTCAAAATTTTGGTCACTTTATGACCTTTTTTCCATACAAAATTTCATAAGTGTGCAAACACTTCATTCACAAGAGGAAAACCCTCGAAGGCTACCACCTATTTGTCCATTACAAATAGGAAATACACATCCTTGCATTTAATAACCATATATGGCTAAAACAAAATTTACAAGTAAGAAGCCTATCATTCACACATAGGCAGCTTTGCACGACATCACTTACATAGCCAAAACATTACTCAAATGTTCACATACTTGTATCATTTTACATACACTACATGTACATTCATACATGTACTACACAATCATCTTAACTTAGCTAAATAGCCAGCCTAGGTTACAGGAGTGCCTGAGACACAATGGACTCCAGAACATGATGCAGGACAACAGTTGAACAACACAATATGTACCTCCATTAAAAATACCAAATGTGGTCCTAAAATCACCAACCAATCCAGATCATAACTAGACACATGGAAGTTCATGTCCCTAAAATTTTAGATCAAAACTCAAATAAAAAATGTCATTTTGAATGTGATGTTTTTGCTGAACCTGAAATGATAGAATTGAGGGGAGTAAGTTTCATTGAGAAACTTAGCATGGGTAGCACTTCGATTCAATAGGCAATATAACCATCATTGAAGCCTACATCCAAAGACACTAAAACACAAAAACCACAATGAAAATATACAAGAAATAGTAACCAAATGCAGCAACCATTCACAACCAACAAACACATGAAATGCAGTAGCAACAATAAGCATATATTAGTCCATAAAACACATAATAAACATAACCAAATCACTATGGCAGCCCTCCTAAAGCTAATGATTGGTATTACAAGATTTTAACACTTTTTAGTACTAACTTTGTATGGTAGAAACCCTCACTTCACTACCACCATCTTGCACATCACACTAGGTCACAAAACCTTCAATAAGTGCACTCCCCTCACTACGCATGGTTCATCAAGCTCATGGCTCTCTTCCAAGCTTAGCCCTAGCTCCATAGTTGCTTGAGAATATAGAAAAGAACCCATGAGAGTAAAAGATCCCTTACCAGAGTGGGTACGCCAAAAATCAATCTTGATCCTTAAAGTATCAAACAATAGCTCTAGTTTGCTTCCAATTGCTTCCTTTTGCCTTCAATTTGAATCAATTGTATGTTTGAAGGTGTGGTGGCGATGGAGGAAGTGTAGCTATGTTATTCGGCTAGAGCAGGCCAGAAATGAGAGAAAGATAAGTGAATTGGCTACTTAAATGGCCTTAAATGAGCTTAAAGGAACAAAACACACTTAAACAAGCTTAACCTTGCTTTATGTCATTTTCCTTCTCACTAATTATGGTTTCTTTGTCTTAAAATTATTGGTACACATGTGCCCAACATTTTTGACCCATTTATCAAGCCTTGGCAGCCTCCCCCATGGTGGGATGACCCCACAATTCCACCCTTTGACTTAAGTCGAAAGCTTGAACACCTTAAGGTTTACATTAAGACATTTAGGTCCCTAATCTCTTTATTGTTTTCCTTTGTCCAAACTTGTCTCCCATGAACAATTTGGTCTTCCAATAGCACTTTCATACCATTCATATCCTTCCCATAACTCTCGAAATCTCTTTTGTGAAAGTTTTGTAATTGAGTACCCGAATTTTCAAAATCTTACAAAAAAGTCCATAGGTTGCTTGACAAACAAGCAACCCTTAAGGCCCTTCTTGGGGGCCAAGTTACCAACTTAGAACACTTTTAAGGAGGTGTTCATTATACCTTTGAGCCCTCACACTTCAATCACTATAAAGAGAATTACACAATATAATGGCTTTTTAACCATTATGCCACACTTGTAATTCTCCCATTTTTGTGTGGTGGGAACACTTATTGATCATCAGTCGAACACTAACGTTTTGTTCTCCCATTTGTTGCTGAACTTGGGTATCTCCAAGGGTGATCTTAAACCCGTTACCTCCTTTCGCGTTGGTCCCTTGGAACTCCCAGTACTCGAATGGATTGTTCTACCCCTGATTCTAAAGGGTAGCTTGGTCTAGACTAAGGAACAACTTTTTGCTTCTACCTATACAAGATTCATCATCATAGATGTCCCATCTTCATATAATGCCATCCTCAAAAGGTAAAAATAGGGTAATCTTCACATTCAACCAGATGTGTAATACCTGATTGTCACATTCGGTATTGATACCCGAAGCGCTATTGCCCTGACCACCCACCGACCACGGGAAAGAGAAGGCAGACACCTGAGGCATACAACCTCGGAAAGGACTCTGGAGTGAAGGAAATCATATGCTTGAGGCACACGGCCTCGGTAGCTCACCAATTCCACCTTCGGGAGCTAGCGCAGCACCTCCTTTGGGAAGGCGACCGAACCAGCTCCGGGGGAGAAGGACCAATCACCCTTCGAGGGAGAAAGGCCTCCGAAGACGGAGACACCGAAGTTCCAGCCTGACTCTGGAAAAAGGCCCCATACCCCGAAGTGAGACATCAAGCAAAGGGACCTCGGTTGTATGGCAAGAGCTATCAAGGAGTCTCTGACACTCCGCTCACATACGTCTCCGAGACACCACCTTCAGACACGCTCTAACACGCCGTCGCAGTCTAATGTCCTGTCACGAAGGGCTACAACTCACGGCCCAAGGAGCCTGCAGGTGGCTTGGGGCCCCTATGCCTAGAAGTACGAACACCATCCATCCATACACGTGACACAATCTGAAAAAGTCAGCCCCTTTCTTATATACCAGATAAATGGTCATAAATGGGGGGCCTCCTGGCGAAAGGACAGAGAGAGAGGCCGGAAAACAGAGGATGCTCTACTCCCTCCGCCTAAATACTCTCCCTCCGCTTGAATACTCTCCCTTCGGACCTCAGAAAGACACGCCAGGCAAGAGTCCCTTGTGCTTATTACTGAGTATCTCTCTTTCTCAAAGCACTGACTTGGGCGTCGGAGGTTCCCACAGGAAAACTACCCTGTGGGCCTCCTAACCCCTATTTTCTGAGTGTTTTCAGCCAGGTCTCCCTAAAGAATCTCCCCACCGGGCCCTCTCCCACAACGGAGGTCCTTGCCGTCATTACCCTGCTCACGGGACCAAGAAGCTGCCGGCCATCACTTAAGGTGATCCACCCTAGACGCCTTCCTTCTGGACTAACCCTCGCCTCCAGGACCCCCTGCTGCGCTCACGACTGCACACAGTGGACATGCTGGCTCCGCACCACCGAACTGCATCATCTGACGCTGTTTGTGGAAATTCACTCCCAGGTTGCCGAAGTTGAAGCTCGGTGTTCTAAGGAGAGGGGACTCCCGATGTCAACGTCCGCGCCAGAGATTCAACAGGCAACCGAATAATGGCAGCAGGGATTTCCCTGCCCGAGGGTGAACGCCCTCTGACTATTACCATAGGCTTCCTGTGCGAATTGCCCCGCCCTGGCATGGTTGAAATGACGCAGTAGTCAAGCCAGAGAAGGTCGCGGCTAAATTCGAACCGAAGGCCCTCCCTATCAGTGCCTCGATGGGAAGAGAATCTCGTGTCAGTACGCAAGAGTTTGGGAAACGGAAATTGACGAGATGAGTCCTCGGCGGGAAACATACCCCCTAGAGTACCACCTACGGGAAACGCAGGGTCGGGATGACCCAGGCCTTCCCGCCGAAAGAGTTGTGCACCCGAGGAAAAAATGGTCATCTCCTCGGCAACGAAGTCAAAACCAATTGCCCTGAAAGGTCGTCTGTGACTTGATGTGAGGGCAGAAGGCGCCGACTCTACTTTCCTGGACACGCTATCGTTGTCCCAAGGGACTCGCCTCTGTGCGACGTCATGAAAAAGAGTAGAGCATTCAAAAAGGACGATTGAAATGGTGCATCGAATTCAAAGAGTACTACATCGCGCGTAAGCCTAGAAGAGCAGTAAGTGCCCAGGTACTGGCAGACTAGATCCCCGAAATCCCAGAAGTAAGGAAGGCTGAAGCCAACAAGGGAGACAGAGCGAAGGTAGATCCAGAGTGGAAGCTCCTTGTCAGTTGAACCCCAAGCGCAGAACATCAGGCCGCTGGGTTACCCCCTCAAGGGCCCGAAGGCAAGGAGGCCACCAAAATGATCAAATTTGATTACGAAAAGTGTTGGCCCATCCGAGCATGGCAACGCTAGGTATAGTAACCTTGTACAAAAAGTGGAAAGATCCTACGAAAAGGAATCTCGCAACCAAAGAGTCCTGAAAATCCTCAAGAAGATGCAAAAAGTGCAAAGATGTTCCGGACGATATTTCCTAACTAAGGAAAAACTATGCAGGCAAAGGTACGCAACTCCGTTATAAAAAAATATATATATCGGTAAAAAGGGTGTAGGACAATTCGTCCAAGAGGTGTGAAAACAGCTAGAGACACGCCAGCACCCGAAGACTGCCTTTGGGGTGGATAACCTCGGAAAGATCGCACCGAGCCACTCTAAACAGCACCCGAAGATGTGAAGTTCTGCGTGATAGCAAAGGACTACTTCACTGAGTGGGGTAAGGCAGAACTCCTAGCAAGCATGCCGGCAAAAGGTGCACAAAAAGTTCATCTGGAAAAACATAATATGCTGATTTGGCATACCGACGGTGACACTGGCCAGTAATGAATCCCAGTCTATGGACAGAGGATTCCAAGAATTCGTCACCGACCTCGAAATAAAAAGGCACTTCAGCCCATTAGCTGAGCCCCCGAGCAACAGACAAACAGAGGTTGCCAAAAGCGCTTTAGAAGAGGTACTATGAGAGATGCAAAGGGAAAGTGGCCAAGAGAACTCCCTACTGTACCAAGGAGTCATCAGACAACTCCCCGAGGGACCAAGGAGAAGACACTTTTCTCGCTTATCCCCAATACAGAAAGCCATTATCCATTTGAAGTAGTTAGGCCAGTATACAGATGTTTGATGAAAGCGGAAGTGACCTCGGGTTGAGAACTAAGCTCGACCTACTTGTCAAACACTAAGAAACAGCCGAGCTCGAAAGGAGGCCTTTTCGACAGAAGGTGGCCATAAGTGCAAATCCGTATGATAGGCTAGAAGGAACAAGGAAAAAGAGACCTCGCCCCCGAAAGGCCAAATTAGAACCCCGAAAACCGTCCTATGGGGTACTTCAGCCAAATGGGAAAAGGCCTTATTGGGTCCTAAACAAGGTTCGAATAAGAGCATACAAGCTTGGCAACACTGAAGGGAGAAAAACTGAAAAAGTACAAGGCACTCGGGCGCTTTAAAGAAATTCTATACTTAGAATTTTTAGACAAGAAATGGTGAAAGACAGAAATTTGTCTAAGTACAGAAAGTTTTCCCTTGTCTGAGAATGTTCGCCAAACGAAGCTGAAGTATGGACTCCCGAAAGTCTCATATTCCTTCCGAAGTTAGTTGGGCTATATGCCCAAAAAAGGGCAAGTCCACCGAACACGACCGACAAAGGGTAGGCTAAAATTTGCCTGAAAAGGAACTTCACCAACCGCAAAAGACCGCCCAAAGAATGGCCGACGAAACAAGCAAAGAAAGTACTGAAGTCCATTGACCGAATGTGGTCGGGACAATTGGGAAACAAAAATAACTCAAAAGGACTTAGCCAAAATAACGAAGGAAAATTCTTTGAAGAAGGTCTTAATACAAGGAGAAGATTACAAGAAGAAGAGTACAAAGAAAAAGAAGAAGGCAAAGGCCCTAGAGTATCTAAGGGACCCCGATGCCATGGGAAGCTTTGGCTCTTGAATCTTTCGCCGCCACCTTCGGTGTAGGAGAAGAAAATGGCAGGTTAAGGAACTTGACTTTTGACCACATCCACCGAGGTCCCCCAGGAATATCCAGGCCAGCCAGAAAGGAAGGATCAAGGTCCGGATACTTCTTTAGAAACTGATGACGAGCTAGGCAGAAGCCGTCCTGAAAAGCGCTCTTGGACGTCTGGACGGCTTTGTCTCTTTCAACGTCCAACTCATCCGCCTCATGTTGAAGATCCGAAACCTCCTGCTGAAGGTCAGAAATCTCCTTCTCTAGCTCATCGGTTTTCTTCTTCTTCTTCGAACCCTCCTTCAGCGAGTCGACCTTGGCCTGAAGTTCAGCATTTTCAGCCATCGCCTTCGCCAGAAGGGCAGACTCCCCTTCTTTTTCCTTTTTAAGGTTCTCATTGGCCGAAGTCAGGCTGATTAATTTGTTGCCAAGGAAAGACATCTTCTTGGAAAAATCCTTCAAGAGCTCCTCATGGCCCTTCAAGAATTCCTCCCGAAGATTGGCAATCTTCTCCTTGCATATTTGGGTCAACTTGGTGTTTGTCAGCACTGAGTTGGCACAAAAGACTTTTGCCTTCTCCAATTTGTCTTCGGCCCAGGCTCGAACCGAAGACTGATTTGCTGCCCAAGCTTAGAGGTATCCACTATACCCCAAAAGCTACAAAAAAAGAAAGGTACTTAGCAAAATTTGTGCAAGAAAAGCCAAAACACTTAGACAAAAAAGTGGGGCGGAAAAGTGAAGAAGCCTGAAGGACTACCTGAGCAGCATGCTCCGAAACTCTGGCGGCAAGGGCATTCTCTAAGGCACACTCCTCAACGACTGCCTTGAAGGATGCTAAAGTAAGCACGCCCCTCGGCATTTGGGGAGCCATCTCCCGGCAGTCCTCGGAGAACAGGTTCATGTCCTCCGTGAAAGACCAAAATGGCTCCCTCAGAACTTTGTCCTTCGGGACATAAGAATCCCGAAGAGCACCTTCGGGCGTACTGAACCATCCAAGCTAAGGGCACTAGATCCTCTGCAAAAAGAAACATACATCTCATCATGTAAAAATTCCTTGATTGTGAAAGATGTGAGATTGTAGGAGAAAAGGGCAGACCTGGTGCGACCTCAAGAACATCGTCATCGGAGTCCCGGACTTTCTCCACGTCGGCTGGAATGTGTTTGCCCTTGGCCCTTTGGTGTTTTTCTAATTCTTCAGCAGAAAGATCCATCAAAGAGCCCACAAAATCTGCCGACGTGGCGGGACTCAGAGGAGCAGGAAGGGCAATCACCCCGGCAGGGACTTCAGCGGTGGTTTCAGGCTCGGCGAAAGTTACAACATTGGTGGAAGTTGCAATGACATCGCCAGCCTTAGTGGAAGTAGCAATGACATCACCGACCTCCGAAATGTCCTCCGAGGGGGGAAGAAGGGTGTCCTTCTTCGCCTTTTTGACCGAAGACGGTCCGCTCCCAGAAGTCTTGCGCCTCTTCTTTGTTTGTTCTCCTTTCTCGGCCTGACCATGGAAGAGAGACCTATAATAGGCAACAGACTCATCGCCCATCTCTAAAAAAGAGGGAAAACATCAGTGTGAGTCCACATGCACTTATGTTGAAAAACTTTGAAAGAAACTTACTTTCAAAAAAGGCTTCATAAGTAAGCTCGCTCCAAAGGAGCTTCACCAACTAAGAGTTGTTCCCCTCGGTAGCAGGAGCTGGCATGCCAAGATCCGTCTTATGCTCCATAACCACACCCAGCTCCCGAAGGACATCCTCGGTCATGAGTTTCCACATGATCAGGAAAGGGTAGAGAGAGCGTGGAGGTACCTCGGCATCCCATTCGGCGACAGCACGGATTCGTTTGTCAAAGTCCCCATACCTAGCTGCCAACTCAGGAGTCAGCAACTTCCTGGGATCCATGACATCCGCCTTCAGCTTTCCCCCAGCCCTCTTAGTCGGGACGTGCGACCAGGCCTTCGCCACCTTCAGGAAGAAGAACTTCCTTTGCCACCCTTGCCAACTATCCTTGGTAACGATGGTGAACATAAATTTCCTGCTCCCAGATCCCCGAGGCAGCATGAAATAAAAGCCACCCTTCAGAATCGGATAGAGCTTATAATACTGCATGAATAGGATGAAATGGGGTTCTATCCCTAAGATCCCACACATGCAGAGAAAAGCATTGAAATAGCAGTATGAGTTGGGAGGAAGCTGATTCACGGCTATGCCATGAAATTGGCAAAAGTCACAAATCATCTTCGTAGGAGGAAACCGAAGTCCCACCTTCAGTTGGGCTCGGAAAATGGTAACCTCATCACCTCGATTCATAAAGCTAAACTGGCTAAGGCAAGGTAACCTTGTGATAGCATACAAGGGAAGGAAAAATTTGGTCTTCCACTTTTCTAATTTTTCAGATGTGGTGCAACAAGGATGAGACATAAGAGGTTGCTAGCTCTCGGGAATAGGCATTGTTGACCGAAAAATGATTTCAGAAAGAGGAAAAATGACTTCAGGAAGTAAAAAGAAAAGCAGAAACTGAAGGAACTCTTGAAATCAGAACCCACCAAAAGTCTTGCCGAAGTCTAGGTTTGAGGACGCTGTCGTGAAAGATCACCAGAAATCGCTCCACCGCTAAGACCACCGCACTAAAGGAAGAAAAAGCGAGAGCAAAGTGAAAGCAAAGAAACATAAATGAAGAGTATGACGGTAGGAAGGCTTATATAGATCGAGGAAGGGCAGCCAAAAGGGTGTCATAAATGCTGCACGAAGGTGAAACATCGCCATAATTACCCTTCACGTGCGAAAAGGCGTGCCCATCCAGCTGATGACGGCCACATGTCACCCATCACGAGAAACTAGGACACATTTTTTGACATCCGGAAAACTAAGGAACATTGCTCGAGATTGATACGCCTAGTTTCAAGATGCATCGATCCACTAACCTATGGCGGGAAAAGTGAACAAGTTAGGAATCTCAAGAACACCAAAGGGCGGGCAGACGACACCTGTCCGAACAAGGCTTATCACCTAGGTGGTGGAGTGCCTTACCGGCCGACGTCATGTCCCAAGTGTAAATCCATAAGGTCCGGGGTTCAAAGCCTCTGTGCCACCCTGTTCGACCAGAAACGGACATACTACTACGTGGGTCTCCGGGAGTCCACGAGGTCGTCCTGTCAAAACTGCCAATTGAGCGATAAACGGACACCAGAAGAAGCTACTTGCCGAAGACTCAACTTTGACTTTCCAAGGGGGGCATATGATAGCCGAAGTGCTATGGCCCTGACCACCCACCGACCATGGGAAAGAGAGGGCTAGACACCTGAGGCATACGACCTCGAAAAGGACTCTGGAGTGAAGGAAATCATATGCTTGAGGCACACGACCTCGGTAGCTCGCCAATTCCAACTTCGGGAGCCAGTGCAGCGCCTCGTTTGGGAAGGCGACCGAACCAACTTCGGGGGAGAAGGACCAATCACCTTCCAAGGGAGAAAGGTTGCCGAAGACAGAGACGCCGAAGTTCCAGCCTGACTCTGGAAAAAGGCTCCTCACCCCGAAGTGAGACATCAACCAAAGGGACCTCGGTTGTACGGCAAGAGCTATCAAGGAGTCTTTGACACTCCACTCACATACGTCTTCGACACGCCACCTCAGACACGCTCTGACATGCCGTCGCTGTCTAATGTCCTGTCACGAAGGGCTACAGCTCACGGCCCAAGGAGCCTGCAAGTGGCTAGGGGCCCCCACGCCTAGAAGTACGAACACCATCCGTCCATACACATGTCATAATCTGAAAAGGTCAGCCCCTCTCTTATAAACCAGAGAAATGGTCACAAACGAGGGGCCTCCTGGCGAGAAGACAGAGAGAGAGGTCGGAAAACAGACGACGCTCTACTCCCTCCGCCTGAATACTCTCCCTTCGGCCCTCAGAAAGACACACCAAGCAAGAGTCCCTTGCATTTATTACTGAGTATCTCTCTTTCTCAAAGCACTGACTTGGGCATTGGAGGTTCCCCCCTGGAAAACTACCCCGTGGGCCTCCTAACCCCTGTTTCTTGAGTGTTTTCAGCCAGGTCTCCTTGAAGAATCTCCCCACTGGGCCCTCTCCCACACCGGAAGTCCTTCCCATCATTACCCTACTCATGGGACCAAGAAGCTGCCGGCCATCACTTAAGGTGATCCACCCTGGATGGCTTCCTTCTGGACTAACCCTTACCACTGTACACAGTGGAGATGCTGGCTCCGCACCACCAGACCGCATCAGGTATGAAGGAGGGTGATGTAGAAATATTCATCGATCAAGCTAAAGTAAGAAAAGTTTTTGTCAAAGCAAGGTAGAGCCCAGTGACAGTTCACGTTCAGACCTCAGTAGAGAGGAACGTATCAGGTGAAGATGAGATAGAGAGTGAAAAAAGTGATCTTAAAAAGATAAAAACAGAGGATGTAGAACTTGTCCTAGGTTGAAGTACCCGAGTGGGGAAAAAACTTGCTGAAGGTGACAAGGAACAACTTGTATCCCTTCTATTAATGAACAAAGATATATTTGCTTACTCTCTGAAGGATATGCCTAGGGTAGACCCAGGTATAGTTCAACATAGTCTTAAGGTAAAACCTGAGGCAATGCCGATTCGATAGAAAAAATGTAGCCTTTTGGCACATAAGAACAATTTCATAAAATCCAAAGTCCAATGACTAATGGAGGCGGGCATAGTAACTGAAGTCAAGTACCCTAACCAGCTTGGTAACGTTCTTGCCATCACAAAGGAAGGGAGCAACAAGCTCCGAATTTGGATCAATTTCTGAAATATAAATGATGCTTGTCCAAAAGACTCGAATCCTTTACCACCAATATACCAATTGGTGGACTCAACTACCGAATATGGTCTTCCCAGCTTCCTCGATGCTTTTAGTGGATACCACCAAATTTAGATGGATCCCAAAGATGAGGAAAAAACTGCCTTCATTACCGAAGTCAGGACTTACGGCTACTTCAGAATGCCCTTCGGCCTTAAAAATGTTGGAGTCACATACCAAAGGCTGATGAACAGGTTATTCAACTCCCATATTGGGAGAAATATGGAAGTGTATATCGATGATATGATAGTCAAGAGTAGACAACCTACTAATCATATCACAGGCTTGCAGAAAACATTCCACCAACTTCAAAAATTTGGAATCTGCCTTCACCTAAAAAAATGTGTGTTTGGGGTAGCTGCTAGCTAATTCCTCAGATTCATGGTATCCGAAAAAGGTATAAATGCCAACCCTAAAAAAGTCGACACCCTGCTAGCTTTCCAAACTCCATCAAGAACACAGGATATACAAAGGCTCATTAGAAGAATAACTTCCTTTAGCAGATTCATATCTAGATATGGAGATTGGTGCCGGTCGTTCTTTAAAGTGGTTACGAAAGCAGCCAAATATGAAGCCAACCTTAGAGCTGGGGAACACCCTTGGAATGATGAATGTTAGAATGCGTACCCGTTTGCCAACACTTCGGCAACCAAGGGAGGGAGAGTTGCTCATCCTTTACCTCACAATAACTAAGAAAGCCATAAGCTCGGTTCTGGTTATGGAGAAAGGAATAAAGGAATGGCCAGTGTTCTATGTGATCAAGTCCTTACATGATGCTAAAGTTAGGTACCATATTCTGCAAAATGCCATATATGCCTTAGTATTGGCAAGCAAGAGGCTTCGGCCTTATTTCCAAGGACATCCCACCATAGTGCAAAGTGATTTACCTTTTTAGGATGTCATTCGGAAGGTAGATCACTCGGGCTAATTATTGAAGTGGTGCATCGGGCTAGGTGAGTACGATATCACTTGTAATCCAAAATGGGCAGTAAAAGCCCAAGCACTGGTGGATTTTATTTTCGAGGTACCTAAAACTGAAGGTACCCCCAAAAACCTTAGAATTGATGAACCTCAATGGACATTATTCATCGATGGAGCCTCAAGATCCGAACACCAAGGAGCTGAAGTAATTCTCTGTCAACTCAAAGGCATGGGAGCTTCAAAATCCATCAAATTCGATTTCAATGTCACCAACAACGTTGCTGAATATGAAGCCCTCATGGAAGGCTTGCAACTGGCAAAATGAGTCAGTGTGAGATATCTGAAGGCCCACACTGATTCTCAGCTAGTTGTCCGGCAGATGGCTGGTAACTATGGGGCAAATGACACTAACTTGGCAAAGTTCCATAATCTCGTAAAAAGAGTTTTCCAGGAGTTCGATAGGAAACAAATAGAAAATGTACCACCATGACATAATGTGGTGGTAGATACTTTAGCTAAATCAAAATAGTCTATCGAAGTGCTAGATACCCCCAGTATAGCAATAATGGCTATCGTAACCTCGGACAAAGGGTGGAAGGATCCTATCAAATGGTATATCGCTACCTTGGAATTACCCGAAGATCCTAAGAAAGTTGTGCAGATGTGAAAGTGTTCGAGTAGATACTACCTGATCGGGGAAGAATTGTATTAACAAGGGTACCCAAACCAACTACAAAGGTGTATAGTTAAAAGGACATTGAGACAGTCCTTAAAGAAGTCCATGAAGGGGCTTGTGGGTGTCACATCCAGACTGATGCCCTTGCTGGGGTGCTACTTTGGCAAATATATTTTTGGCTTACATTAAGGAAGGATGCAAGGCAATTCGTCAAGAAATGTGATAAGTGCCAGCAACATGCACCCATCTAGGGAGTACCTTCTGAGGCAATAACTTCAACAAACCTTTCACTGTTTAGGGTATTGACCTCATTCGTCCTTTCCCAACGGCTCTAGAAGGAGTGAAGTTCTATGTAGTGGCAGTGGATTATTTCACTAAATGGATCAAGGCAGAGTGTTTGGCAATAATTTAAGTGAGGGACTTACAAAGATTCATTTGGAAGAACATCATATATGGATTCGGTGCGCCAAGCATGAAAGTAGCAGATAATGGTTACCAGTTCACCGATAAAGGATTTCAGGAATTCGCGACCAACCTCGGGATAAAATTGCACTTCACCCTAGTTGCCCATCCTTACACAAATGGGCAAGTTGAAGTGTCTACTAGGACAATAAAAGATGGCCTAAAAAATAGGTTGAAAGAGGCAAAGGGAAAATGGCTAGGGAACCTCTCGAGTGTGCTATGGAGTTACCGAACAACCCCTAGAAGAGCTACTGGACAAATACCTTTGTCACTTGTCTTTGGCACTGAGGCCATTATCCATGTCAAAGCCATACAGCTGTCTATTAGAATGTAGGTGTTTGACGAAGAAGGGAACAACCTCGGTTTAAGGGCTAAGTTAGACATGATTGACAAACATAGAGAGATGGTTAAACTCAGAAGAAAAGCCTTTCAACAAAGGCTAACAATTGTTGCAAACTCGCATGTTAAACCCAATGGGATCTACAAAGGAGACCTTGTCCTCTGAAAGGCTAAACTAGAACCCCAAAGACCATCTCATGGTGTACTTTGGGCAAATTATGAAGGACCTTATTTAGTGATTAAGGAGGTAAGGCCAGGAGTCTATAAGCCCAGAAATGCCAAAGGAAAAGAGTTGAAGAACATGTGGCATTCTAACTCTTTGAAAGAATTCTACACTTAGGATTTCTAAAAGAAGTCTGGCTGAATATGGTTGCTTCGAAAGGTACATGAATGATGGTTTACTAGTATGGCCAAAGGTGTATGACCAAATGTGGTTAATCGAACATGGCTAACAAAAAGTATCTAAGTGTTTTTGTAAGTACCAAGTTGTCCAAATATGGTTAACCGAATATGGTTGATTCTATTCTTAAAACACTTAGAATGATATTTATAACTTAGCAAAGATAATCAAACATTACCTTTGAGAACGAATAAGGTTGTGAATCCTTAGAAAAAATTTTAAGCAAGTATGTGATCGAATGCATTGAACCCTACATTACTGAATATGGTAAACGCTGAAGGTCATATCAGAAGTCATACCCATGGTGGACTTAGCCAAATTTTTGGAAATAAAGTTCCATTAAGAAAGGTAGTGAACAAAAAAAATTGTCCTATGGGTTCTTAGGCCCATCTTCTGTGTCCTCAGCATCTGCACCTCTGGTGTCATCATCTTCATCACTTACATCTTCAGCCAAAGGTGGAGTGGCAGGAAGGTTGAGAAATTCAATTTTTGACCATGGTGAGGATGGTCCTTCGGGGATACCCAGAGCTCTTAGGAAGGGGGCATCGAGGTCGGGGTATTGCAAAAGGACCTGATGGCGGGTGAGGCAGAAGCCGTCTTGGAATAAGGACTTGGTTGCCTCATCTACCTTAGGTTTCCTAGCCTTAAAGGCTTCCAGCTAATTCTTCAGTTCCTCGACCTCCTTTTCTACCTTCTTCTTCTTTTACTTCTTCAATTGCTCAATTTTGGCAAGGAATTCAGCGTTGCTCTCAAGTGACTTAGTAAGGCCATCTAATCCATTTTTTTCCTCCATCTAAAGGGCCTCCCCTACCTTGGTCAACTCAACCATCCTTAGCCTGAGGTCAGATATTTTTTAGGAGCACTCATCAAGGAGCCTCCTCTAGGTCTCCAATGTTAGGCTCACCTCCTAAGTGCTTGGCTTAGGCCAAGGAACATGAGGGAATGAAGTGAAGGACTGTGGAAACTGGTGCAGCGATGTATGTGCAAAGCTGGGAACTTTCAGGTCCCAACTGTACACAGAAACTGGACTATGGAGAAACTGACAGAAATCAGAGAAAGGGGACCAAATTGCACACTTAGCATGGTGGTACAATTGAAACTACAAAATGAAAGATGATGGTTTCGGCCATGCAAAATTATGCAAAGGTTTATGGTATTCTAAACCAAATTTAAGGAGACAACAATGATGGCAGGTCACATCATGTCTCCACAAAGGTATAAACCATCATTGCTCTAGTTATTGTTCTAGTTAGACTAACTAGAACTATTTCTAGTTACATGGCCGGTTATCACATGGGATTATTGGGCTTTTATTACACTTTTGTCTTGTGCTTGGAATTTTAGGCCATGAATAAACTTAAGTGCCAAGTGAAACATGATTTTAATGGTGCATGTGTGACCGTGTGGGATTGTAGGCTTCATTGATCCATGCAAATAAATGGAGGCCAAAAGCTAGCATAATGCCAACTTGAGTACATGTGTCTTATGGCCGGACTTAGTCAAGGCCACTCAAGCCAATTGTTCTCCATTTCGGCCTTCCTTGTTCCTTTGGCCGAGAGCTTGTTCTTGAGCTCTCTCTCAAGTTGATCTTGCATTCAAGCAAGTTTGGAGGCAATTGAAGGAGACAAGCTAGAGAACTTGAGTTTCAGCACTAGACTACTTCAATTTCAAGCTTGGTTCTTGAAGAACAAAGAAGGGCCGAGCCAACCAAGCTAGGGTTTTAAGGTAACTTGTGTCTCCTTGAATACATGGTAATTCTTCCATGAACAAGAAGTTAAAGTGTTGAATTGATGGTATATTATGCCAATTTGGTGAAGAACACTTTGGCTTGGAAGTTTAGTGCTTGGCCAAAAGCTTGATTTGAGGAAATTTCATGTTTTTTCTTGATTACATGGTTTGAATTCCATGAACAAGGAGTTTGTGTGCTCAATTGATGTTATACTAAGCTAATTGAGCAAGTGATGCTTTGGTTTGGAAACTAAGTGTTGCCCGAAAGTGTCATTTGAAGTAACTTGGTGTTCTTCCTTGATTACATGGAAATTAATCCATGAACAATGTTTTTTGATGCCTAATTGATCATGTGGTAGGCTAATTGGAGTGAAGAACACTTGGGCTTTGAAGTGGGTATCTTGGCCGAAAGCTATTGAGGTAGGGTTCACTTAACACTTGACTTGCTTGGTGAATTACCATGATTCAAGTGTTTAGAGTAGCTAATTGATGGATAAAATTGCCAAATGACCTTAGTTGCTTGATGGGCTATTGAGAATATATTCAGTTATGGTGTTGATTAGCTAATTAACTATTGGACATGTGCTAGAAATGCTAGTAAATGTGGCCTATTTGCTAGGCATTTTGGAGCTCTAAATGGAAGAGGAGTAATTGATGAAGTTATGTGTGCAAAATGCACATGGGCACATGTTATGGAATATTGGCCGAGAGCACTTTGTGGTGTGTGTGTGTGTTATTGTGTGCTTTGGTGAATTCTATGTGCTCGCTAACCCAATTTATGATATTGTTGATTATATGCCTCAGTTATCTATCATGTATATGTATATGTATATATTTGGTTCTCCTTGTCTTTGTGTTTGTTTTGTAGGTTATGTTGAGCTAATGGGATGTTAAGCTTTGAGTTGATTACTCAGCTTAACTAAATAAACTCTTAGTTGAGTTGTATATCAAGTGAACTCTACTGAGTTTTATACTCACTGCCCATCCTACATGTTTTTCAGGACAAGGCATTTGGCCTAAATAGTGCTTGCTTGTTTTGTGCTTGTGCTTTGTGGTAGCTTGATTAATTGTCAAGGTATGTGCCAATGTATGCTTGGCTTATTGGTTTTGGTTCATTACAAGTCTTATGTTACAAGTTGGCCGAGACTTATGTGCTAAGTTTGCAGGCTTGTAGTGTTGGGACCTGTCTAGGAAAGCATTATAGATACATGGACATTGGCTCTGATCATAGTATTCACCTTTATGACAATGAACATGGCTATTGGGTTGGTGTTGCAGTGTGTGCTTTTGTATGGGATCCTTAAGGTACTATTTGACCATTAGTGGTCATGGATGGTACTATAACTTGGCCTTGGTAGACTTTTGGGTTCATGGCTTGTAGCCATGTTGGATACTAGGTAGACTACCATTTTGTGTATATATATGTAGTCTTGGATACCTAGCTTTGTGTTGGTTTGCTGGACTTATGTGCCTAGTTATGTGTATGACCCTATGGATGGTTTTGGACATGTACATATGTTGGACGCTTTGGGCTAAGGTTTGGCATCTATATGAATGGGTATGGACTTATGCTTGTATATGTGAATGTTAAGCATGAAATGTTGTGAACCACCTTATGTACCTTTGTTGGCTGAGAAGATCATGTGCATATCAGCATGTGTTTTTCAAACCAAAGTAATTACTGTGGGCTTCTTGGTTGACATTTAGGTCGTACACTTGATTGCACACCATTTAAGCACTTAACTTTCATTAAGTGTTGCCTTGCTTGTCTTGCAAGTAAACTATTAAAGCCTTCCTTGTTTTGCAAGTTAGTGGTGTTGGGCCTTACATCTACCGCAAGTAAACTATGGATTTGTTTTAAAGCCTCCTGGGCCACCTCCCAAGCTTTCCACCTTAAGAAAATAAGACTTAATGGTGTCTTCGCTTGTTTGGCCGAATTGAAGAACTTGAAATTAAATTCTGGGTTTAGGAGTTAAACTTAGAATTTTGGGCCAGGGCCTGTGTGAAGTGTGACATCCAACACTTCTTAGCAAAGCTTAGCCAGGTCCTCCTTCTTAATATTGTTGAGCTCACCATATTTCACAAACAAGCTCGTAAACAATTCCTTGGCCTTAGCCAAGTTCTCCTCTAACTGACTTCGGATGGCAAACTGTTTGGTTGCCTAAGCCTGAAAGTAGCCTCCATATGCCAGTTACCGCAATTGGAAAATACCTGATGTGAGCTACAACAACATTGAAGACTTCGAGAAACCAAAATTTTTCTATGTACTAGGGGTTACCTGAGCAGCATTGTCGGTCATCTAAGCTGTGAGGATCTCCTCACTTGAGTAATCCTCGATCAAGGTTTGAAAGGTGGCATTGGCCGTGATGCCCCTCGGCATTTGACGGACCATCTTCTGGAAATCTTCAAAAAATAGGTCCATTTCCTCGGTGAAGGTCTAGAAGGGTTCCCTCGAGGCCTTGTCCTTTGGAATCTTCAAGTTCCGACAGAACCTCCTCCGAAGATGGTCCGTCATCCATTTTGTTTGGGCCCTTTCCTCTACAAAATCACGCCAAAGTTTCTTTGTTACATTTTCTCTTAGCCATTCATCTACAAAGTTTAAAATACCAAAAAATATAAAACTCATAGATGAATGGCTAAGAGACAAACCTGGTGTAAGTTTGGCATCTTCTCTGTTAGACTCACTGACATTGAGTACTTCAATAAGGATCTCTTTCTCTTTCAATCTTTACCTCCCCTAGGCCTCCTCTACCGAAATCTCCCCCAATGAGGTCCCTAAGGTCTCGGTAGTGGCATTGGGAATTAGAGCGGTCGAGAAGATGGACACCCCCGAGGGTAGGTCATCACCCACAGGCATCTAGTTTAGTGCCTCAGCATGGCCTTCGGGGGTAGGGGTATGGAGTCTTCCTTAGTTTTCTTCAACTTCTACGCTGAAGCTGGACCAGCTGGCCCCTTCTTTTTCTTTCGAGCCTTCCTATTCTGGTCCCCTTTCTTGGCTTGCTCGAGAAACAAACTCTTGTAGAAGGCTGCAAACTTTTCACCCATCTATATAAGGCAGAAAATATCAGTGTAAGTTTCAAAAGTTCGGGCATTATGGTTGAAGGATCAGCCTACTTTCTACAAGGCTGAAGTAAGAAAGCTTACCTCGTAGAAGCAGAACAAGCCACACTTTCTTTCCATCCACCGAGGGTTTCGGCATGTCTTTCTTGGTAATGTGTTCGGTGATAACCCTAAGCTCCCAAAGAATCTCATTGGTCATAAAGCTCCATCTAATGTGGAAAGGGTAGAGAGAGCGCGAATGTGTCTGGGCATCCCAATCCGCAATATGTCGAATACGGCTGTCAAACTCCTTAAACTGAGACTCCAGTTCAAGAGTTAACAACTTGCTCAGCTCCACTACATGGGTGGCCAGGGTACTCGATGCCCATTGAGCTGAAAGGCCTTTCCACTTCTCATCAATCTCCATGAAGAAGTACTTTTTCTGCCATCCTTGCCAGCTATCTTTGGTGCCAAACATGAAAGTAAATTTCTTGCTTCTGAATCCCCAAGGAAGCAAAAACTAAAATCCCTCATTCGGGATAGGATGAAGTTTGTAGTATTGGAGAAAGAAGATGAGGTGTGGGACAATTTTGAAAACTCCATATATGCACAGGAAGGCATTAAAGTAGGAGTAGGAATTTGGCAGCAACTGATTGACGGCTATGCTGTGGAAATAACAGAAGTCTGAGACCACATTCGGAGGAGGATAACGGAGACCCACCTTCAGGTCCGCTCTGAATACGATAACCTTCTTCAACCGAGGAAGGTAGCTTGGTTCACTATGACCGAGCAGTTTCACTTTCACATAAGAAGGAAGACGAAACTTTAGTCTCCACTTCTCTAACTTCTCTGAAGTTGCACACTCATATGGGAGTTAAGAAGGGTCTAACTCTCGGGAAAGGCGGTAACATTGGCTTGTTCCACCAACATCCTTGGTAACTAAGACCCTAACATCGAACGAATGAAGGAAAAAGAAAAGAAAAAGGAAGAAGAAGAGCCACTTTGGAAGGAAACCCACCTATTTGGAAAATAGGGAAACTTTGGAAAATGCTGTGAAACTTTTTGAAAATCGCTCTGCCGCTAACATACCACAAGAAAAAGGTGGAAAATGAGAGGAAGTCTGAGAGCTAAAGAAATGAAAGTAGAAGAAGTTAGGAAACTCTAAAAGAGAAAGGCTTTATATAGAATGAGGGAGGTAGGCAAAGCGTCGCCATAATGACCCTTCGCAAGCGAAGGGATATAACCGATGTAACGAACACGACCAATCACCAATGTTCTCATGACACATGTCACATGATGCAAGAAACAAGGGCATGCCTTCTGACACTGGCAGGCCTATATTGCCTATCCTAAAGTGACGTGACTCTCAGGTCAAAAGATAGGATGGTTCATTAGCAGAAGGCAGGAACAAAAAACCTCTAAGGGGAAAATAGCCCTTCGCCTTCAAAGGTACAACCTTGGTTAAATCGAGAATCTGGCCTGACGACAAAACAGCTTCTAATATTCTGAAGGTGTGCCCTCGCCAAAAGTAAGAACATAAATAAAGAGTCCCAAAAGATGCCAGAGAAACTACATCGGCAAAAGGAAGTGTCTTGGGCCAAGAAAGCTAGTTGCACTGAGGGGACGATCTCAAATGAAAGAAGTTCTTCTACTAAGGACAATTGTAGCTTCCTAAAAGAAGGATTCTAGTAAACATTCTCCCAGATGATTAGCACCGAATATACCACTTCGGTACTCCAGACGAGGGCATATGATAGCCGAAGGGCTACCAGCCACAAAGACCTTTTCCCTCGGTCGAATCTAACACAACCCTCAGGACTTTATAGCACCAACCTCAAAAGGAATCATTCCACCACCCTCTGTAATACACATATCTGACTCTGGGAAAAAGACTGCTTGCCACCCTCAGATTTGTACACTACCAACCTCGGGATTATAAATCCACTATCCTCGACAAAGGAAAAAGTCTCCCAAAGATGGTTTGCCATTCTAAAGGACCTTCCCTAGTAGCCCTCAGGGAAAGTACCTGCCTGAAAGGGTCTCACACTTTTGAAGAGGTCTTACAGAAAATGACAAATATAGTTGAGAGATCTTTGATACAAAAGCCTTGTACATGCCTTTACCCTTTGGCCAAAACTGCCTACGGCGAGCTAGAGATGCTTGTCTCCTAAGGTATAAATCAGATCTAGCTGAACACATGTTCTGTAAAACAACCTTATCCCTCCATCCTCCTATAAATACTTGGGAGGTTCCTAGGTAAACGATATGGGACTTTCTCCTTTATACTCTCTACTCTTAAACAACTTATCACCCATACACAGACTTGGGCATCAGAGGCTCCTCCCCACGGAAATACATTCCAGGGACCCACTAACCTGCTTTCTTCATGATCTTGTAGATACCTTCTGACTGGAAGTCTCTCTCAGGCCCAGCATGTCATACAATGAAGATGCCGCCGGGCATCAAGATGTAACTGATATAATGGATTTGAAGGATAGCCAATGACCTGATGACACGTGTCACATGGCATGAGAAACAAAGGCATGCCTTCTAAGCTATTAAGCCCATGATGCATTACCCAAGGTGACAGGACTGATCGGTCAAAGGGCAGGACGATTCATTTACAGAAGGAATAAAAATGATAGCAAAAGGCAAATCGCCTGAGACCTTTAGAGAAACAGACCCCACACCACCCTCGGGACCGACCTGAGCCGACTCTGAAGGGGACTAGGTACCATCTTCAAAATAGTACACAATCAACCTTGCTAGAGTAAAACATCACCTTCGGATACCCCCTTTGACCGACCATGGAATAGGGACTCTGGACCTCCAAAGGACTATCTTTAGCCACCCTTGGAAAAAGTGCAATTCCCAAAAGGGTCTTCCAGTCACTAAAGGACTCTTCCTGAAAATTATAAAAATGGTTAAGGAGCCTCTGTTAGAAACCTTGCCCATGCCCTCTGAGCAAAACTGCTCATGGACAGCTAGAGGCACGCGTCCTTGAAGGTACGGACCAGATCCTTATCGGCCACATGTCCTGATATGTTTACTTAGGTAACAGACTTCCCCTTCGAGCACCCTATAAATATTTGGGAGGCTCCTAGGTAATAACACACAGGGCCCTCTCTTTCCTACTCTTTACTCTTAGTAACTTTTTTCCCAGATACAGACTTGGGCATCGGAGACTCTTCCCCCTGGAAACACTTTGACGAGCTCCTAACCCATATTCTTCAAGGTCTTGCAAATACCTTCTCACCAGAAGTCCCTCTCTTAGGCCTGGCATTTCATACAACGAAGATGGTACTGGGATCAATAAGTAAACACTATGCACATGCCCAAAAGCAACTAAAATACTACTCGACCTAAAGACATTGGAGGCCAAACTAGCATACATACTATACTAAAGTACTAGTACTAAGATCCATGGTCAACTATGTCCATCCTTATGCCACTAGTCTGTACAAGGCTACAAGACAACTATAGTTACCACAAACAACTTAACCAGCAAAACTAGAATCTATAAATGATTCACTAGGTGGTTTACATCTATGCAAAACACTAGCTCAACAATGCCTTATGGTCACTGGCTCCAAAAAGAGGAAAACTACACAACAACTCTAAAGGGAGTGAGAATCCAAAGATTCCCAGTAAGAGATGATGCCCATCGGCATTTTCGCTGTATGGCATGGTGAGATTGGGAGGAACTTCTGGTGAGGGAGGAATGCCTGAAGGAGAGACTTCCTTGGAGAGATTGCCTGAAACACTCAAAGAATAAAGGTTAGGAGGTCCCCGAAGTATTTTTCCAGGGAGAAGCCTTCATTGCCCAAGTCAGTATTTTGAGAGACGGGAAGTAAGCATATGAAATGTATCTTTTCTCCAGAAACCCCCTACTGAGGCCATTTCCCTAATATATATAGGAGGGTGTAATGGAGATGCCTGCTTGATGTGACCCGCTCAGATTATGACACATCTTCGGTCAGATATAATCCGTACCTTTGGGCTTGGAGGCCTCTAGCCGGCTACAGGCCGTTCTGGCCAAAGATCTAGGCCGGGGTAGGTTTGTGGGATAGGACTTGTACGGCGGTGGTGTGGCAGCATGTTGTGTATGAGGGCGGCATGTCAGAGGCTCCTTAATTGTCTCTGCCATACTTTTGGGATCCCTTCGGTAGAAGAGACCCCTTCGGAATAGGAGGGCTTTTTTCCGAGGTCGGTTCAGTAATTCGCGAGTCCCCTTGGCACGGATGCTCCCCTTTGGGGGTTTTCTCCCCTGCCAAAGGTGGTGAGTCTTCCCCCTCCGAAGCCGGTTAGGTCACCTTATCGAGGATGGCGGTGCATCGTATTCCCGAGGTCAGTACTGTCGCTCCCGGGGGTGAAGATGGATCACTGAGGTCGGATGTTCAAGGTGTTAGACCCCCTTTTTTCGAAGGTTGGTGCTCGCATTCCTTGTGGGTGATGCTTGCCTTCTCCGAGGGTGGTGCTTTCCCCGAGCTTATGGGTTTAAAGGGCGATAGCGCTTCGGCTATCACATGCCCCTCCCTCGGAAAGTCGAAGCGGAGACTTCGGCTTGTAGAATCATTGAGGGCACCTTGTAAGACTCAGAGTAGGACACCGTGTATGGAGACACCTCACCACCGAAGGCGTGCCTTCCCAGCCGAAGTGTCACTACTTGCCCCCTGGTTAGTCCCTTGGTGCTCTCGAGGTGCGCCCTCTCTTTATTTTTACTTTTTCTGCTGCAGGTCAGTGGACCGTCATGTTTCGTAACCATGAACGTCAGTTTGGGTAGGTGTGCCTAGGTTTTCGTGGTGTCAAAAAGTGTGTCCTCATTTCACGCGTTGGATGACACATGGCGCGTGGTGATTGGGGGTAGTTGCGTTGGTTACACTAGCCGCGTCTTTTCGCCTTCGAGGGGTAATTATGGCGACGATTCGCCTTCGCATGGTAGTTATGACGACGATTCAGCTACCCTTCTTAGGTCTATATAAACCTTCCTCCCCCTTATGGCCCTCATTTGCTCTCCTTTGCCTCTGTCCTGTTCTCGTTTTTCTTCGAGCCTTTTTTTCTCTTTTGCGGCGGCGCAAGCGGCGAAGCAATTTTCTAGCAACCATTTACGATGGCGTCTTCTAATCCCAACTTTGGCAAACGTTTTGGTGGGTTTCCTTTCTAGAGGTTCCTCGGTCTCTTCGGTTCCCATTTTTTCTAGTCCCCGAAGCTCTTTTCTTTTTTCCCGAAGTCCCTGACCCTTTTTTTTTGAAGTCATCTTCTTTTGCTGAACATGTATTCCCCTGTTCCCCTCATGTCTATCCAAACTATTCCCAAGAGCTAGCAACCTCTCATGTCTCACCCATGTTGTTCCATTTCGGAAAAATTAGCGAAGTGGACAACTAAGTTTTTTCTTCCTTCTTATGCCACCACTAGACTACCCCATCCTGGCCAATTCAGCTTCATGAACAAAGATAACGAGGTTACCATTTTTCGGGCCCAACTGAAGGCTGGACTTCGGTTTCCTCTGCTGAAGATGATTTGCGACTTTTGCCAATTCCATGGCATAGCCGTGAATAAGCTTCCTCCCAACTCTTACTGTTACTTTAACACTTTTCTCTGCATGTGTGGGCTTTTCAAAATAGAACCCCACTTCATCATTTTCATGCAGTACTACAAGCTCTATCCGGTCCCGAAGGGTGGCTTCTATTTCATGCTACCTCGGGGATCTGGGAGCAAAAAATACATGTTCACCTTCGACACTAGAGATAGTTGGCGAGGGTGGCAAAGGAAGTTCTTCTTCCTGAAGGTGGCAGAGGCATGGTCACACATGCCGACTAGGTGGGCCCAGGGGAAGCTGGAGACGGACGTCGTTGATCCCAAGAAGTTGCTAACTCCTGAGTTGGCAGTGAGGTTTAAGGATTTCGACAGCCGTATCCGAGCTGTCGCCGACTGGGATGCCGAGGTCCCATCACGCTCCTTGTATCCCTTCCCCATTAAGTGGAACCTTATGACCGAGGAGGTTCTTCGGGAGCTAGGGGTGCTCAAGGAGCATAAGACGGACCTCGGCATGCCAGCTCCTGCCATCGACGGGAAGAAGTCCTGGCTGGTGATGCTCTTTCGGGGGGAGCTCACTTATGAAGCCCTTTTTTAGAGTAAGTTACTTTCCAAATTTTTGGTATAAGTATCCCTTTGGACTTACACTGATATTTTCCTTCTTTTTCAGAGATGGGCGATTAGTCAGCCACTTTCTACAAATCCCTCTTCCTCAGTCAAGCCGAGAAGGGCGCTTCGAAGAGGCGAAAAACATCTGTAGGCAAGCCGTCTTCGCCTAAAAAGGCAAAGAAGGACCTCCTTCCGCCACCTCTGGAGGACACTGTGGAGGTCGGGGGCCAGCCCGAGGTCCAGGCCGACCTGCCGCCGGAGCTAACCATCAGCTCCACTCCCCGGAGTCCTACCACTTCGACGGACCTCTTGGGTTCTTTGGCTGGAGGCCCCTCTACTGAAGAGCTCGAGGAGCGCAGAAGAAGCAAGGGCAAACACATCCCTGCCAAAATGGAGGAGGTCCATGACCTCGACGATGACGTCGCCAAGGTGCCGCCAGGTTTGTCCCTTAGCCATGTCTTTATAAACTTAGACATTTTCAGCACTCTCAATCTTATGGAAATATGGCTAAGGGACAATGTACTGATGGAACTGCGTCTTGACTTTGCAGAAGAATTGGCGCCCTCGGCATGGATGGTGGAGCACGCTCGGAGGCGGGCCCTTCGGGACTCTCATATCCCGAAGGATAAGGTTCCACGGGAGCCTTTCTGGTCTTTCACGGAGGACATGAATTTGTTCTCCGAAGACAGCCAGCAAATGGCTCCCCAAATGGTGAGGGGCGTGCTCACCCAGGCCACCTTTAAATCCATGGCCGATGAGTGCCCGAACGAGGAGATCCTCGCAACGAGGATGTCCGAGCATGCTGCCCAGGTACTCTTCAGACCCTCCAAATTTTTCTAAGTATTTGGTTTTCCTTGTGCAACTTTACCAAATGTCCTTCCCCCATTTTTTTTGCAGCTCTTGGCATATAGCAGATACTTCAAAGCTTGGGCAGCAAAACAATCTTCGGTCTGAACTTGGACCGAAGAACGTCTGGAGAAGGCCAAGGTGTTCTACGCTAACTTAGTCGTCAAGAACGCCGAGTTGAGCAGAATAGCCAAGGAGGAGATTTCCAAACTTCGGGAGGAGTTCTTAAAGTGTCAGGAGGAGCTCTTGAAGGATTTCTCCCAGAAGATGTCTGACCTCGGCGCGAAGGTCGTTGAGCTTACTTCTGCCAATGAGGCTTATCGAAAGGAGAAGGAAGAAGATTCTGCTCTCCTGACGAAGGCCCTCGCTGACAATGCCGATCTTCAGGCCGAGGTTGAGGCCCTGAAGAAGGAGACAAAGAAGAAGAAGAAGACGAAGAAGCTGGAGAAGGAGGTCGCCGATTTGAAGAATGAGGTGGAAGACTTGTCTGTTGAGAAAGACAAGGCTAATCAGGCGACTAAAGTTGCCTTCCAAGATGGCTTTTGTCTGGCTCGACACCAAGTTTTGGCAAAATATCCAAACCTCGACCTCTCCTTCTTGGCTGCCCTGAACATCCCCGAGGGGCCTCGCTGGACTTGGTCAAAGATTGAGCTCCTCAACCTACCATTTGCCCCTCCTCTGGCACTGAAGGCCGTGGCAAAGGATGTTGGTGATGGAGCTTCTCGCGATGGTGGGGTCTCTTAGGCGTCCAGGGCTTTACTTTGTCTTTTTCTTTTTCTTTGTAATCTTCTTCTTGTAATCTCCTCCTTGTAATAAGGCCTTCTTAATGAAAATTTTTCCTTCCTTTAAAATTTGGCTAAGTCCCAAGGCAAGTTTTTCCAATAATTTTCGTTTCCAAGGGTTGTCTTGACCACTTTCGGTCTAGGACCCTTAGGAAGATATTTTTTGCGCTTCTTATCAACCATCTTCGGTAAAACATTAACTTTGGCGAATGTCTTTTGGCAAAGTTTCACCTATTTTTATCAGCCGTGTTCGGTTGACGCTCCTTCGGGGGAAACGTGTAATTTTCGCAAGTACTTACTTGTACCTTGTTCGGCGAGATTTCTTAGGTGGAGTTATTTTTCCAGAAAATTTTCTGTACTTAGAAAAATTTCTAACTGTACAATTTCCTGACAAGATTCTAAGCGTAGAATTTCTTCAAGGCATCTGAATGCCATGTATTTTTCAGTTCTCCACCTTCGGTATCGCTGAGCTTATAGACTCCTTTCCGAACCTCGTCAAGGACCAAATAAGGCCCTTCCCAGTTTGCCTGAAGTACTCCGTGAGATGGTCTTCGGGCTTCAAACTCAGCCTTTCGGAGAATGAGGTCTCCCTTCCTGATTCCTTTTCGCCTGACGCGTAGGTTCACAGCTATAGCCACCCTTTGCTGAAAAGCTTTTCTTCTAAGTTCAGCCACTTCTCTGTGTTCGTCAATCAGGTCGAGCTTAATTCTCAACCCGAGGTCATTTTCCTCTTTGTCGAACACTTGTATCCTGACCGATGGCCGAATCACCTCGATAGGAATAATGGCCTCCATGCCGAAGACGAGTGAGAAAGGTGTCTCACCCGTGGCCCTTCGGGGCGTCGTTCGATAGCTCCATAGCACACTAGGAAGTTCTCCTGGCCATTTTCCCTTTGCTTCTCTCAATCTCTTTTTTAGACCATCCTTTATGGTTCTGTTAGATACCTTTACCTGTCCGTTGCTCTGGGGATGAGCTACCGGGGCGAAGTGCATTTTTATCCCGAGGTCGGTGATGAATTCTTGGAATCCCTTGTCAACAAATTGGGAACCATTGTCGGCCACTATCACCCTCGGTATTCCGAATCTGCATACAATGCTCTTCCAGATGAATTTTTGTATGTCTTTTGCCGAAATGGTTGCCAGGGGCTCTACCTCGACCCATTTAGTGAAGTAATCTACTGCGACCACGCAGAACTTTACTCCTCCGGGTGCAGTCGGGAGTGGCCCGATGAGGTCAATGCCCCATACTACAAAGGGACAGGGGTAGTGAGCCGAGGTTATTGGCTCCGAGGGTAACCTCTGGATTTTGGCGTGTCTTTGGCAATTATCACATTTCTGGACAATCTGCCTCGCGTCCTTTCTTAGGGTGGGCCAGAAGTACCCCTGGCGGAGTATTACTCCTACCAAGGCGTTAGTTCCTATGTGGGAACCACAGGCCCCCTCATGGACTTCTTTGAGGACTGCCGCTATGTCGTCTTCACTGACAAACCTTTATAGCGGACTCACATACCCCTGTCGGTATAACTCTTCCCCGATCAAGAAATATCGCTCGGAGCATCTTCACACTTTTACTACTTCGTGAGGATCTTCGGGAAGCTCCGAGGTTGTGAGATACTTTTTTATGGGACTTTTCCATCCCCTTTCTGAGGCTGCTATGCTCATTACTGTTATGCTCGGGTGGCTTAGTATTTCAGTGCACTTTCTTGATTTGGCAAAGCTATCTGCTTCAGCATTGTCCCGGTGAGGCACGTTCTTGATGTGCACCGCATCGAACTCCTGAATGAGCTTTGATACGAGCTCGTGATACTTTGCCAAAGTTGTGTCCTTCGCGCTATAGTCCCCTACCATCTGTTGGACCACTAGCTGAGAATCGCTATGGGCCTTTAGGTTTTTCACACCAATTCTTCTAACAAGGCATCACCCTGCTATGAGGGCCTCATATTCTACCATATTGTTGGTGACGTTAAACCCGAACTTGACGGCTTTCATAACTTTCATACCATCGGGACCGCGAAGAATTACTCCAGCTCCCTTGTTGGGTTTCGGGAGCCAAACAGCGCAGCGGAATTTAACCGAAACCCTCCAGGATCCAAGTGAAACGGGGTAAACCGGGTGTTTGAAAATTTTCATACCTAATTTTCGATTGAGATCTCTCACTCAACTGTAGAGTCGAATCACAAAACCTGAACAGTTGACGTGTTCAGGCTCTCTATGGTATCCACACGAGCCTTTCGGGATCACCACGCTTCCACCACGTCCCGGTAGATGCGTTTCTCTTGCGCTCGCAGTGCTAGCTTGCGTCCTCCAAGGAATTGCAAGAGAAGAGTGCGGCTGTCCTTTTTGGAGGCTAGGGCAAGGAGACCTGCAAATTTCTCACTTAAAAGTTGTATTTATAGTGAGACTCAACTTCCAGGCCTAATGGGTTTCAAAGCCCTAATCCAATTAGGATTTAATTTCGGGCTTAATAATGGCTCAACTTTTTGGGCCCATTATTAATACGAAATTAAAGTGAAACCATAACCCAAATAATTAGCCCATGCACTCTAATGATCCAAAATGCTCTATGTGTGTGACCCAATAGGCTCTTACCACGTTGGCAATGATCATAAATCACATTTATGATCATAAGCAATGAGCGGTGTCTAGCAACACATCATTGCTACCCAAGTGACAAGATTGTCGATGATTCGACTAAACCTTTATGATCATCACCGATATATGCCATTGTCCCTTTGTCCAAGATATCAAGATTAAGCACGAGACATGGAATGTCTCACTCTCGTATAGCCCAATCTTTGGTTTCTTGATTACCGAGTAGACTAACTTAAACTGATGACATTGATATCGTATATCAACTCATCCGAGCATGGCCATGCATTTTCTAAGTCTCACTCTATCAAGGGGCCCGAAGATATCGCTCCCGTTACATAGGAGGGACAAATCCCATCTTGATCATACAAATCCCTCTGCATGATATGTGACATACCCAATGACCTCCTTCAAGTTCACTCAGTTACGAGCAACAAAGGAAAGTATCAAAGTATGTGACTCACATGTAGGGAACCTTGATGATCTTAGGTCGAAGGACTACATATACCCTGATCACTATGGGAATCACTTATGACACTCATATAACGATCCATGTAGTGTTCTCATGGTGGGTCGGTCCAGTACACAAGTTCTCCAACTTGTACCCATATGTAGACTACATATCTCATATTAGTCTCCACATATGCTAGTCGTTATGTATTATTGCAACCCGCTCCACAATAATACTAGACCAGAGACTTTTAAGAATATCATTATTCTAGGGTTACAATTATGTTTGTTAAGTTACGCAGGAACAAAACAACAAACATAATTGCTGGATTAATGCCTTAATAAAATATCATGACTCAATGTGCAAAAATACAATCATCTCATGACTGGCTTTTGGGCACAACACTAACATCCCTGGTGTTCGGTGCCAAAGGCCCCATCAACAAACAGAGTCCACTCCGGTTCGTTTTTCCTGAGGTCTAGTTGACTTTCTTCGGCAATGGGTACTTCGGCAATGAAATCCATCAAAGCTTGAGCTTTTATTGCCTTCCTCGGCCCATAGGTGATATCATACTCGCCAAGCTCTATGCACCACTTGGAAAGCCTTCTTAAGTGGTCTACCTTCTTCATGATATCTCGAAGAGGTAGGTTACTTCGGACAATAATGGGGTGGCCTTGGAAATACGGACGTAGCCTTCTGTTTCCAAGTATCAGGGCATAAATAGCCTTTTGTAGTAAGGGGTACCTAACTTCGGCACCATGTAGAGACTTGCTCACATAATATATTGGCCATTGCTCTGCCCCCTCGTCCTTCACAAGGACTGAATTTAGTGCCTTTTTGGTGATGGCAAGGTATAGTTTGAAGGGTTCCCCTTTCCGTGGCTGTCGGAGTGTCGATAGGCGAGTTAGGTAGACCTTAAGCTCTTCCCAGGCCTTTTGGCAGTCTTCGTTCCAAGGATGTACCTCACTCCTGAGGTCACCACCATTTTTTGCCGCTTTAGTAAGGACCTTGAAGAATGGTTGGCAGTGATCCCCATATCTGAAAATGAATATGCTGAGGGACGTGATTCTCCCTGTAAGTCTTTGCACATTCTTTGTCGTCATAGGAGTTTGCAATCTTACTAGGGCCTTAACCTTTTCTGGATTGGTGTCAATACCTCTTTCTGACACCATAAATCCAAGGAACTTACCCGCGTTCACCCCAAACACTCATTTTTCAAGGTTGAGACGGATTGCGAAGATCCTCAGCTGGCGGAATGTTTCCTCCAAGTCCGTCATATGACTACTAGGCAGTTTGCTCTTAACTATCATATCATCGACATAGACTTCCATGTTCCTCCCTATTTGGGAGTTGAAGACCCTGTTCATTAACCTCTGGTAGGTGGCTCCTTCATTCTTAAGCCCGAAGGGCATTCTGATGTAGCAATATGTACCAACTTCGATGATGGAGGAGGTTTTCTCCTCGTCTTCGGGGTTCATCCTGATTTGGTGATACCGACTGAAGGCATCGAGGAAACTTAGGAGGCCATACTCGGCGGTTGGGTCCAACAACTGGTCTATTGGCGATAGTGGATATGAATCTTTAGGACGAGCATCGTTAATGTTTCGAAAGTCAATGCACATTCGGAGTTTATCACTCCCTTCCTTTGTGGCGATGACCACGTTACTAAGACATCCCTTATTACGCCGGCCTCCATTAACTGTTGGACTTTGGATTTTACAAAGCTGTTCTTATGTGCCGAAAAGCTTCTTTTCTTTTGGTACACGGGCTTCGCGTCAGGGCATATCTTAAGATTATGCTGAATTATGCGAGGGTCTACCCCAGGCATGTCCTTCGGAGAGTAGGCAAACAGATCTTTGTTCATTAACAGATAATATACAAGTTTTTCCTTATCACCTTTGGCCACTTTTTTTCCTATTCGGGTATTTTGGCCTAGGACAAGTTCTATATCTTCTGTTTCTATTTTCTCGGGGTCTTCTGTTTCTTCTCTCTTTGCTTCTCTTGTGAGTACGGCCTTTGCTCCCGCAATCCATGCGCAGCTCTTCGCTGGGGCCTTTCTTGTTTTGACAAACACCTTTCTCACTTCCCCTTGGTCAATGAAGATCTCAGCATCTCTATCCTTTATGGCGAAGGTGACAGTGAGTTACTTCACATCTGGGTGAATGTGGAGGTTTCCTTGTGTCTGTCTTCTAAGGATGGCATTATACGACAAAGGGACATCTATGACGATGAAGTTTCTCATTGTGGAGGCAAAAAGCTCATCCATCCGAGGAAGGTCAATCCATTCGAGGATAGGGAGTTTGGACAGACCCACTCCGAAAGTAGGAGAGGTGACAGGCTTGAGATCGCCCCTTGGGATACCCAAACTCGGCAGTAGATAAGAGAACAAGACGTCAACATTAGAACCATCATCAAGGAGTACTCTTTTGATGTCCCAACTCCTTATCCTTGCCATGACCAGATGTGGGTCATCATGAAGGAATACTATGGTAGACCCATCTTTCCGAATAAGCTTTTTTTATGGGTTACCGTATTCCGTCACCCAGTTCTCCCTGGCTTTTCTTTTCCTTTCTGCCGAGGGTAGCCTTGTGGTGATTGTCTATATTATTCCTGCCAGAGGTGGCGGATGTCTTCTGGGACTTCGGTTCCGGCGTCTGTCGGAGTCATATTCCTTATCATCTCCTTTCCTTTCCTCTTCCCTCTTCCCCTTTGGGGAGGGCATCTGCAAGTAATGTTGAAGTTGGCCCTGCTTTATCAGGGACTCTATGTACTTCCTCAGCTGGAAGCAATCCTCGGTATCATGCCCATGGCCTTCGGTTGTTGAATTTGAGTTCCCTACCTTTCCATGGCCATGAGAATGTTTGTCCTTGTGGTGTTTAAGGGAGTAAAAGTCAACGGCTTCTTCCCTCTCAACTTCCGAGGTCGACCCCCTGATTTGGTTGGGTAACTATTACTATGGCCTTCCTCCGCAAATTTTAGCGCTCTGTTGTGGCCGAAATGACGCAGCAGTTAGACCAAAGATGGCCACAGCCAACCCCAAGATGAAGGCCCTCATCACAGTGCCTCGACGTGAGAAGAGCCCCCGATCCACTCATCGGAGCTCAGGAAATGGGGATCAACGCGATGAGTCCTTAACGGAAAACATACCCCTTAAGGCGCGCCTTGTGGGAGAAACGAGGCCAAAGCAACCCAAGGCTCCCCGCCGAAGGAGTTCCACCCCTGAGGCAAAGTCACCTTCTCCCCGGCGCTGAAGTCAATCCCCAAAGAGAAGACGTCAGTCTCCATTCCCAGAAGCCTACAGACACCAGGAAGAAGAACCCAGTGCCTCACTCCTCATGGAGAAAATTCTAAAGAGGATAGAAAGAGTGGAGAAACAAGTAGCTCGGAAGCCCGTCTGGGCTAGATTGTCAGAAACATTCAGTGGAGACGAGTCACCATTCATCCGAACAGTGGTCGAGGCACCTATGCCAAGCAATTTTCGGGTACCTCGGCTGGAAATCTACGATGACCGAACCGACCCCCAGGCTCATCTGACCAAGTATAAGTGTAGTATGGTACTGCACTGAGCTGATGATGCTACGTTATGCAAATGCTTTGAGGCCACCCTCGCTGGGCCGGCCATGGCATGGTACAACTCGCTGGCTCCTGGAGGCATCATGGAGTTCCAAGAACTGTATGCAGCCTTCACGCAACAGTTCAATGGGAGCCGCTTGACGGAAAAAAAGCCAGTCCAAATGTTTGATTTAGTGCAGAAATATTACCACCTCACAAAATGGGAGAATTACAAGTGTGTCTGATAGCCAAAGTGCTATCACCCTGACCACCTACCGACCACGGGAAAGAGGGAGCCAGACACCTAAGGTTCGCGACCTCAGAAAGGACTCCGGAGTAAAGGAAGTCATACACCGGGGGCATATGACCTCGGTAGCTCACCAAAACCAGCTTTGGGAACCAGCGTATCGCCTCCTTAGGGATGGTGACCAAACCAGCTTCGGGGGAGAAGGACCGACCACCCTCCGCGGGAGAAAGCACCCCTAAGATGGAACTGCCGAAGTACCAGCTTGACTCCGGAAGAAGGCCCCTCATCCTGAAGTAAGACATCGACCAGAGGGACCTCGGTTGTACGGCAAGAGCAATTAAGAAGTCTCTAACACTCCGGTCACTTACGTCTCTGATACGCCACCTTCAGACACGCTCTGATACGCCACCTTCTGGCATGCTCTAGCACGCCATCACAATCTAATATCTTGTCATGAAGGGCTACAGCTCGCGGCCTGAGGAGCCTACAGGTGGCTAGGGTCCTCTGCGCCTGGAAGTACACCATCCGACCACACACATGTCGAACACGTGTCATAATCCAAAGGGGTCACCCCCTTCTTTTATACGAGGAAAATGGTCACAGAAAAAGGGCTGGCTGGGTTCTCTTCTGGAACAGAAGAAGGGACAGAAAGGCTGGAAAATAAAGGATGCTCTCCTTTCTCCGCCTGAATACTCTTCCCTCCAGCCCTCAGAAGGATGTCCGCCAGGCAAGCGCCTCTTGTGCTTATTACTACGCCATTCTCTCTCTCTTTAAGTAATGACTTGGGTGTCGAAGCTTCCCCCTAGAAAATCACTCTAGGGGCCTCCTAACCCTTGTTTTCTGAGTGTTTCAGCTAGGTCTCCCTAAGAAACCACTGTTCTGGGCTCTCCCTCGCACCGGAGGTACCTCCCGTCCTCACCTACCACGGGACCAAGAAGCTGCCGGCCATCCTCTAAGGCGATCCACCCTGGATGCCTTCCTTTCGCACCTCCGGGACCCCCTACTACCCACACCACTGCACACAGTGGAGATGATGGCTCCGCCGAACCAGACCACATCAGATGCTGGCTCAGCGCGAACCACATCATTCTGGCGCCGTTTGTGGGAAACCACTCCCAGGTCGTCGTCGCTGAAACTCGGCGTTCTAAGGACAAAAGAACTCCCAGGGTCCCCATCCGTGCCAGAAATTCAACCGGCAACCGAATAACGACAACAGGAATTTCCCTGTCCAAGGGCAAAAGCCCCCTGAATATCGCCATAGGTTTCCTGCGTGAATTCCCATGCTCTGGCGTGGTCGAAAAGACGCAGTAGTCAAGCCAAAGAAGGCCGCAGCAAAATTCAGACCGAACGCCCTCTCCATCGGTACCTCGATAGGAAGAGAGTCTTGCGTCAATTCACAAAAGTATGGGAAACGAAGGCTAACGAGATGAGTCCTCGACGGGAAGCATAACCCCCGGAGTATGACCTACGGGAAAAGCAGGGTCGGGATGACCCAGACCTCCCCGCCGAAAGAATTCCGCACCCGAGGAAAGAATCGCCATCTCCTCGGCAACGAAGTCAAAACCCATTGCCCCGAAAGGTCGTCTACAACTTGACGTATGGGCAGAAGATGTCAACTCTACTTCCCTGGACGTGCTATCGCTGTCCGAAGTGACTCGCCTTTGCACGACATTGCGAAAAGAAGTAGAGCATTCGGAAAAAGACTATCAAAATGGTGCATTGAACTCAAAGAGTACTACATCCCGTATAAGCCTAGAAGGGCAATAAGTGCCCAGATACTGGCAGACTAGATCGCCGAAATCCCAGAAGTAAGAAAGGCTGAAACCAACAAAGGAGACTCGCAACCAAAGGTGGGAAGATCCTACATAGAGGAATCTCGCAACCAAAGAGTCCCGAAAATCCTCATCAAGAGGCAGAAAAGTGCAAAGACGTTCCGGACGACATTTCCTGACTAAGGAAAAACTATGCAGGCAAAGGTACGCAACTTCGTTATTAGAATATATATCGGTAAAAAGGGTGCAGGACAACTCGTCCGAGAGGCGTGAAAATGGCCAAAGACACGCCAACACCTGAAGATTGCCTTCGGAGCGGATAACCTCGGAAAGATTGTACCGAGCCACTCCAGACAGCACCCGAAGATGTGAAGCAGAGAATTACTTCACTGAGTGGGCTAAGGCAGAATTTCTAGCAACCATGCCGGCAAAAGGTGCACAGAAAGTTCGCCCGGAAGAACATGGTATGCTGATTTGGCATACCGACGGTGACAAAGGCCAATAATGATTTCCAGTCTAGGGACAGAGGATTTCAAGAATTCGTCACCGACCTCGGAATAAAAAGGCACTTCAGCCCATTAGCTCAGCCCCCGAGCAACAGACAAACAGAGGTGGCCAAAAGAGCTTTAAAAGAGGGACTCTGAGAGATGCAAAGGGAAAGTGGCCAGGAAAACTTCCTACTGTACCAAGGAGTTATCAGACAACTCCCCGAGGGACCAAGGAGAAGACACTTTTCTCACTTATCCCCAGCACAGAAAGCCATTATCCATTTGAAGTAGTTCGGCCAGCATACAGATGTTTGATGAAAGAGAAAGTAACCTCGTTGTCAAACACTGAGAAACGGCCGAGCTCGAAAGGAGGCCTTTTCGGCAAAAGGTGGCCATAAGTGCAAACCTGCATGATAGGCCAAAAGGAACAAGGAAAAAGAGACCTCGCCCCCGAAAAGCCGAATTAGAACCTCATGAGGTACTTCGGCCAAACGGGAAAGGGCCCTGTTCGGTCCTAAAAATGAGGTCCAAAAGGGAGCATACAAGCTTGGCAACACCGAAGGGAGAAAAACTGAAAAAGTACAAGGCACTCGGGCGCTTTAAAGAAATTCTATACTTAGAATTTTTAGACAAGAAATGGTGCAAGCCAGAAATTTGTCTAAGTACAGAAAGTTTTCCCCTGTATGAGAATGTTCGCCGAACAAAGCTGAAGCATAGACTCCCGAAAGTCTCCTGTTCCTTCCGAAGATAGTTGGGTTATATGCCCAAAAGAGGGCAAGTCTACCGAACACGGCCGGCAAAGGACTGGCTGAAATTTGCCTGAAAGGAACTTCGTTCACTACGAAAGTTCGCCCAAAAAATGGCCGACGAAGCGAGCAAAGAAAGTACCGAAGTCCCTTGACCGAGAGTGGTCGGGACAATTGGGAAACAAAAAAGCTCACAAAGACTTAGCCAAAATTATGAAGATTAATCCATTGAAGAAGGCCTTGATACAAGGAGAAGATTACAAAAAGGAAAGTACAAAGAAGAAGAAGAAGGCAAAGGTCCTAGAATATCTAAGGGACCCCGGCGTTATGGGAAGCTTCGGCTCCTGAGCTCTTCGCCACAGCCTTCGGTGCAGGAGGAAGCGGCGGCAAGTTGAGGAACTCGACTCTTGACCACATCCACCGAGGCCCCCCGGGAATATCCAGGGCAGCCAGAAAGGAAGGATCGAGGTCCGGATACTTCTTCAGAAATTGATAACGAGCAAGGCAGAAACCGTCCTGAAAAGCAACCTTGGACGTCTGGACGGCTTTACCTCTTTCAACGTCCAACTCGTCTGCCTCATGTTGAAGATCCGAAACCTCCTGCTGAAGGTCGGAAATCTCCTTCTCCAGCTCCTCGGTTTTCTTCTTCTCCTCCGAACTCTCCTTCAGCGAGCCGACCTCGGCCTGGAGTTCGGCATTCTCAGCCATCGCCTTCGCCAAAAGGGCAGACTCCCCTTCTTTTTCCTTTCGAAGGGCCTCATTGGCCGAAGTCAGGCTGATTAACTTATCGCCAAGGTCGGACATCTTCTTGGAAAAATCCTTCAAGAGCTCCTCTTGGCCCTTCAAGAATTCCTCCCGAAGACTAGCAACCTTCTCCTTGCATATTTCGCTCAGCTTGGTGTTCGTCAACACCGAGTTGGCGCAGAAAACTTTGGCCTTCTCCAACTTACCTTCGGCCCAAGCTCGGACCGAAGACTGCTTTGCTGCCCAAGCTCGGAGGTATCCACTATACCCCAAAAGCTGCAAAAAAGAAAGGCAGTCAGTGAAAATTTGCACAAGGAAAGCCAGAGCACTTAGGCAGAAAAGTGGAAGGAAAAGTGAGAAGCCCGAAGGGTTACCTGAGCAGCATGCTGGGAAACTTTTGCAGCAAGGGCATCCTCGGAGGCACACTCCTCAGCGACTGCCTTGAAGGATGCCTGAGTAAGCACGCCCCTCGCCATTTGGGGAGCCATTTCCCGGCAGTCCTCGGAGAACAAGTTCATGTCCTCCGTGAAAGACCAGAACGGCTCCCTTGGGACTTTGCCCTTCGGGACGTGGGAATCCCGAAGATCCCGCCTTCGGGAGTGCTCAATCTTCCAAGGCAGGGGCGCCAAATCCTCTGCAAAAAGAAACATCTCATCAGGTAAATTTTCCTTGGTTATAAAAAATGTGAGATTGCAGGAGAAAATAGACAAACCTGCCGCGACTTCGGCACAGTCGTCATCAGAGTCACCAACCTTCTCCACGTCGGCAGGAACATGTTTGCCCTTGGCTCTTCGGCGTTTCTCTAATTCTTCAACAGGAAGATCCTCCGAAGAGCCCAACAAATCCGCCGACATGGTGGGACTCAGAGGCGCAGGAATGGCCACCTCGGCAAAAACCTCCCCGGCCGTTTCAGGCTGGGAAAAAGTTGCAACCTCGGTCGAGGTTGCAGTGACATCGCCCGCCTCCGAAACGTCCTTCGGGGAGGGAGGAGGGGTGTCCCTCTTGGTCTTCTTGGCGGAAGATGATCCACCACCAGAAGCCTTCTTGGTCTTCTTGGCGGAAGACGGCTCACCCCCAGAAGCCTTGCGCCTCTTCTTCGTTTGTTCTCCCTTCTCGGACTGACCAAGGAAGAGAGATCTATAGTAGGCGGCAGACTCGTCGCCCATCTCTGAAAAAGAGAGAAAAAATCAGTGTAAGTCCACAGGCACTTATGCTGAAATTTTTTTGAAAGATACTTACTTTCAGAAAAGGCTTCGAAAGTGAGCTCGCTCCGAAGGAGTCTCACCAGCCAAGAGTTCTTCCCCTCGGTAGCAGGAGCTGGCATGCCGAGATCCGTCTTATGCTCCGCAACCACCCCCAGCTCCCGAAGGACGTCCTCGGTCATGAGTTTCCACATGATCGGGAAAGGGTAGAGAGAGCGTGGAGGGACCTCGGCATCCCAGTCGGCGACAGCACGGATTCGTCTGTCAAAGTCCCCAAACCTAGCTGCCAACTCAGGAGTCAGCAACTTCCTGGGGTCCGTGACATCCGCCTCCAGCTTTCCCCGAGCCCACTTAGTCGGGACGTGCGACCAGGCCTCCGCCACCTTCAGGAAGAAGAACTTCCTTTGCCACCCTCGCCAGCTATCCTTGGTAGCGAAGGTGAACATAAATTTCTTGCTCCCAGATCCCCGAGGTAGCATGAAATAAAAGCCACCCTTCGGAATCGGATAGAGCTTATAGTACTGCATGAACAGGATGAAATGGGGTTCTACCCCGAAGATCCCACACATGCAGAGAAAGGCGTTAAAATAGCAGTATGAGTTCGGAGGAAGCTGATTCACGGCTATGCCATGAAATTGGCAAAAGTCGCAAATCATCTTCGCAGGAGGAAACCGAAGTCCGGCCTTCAGTTGGGCTCGGAAAATGGTAACCTCGTCACCTCGATTCATAAAGCAAAACTGGCCAAGGCGAGGTAACCTTGTGATGGCATAAGAGGGAAGGAAAAATTTGGTCTTCCATTTTTCTAATTTTTCAGGAGTGGTGCAACAAGGGTGAGACATAAGAGGTTGCCAGCTCTCGGGAATAGGCATGGTAGACAGAAAAATGACTTCGGGAAGTGAAAAGAAAAGCAAAAAATGAAAGGAACTCTAGAAGTCAGAACCCACCAAAAGACTTGCCAAAGTCTGGGTTTGAGGACGCCGTCGTGAAAGATCACCGAAAATCGCTCCGCCGCTAAGACCGCCGCAAAAAAGGAAGGAAAAGCAAGAGCAAAGCGAGAGCAAAGAAACACAAGTGAAGAGTATGATGGGAGGAAGGCTTTTATAGATCGAGAAAAGGCAGCCAAGAGGCCGTCATAAATGCTGCGTGAAGGCGAAGCGTCGCCATAATTGCTCCTCATGCATGAAAAGACGTGCCCATCCCAGCTGATGCCTGCCACGTGTCACCCATCGTCAGCAACAAGGTCTCATTTTTCTGGCATCCAGAAAACTCGGGCACATTGCTCGAGACTGACACACCTAGTTTCAAGACGCGTCGATCCATTAGCCTATGGCGGGAAAAGTGAACGAGTTGGGAATCTCGAGAATACCGAAAGCCGGATAGGCGACACCTGTCCGAACAGGGCTTATCGCCTAAAAAGTGAAGTGCCTCCCCTGCCGACGTCGTACTCCGAGCATGAAGTCCAAGAGGTCAGGGGTTCAAGGCTCCGTGCCGCCCTGTTCGACCGAAAACGGACATCCTACTACGTGGACCTCCGGGAGTCCATGAGGGCGTCCTGACAAAACTGCCAAGTTAAGCGCAAGACGGACGCCAGAAGGGCTACTTGCCGAAGTCTTCACTCCGGCTTTCCAAGGGGGGCATGTGATAGCCAAAGTGCTATCACCCTGACCACCTACCGACCACGGGAAAGAGGGAGCCAGACACCTGAGGTCTGCGACCTCGGAAAGGACTCCGGAGTAAAGGAAGTCATACACCTGGGGCATACGACCTCGGTAGCTCGCCAAAACCAGCTTCGGGAACCAGCGTATCGCCTCCTTAGGGACGGTGACCAAACCAGCTTCGGGGGAGAAGGACCGACCACCCTCCGCGGGAGAAAGCCCCCCGAAGATGGAACTGCCGAAGTACCAGCCTGACTCCGGGAGAAGGCCCCTCATCCTGAAGTAAGACATCGACCAGAGGGACCTCGGTTGTACGGCAAGAGCAATTAAGGAGTCTCTGACACTCCGGTCACTTACGTCTCTGATACGCCACCTTCAGACACGCTCTGATACGCCACCTTCAGACACGCTCTGATACGCCACCTTCAGGCACGCTCTGATACGCCACCTTCAGGCATGCTCTGGCACGCCGTCGCAGTCTGATGTCCTGTCACGAAGGGCTACAGCTCGCGGCCCGAGGAGCCTACAGGTGGCTAGGGTCCTCCGCGCCCGGAAGTACACCATCCGACCATACACGTGTCGAACACGTGTCATAATCCAAAGGGGTCACCCCCTTCTTTTATACAAGGAAAATGGTCACAGAAAAAGGGGGGCTGGGCTCTCTTCTGGAGGAGAAAAAGGGACAGAAAGGCTGGAAAATAGAGGACGCTCTCCTCTCTCCGCCTGAATACTCTTCCCTCCAGCCCTCAGAAGGATCTCCGCCAGGCAAGCGCTTCTTGTGCTTATTACTACGCCATTCTCTCTCTCTTTAAGCACTGACTTGGGCGTCGGAGGTTCCCCCCCGGAAAATCACTCTAGGGGCCTCCTAACCCTTGTTTTCTAAGTGTTTCAGCCAGGTCTCCCTGAGGAACCACTGTTCAGGGCTCTCCCCCACACCGGAGGTACCTCCCGTCCTCACCTACCACGGGACCAAGAAGCTACCGGTCATCCTCTAAGACGATCCACCCTGGACGCCTTCCTTTCACACCACTGGGACCCCCTGCTGCCCACACCACTGCACACAGTAGAGATGCTTGCTCCACCTAACGGGACCACATCAGATGCTGGCTCCACGCGAACCGCATCAGTGTCATAATGGCTAAAAACCATTATATTGTGTAATTCTCACCATAGTAATTGTAGTGTGGGGGGGAAAAAGGTATGATCAACTCCTCCTTAAAAGTGTTCAAAGTTGGTAACTTCGTCCCCAAGAAAAGCCTTAAGGATTGCTTGTTTGTCAAGCAACCTATGGACTTTTTTGTAAGGTTTTGGAAATTCGGGTACTTAATTGCAAAACTTTCACAAAAGATATTTGGAGAGTGATGGGAAGGATATGAATGGTATGTGATGGCCAGGGGCCTCATCGTTTATAGTCATAGTGACTGGTGGAGGAACTTCTGGGAGGAAGAACGCCTGGTGGATTGGACGGCCCAAAGGAGAGTGCCTAAAAGCTCAGAAACAAAAGGTTAGGAGGCCCCCGGAGTGTTTTTCCGGGGCGGGAGCCTCCGACACCCAAGTCAGTGGTGGCTGAGAGAAAGACAGAGAAAATAGCACAAAGGGCTGAGGAGTTTTGCCTGGTAACGGGAGCCGTATTTTGCCAGCTAACCAACCTTCTGTCTGGTATTAACTCCTGGTATTTATAGGAGTGCCTAGCCCGTTCAGATCGCGACACGTGTTCGGTCGGACGTTCCTGACTTTCTGGGCATAGGAGACAGATAGTAGGTTACCTTGAGCCATGTGCTGAGACGGGCCATGATGTGATTTTGATGGCGTCAGCGTGGCAGAGCGCCTTTTGAGGCGGCTTGTGGCGTCTGTGAATGGATGTGTCAGAGACTTCCTTAAATGCTTCCATAAATACCCCTGCCGTACTCCCGAGGTCCCTGGGTGAGGTCGTCCTTTGGTACGGACGGAGCCTCTTCGGGAAACAAGCCCTGAGTTCGGGGGTTCCCAGCTTCAGGGAGTTCCGCCTTCGGGGATATCGTGTTCGGCTCGCTATGTCTGCTGCCACTTTTCCGAAGGCGATCTGTTCACGACCCTGGGGGGGGGCGAGTAGTGTCCTGGCGTGCCGGGCTTGGAGCTCTTCGGCTATCTCCCGAGGTGCCTGATCACACCTTTTCTCGGGTAGCGCCAGCTTCTTCTGGCCATTACTGTGGCAGGGAGTTCGGCCAGATAGAGGCGATAGCGTTTGGCTATCACATGCCCCCCTTTGGAAAGCCGAAGGAAGACTTCGGTTTTGCATCTCTTTCCGAGGTCGTCTATGGGAGTCTTTTTGGAAGCATAACCTGTTCCGAGGATGTGCCTTTTGCCCGAAGATCACGGGCTCTTCGGTCTTGGCCATTTCTTTGGCGTCCTCGAGGCGGAGCCTGCTTTTTGTTTCTGCAGGTCTGTTCGGCCAAGCGTGTCAGTCTAAGCGGCGCGTCCCAGTTTTCCAGGGATGTCAGAAGACGTGTCCCAGCTTTCAAGGGACGTTTGGAGGACGTGTCCCCTATTTTTGTGCAGCAGTTGACACGTGGCGCTTCGCCATTGGAGGAGAGTTGCGTCGGTTACAGAGAGCGCGCCTTTTCAAGTGCAGAGAGCAGTTACGGCGTCGGTTCGCCTCCAAAGGGTACTTATGACGACGTTTCGGTTACCCACCTCTGGCTTATAAATAGCCCATTTCATCATAAGTTCCTTTTGCTTATGCTTTTGCTCTTTTCTCTGCTTTGCCCCTGTTCTTGCATTTTTCTTGCTTTCTGTGGCGGAGCTTCCTTAATCAGAGCCTTTTTTCCAGCCAACTTTCACGACGGCGTCCTCAGATCTTGGCAAATCTTTCGGTGAGTTTTTGTTTTCCAGCGCGTTTTGATCCCTGTGTTCTTCTGAGTTTTTCTCTGGAAACTGTTTTCTTCCATTTTCAAACTCATTTTCATGTCGAAAATGCCCATTCCTGAGAGCTGGCAGCCTCTTTTAGCCCATCCTTGTTGCACCACCCCTGAAAAGTTAGAGAGGTGGAAGAAAAAATTCTTTCTTCCCTCTTACGCCATTACTAGGCTGCCTCGTTCTAGCCATTATGCTTTTTCAAACCATAGTAAGGAGGTTACCGTTTTCCGAGCCCAGCTGAAGGCCGGTCTTCGGTATCCTCCCCCGAAGATGGTGTGCGAGTTCTGCAAATTTCATGGCATTGCTGTGAACCAGCTTCCCCCGAACTCGTTCTGCTATTTTAACGCCTACCTCTGCATGTGTGGCGTCTTCGGGATAGAACCCCATTTCAGAATCTTTATGCAGTACTACAAGCTCTCTGTGGTCCCGAAGGGTGGCTTCTATTTCATGCTACCTCGGGGATCCGGGAGCAAGAAATTCATGTTCACCTTCGCCACTAAGGATAGCTGGCGGGGGTGGCAACAGAAGTTCTTCTTCATGAAGATGGCTGAAGCCTGGTCGGACGTTCCGATCAAATGGGCTCAGGGAACACTGGATGCGGACGTTGGTGATCCGAGGATGCTGCTGACCCCAGAGTTGGCTCCCGTGTTCGCGGATTTCGACGCCCGCATTCGGGCTGTCTCTGACTGGGATCCCGAGGTCTCTCCGCGCGCCCTTTACCCTTTTCCAATCAACTGGAAGTTGATGACCGAAGAGGTCCTTCGGGAACTAAAGGTGGTAAAGGAGCACAAGACTGACCTCGGGATGCCAGCTCCTGCCATCGCCGGGAAAGATTCCTGGTTGGTCAAGCTTCTTAAGGAGGAGATTTCTTTCGAAACATTTGCCGAAAGTGAGTTATCTTCTACTCCTTTGCTGTTTTTTCCTCGGACTTACGCTGATGTTTCTCTCCTGTTTCAGAGATGGGCGACAACACTGCCGCCTATTACAAGTCCCTCTTCTCCGGCCAAGTGGAGAAGGACGATCAGACGAAGAAGGCGGCTTCCCGAAGGCGGAAGTCTATTGGCGCGGGTCCTTCGAGGAAACGGGCAAAGAGAGCTGCTCAGGTTCCTCTAGAAGAAATTTCCGAGGAGACTGCCGAGGAGCCTGGGACAGCCGAAATTCCGGCGCCTGAGGCTGCTGCTTCCGAGGTCCCTTCAACCGACGTCCCTCCTCAAAGTCCTACTGCGTCGCAGGCCCTCCTTGATGTAGTGGTAGAAGTACCTTCTGCCAAGGAGCAGCGCAAGCAGAAGGGCAAGGGCATTTCGACCGAGGAGGCCGAGGACTCCGAGGACGATGTTGTCGAGGTCCCGCCAGGTTTGTTTCCAGACAAAGTGTACTTCCTTTGTTTTTTCTGGAATTGCCTTTATCTCTGACCTGCTTCTCTTTTTTGCCCTGCAGGGGAGTTACTTAACCCGAACTGGGCGGCCGAACATGCGGAGGCGAAGGCCCGCCGCGACGCCAAAGTCCCGCAAGGGAAGATACCGAAGGAGCCTTTCTGGACATTCACGGAGGACATGAACTTGTACTCCGGGGACTGTCCTGAAATGGCCAAGCAGATTGCGAAGGGGGTGCTCACCGAGGCCTCCTTCAAGGCTATAGCGGCGGCGCATCCGAGGGATAACACCCTCGCTGCGAAGATCACCGAGCATGCTGCTCAGGTATATCCTTCACAGCTCTTCCCCTTCAATTTTATCCTAAGTGTTCGGCTCTTACTGACCTTGCGTTTTATCTTCTTTGCAGCTGCTGGGGTACGCCGGCTTTCTCCGAGTTCGGGTAGCCAGGCAGACGGCATTCCGAGCTTCGGCCTTAGAGGCCCTAGAAAAGGCGAAAGCGACGTGCTCGAAATTGACCGCCAAGAACCAGCAGCTGGCAGATGCTGCGAAGGAGGAAGCTGCCACCCTTCGGGAGGAGTTCCGAAAAGAGAAGGAAGTCTTGATGGCGGACTCCTCCCGGAAGATTGCCGACCTCCGTAATGACGTGGCGGGGCTGCGTGCTGCAAACCAAGACCTTCTCCAAGACAAGGCAAAGAAAGAGAATATCATAGTCACGCTCTTGTCTGAGAAGAAAGCCCTTCAAGCCGAGGTCCAGTCTTTGAAGGAGGTGCCAAAGGGGGAGGAGCGGATAAAGGTGCTGGAAGAGGAGGTCGGGGATCTGAAGGACGAGCTTGACGACCTTGAGCTTAAGAAGAACAAGTCTGATCAAATGAACAAGGTCGCGTTTCAGGACGGCTTCTGTCTCGTTCGGCACCAGGTTCTCCAGAGGTTCCCAGGTCTGGACCTCTCTTTTCTAGAGGGTCTAAACATTCCTGGAGGACCTCGGTGGAAATGGTCCAAGATCGAACATCTGAAGCTTCCTCCTTCAATTCCAGCGCGGAAGGTGGCGGAAAAGGGTGGACAAACGAGTGGCTCTTAGGACGCCGCGTACCCTTAGGCTTTTTTAGGGCCCCTTTTCCTTCCCTTCTATTCTGTACTCTTTCTTCGGGCACTTCGTTATTGTAAGGCAGCTTTGCTCTTAATGAAGATTTTTTGGCTAAGTGTTTCTTTAAGTTTCTTTATTTCCATCGTCCCGAACACGTTCGCTCAAGAGACTTCAGAAAACTTGCGATCAAAGAAACTTTTTTACCTTCCTTTGTCCTGAGTGCGTTTTACTCGAGAGACATTCTAGAAAGTCTGAGAAAATTTGACTAAGTCTTTTTGCAGGCTTTTGCATTTCCAATTTTTCCCGAACATGATTGCTCAAGGGACTTCGGAAAACCTTCAGTCAAATTTTTGTTTTTCCAGGTGTCCCGAGCATATTTGCTCAAGGGAGTTCGGAAAACCTTCCGCGAGATTTTTCACTTCCCATTTTCCCGAGCACGTTCGCTCAAGGGAGCTCAGGAAATTATCTCTGCGCTGGCTACGGCGAGTACTTCTGCGATATTTTTGTTTTCCATCTTTCCCGAGCGTGGCGGCTCAAGGGACTTTGGAAAGCCATATCTACGCTTTATCATGGCGAGCGTCTTGCGCGGAATTTTGTTCATTTCTGTACTTAAGGAATTTTCTCAAGATACTACTGTACTTAGAACATTTTTTGTACAACATACCTCTTCCGCTCAACCTTACGCGTAGAATTTTTTCAAGGCGTCTGAGTGCCAAGTATTCTTCAATTCTACGCCTTCGGCGTCGCCAAGCTTGTACACGCCTTTTCGTACTTCGGCAAGAACCAGGTAGGGTCCTTGCCAGTTTGCGCAAAATACGCCATGGGATGGCCTACGAGGTGCAAAGTCGGCCTTTTGGAGAACGAGGTCTCCCTTCTTGATTTCTTTTGGCCTGGCTCGTAAGTTTATAGCCGCGGCCACTCTTTGCTGGGAAGCTTTTCTTCTCAGTTCGGCTATTTCTCTGTGTTGGGCCACAAGATCGAGATTGGTTCTCAGACCGAGGTCGTTACCACCTTCATCAAATACTTGCACCCGTACTGAAGGTTGAACTATCTCTACTGGGATAATGGCCTCCTTTCCGAAGACGAGTGAGAAAAGAGTCTCCCCTTTGGCTCTTCGGGGCGCCTTTTGGTAGCTCCATAATACACTTTGGAGTTCTCTCGGCCATTTCCCCTTGGCTTCCCCTAGTCTCTTTTTCAGGCCAGCTTTTATGGTCCTGTTCGATACTTCCACCTGCCCACTGCTTTGGGGGTGAGCCATTGGGGCGAAGTGCATCTTTACTCCGAGGTCGGCGATGAATTCTTGGAATCCCTTGCCTATGAGCTGGGATCCATTATCAGCTACCGGTATCCTCCGTATGCCGAATCCGCATACGATGTTCTCTCATACGAACTTCTGCACTTCTTTTGCCGAGATAGTTGCCAGTGGTTCTTCCTCTACCCATTTTGAGAAATAGTCCGCTGCTACAACGCAGAATTTCTCGCCTCCGAGGTCTGTGCCCCAGACTGCGAAGGACTAATGATAGTCTGCCGAAGTTACCATTTCCGAGGGTGTCCTCTGGATTCTTGCATATCTCTGGCAGCTACCGCATTTCCGGAAAAACTGTCTTGCGTCCTTTCTCAGGGTAGGCCAGAAGTATCCCTGGCGAAGTAACACTGCTGCAAGGGCATCAGTTCCAATGTGTGAACCACACATGCCTTTGTGGACCTCTTCAAGGATCATTTCAGTATCCTCTTCAGCCACGCATTTCTGCAGCGGATTCGCATATCCCTGTTGGTATAACTCTTCGCCAATCAGGAAGAATCTTCCGGAGTGTCTTCGCAGTCTTACAGCATCGCCGGGGTCTTCGGGGAGCAAATTCTCTGCGAGGTATCTTTTTATTGGATCTTTCCACCCTGTTCCCGAGGTCATCATGCTCAGCACTGAGATGCTCGGATGGTCTAGCACCTCGGTATATGTTTTTGATTTTGCCAAGTAATCTGCCTTAGTGTTATTCCGCCGAGGTGCATTTTCGATCCGTACGGTGTCAAACTCTTGGATGAGCTTTGCTACTAGCTCATGATATTTAGCGAAGATTGGGTCCTTCGCCCCATAATCTCCTGCCGTCTGCCGAACTACCAGCTGGGAATCGCTGTGAGCCTTTAAGTTTCTCACGCCAATCTTTCTGGACAAGTGTAATCCCGCTATAATGGCTTCATACTCAGCTATATTGTTGGTGATGTTGAAGCTGAACTTGATAGCCTTCATTACCTCCAGGCCTTCAGGGCCCCTGATGACTGTTCCAGCTCCTTGGTGTTCGGGCCCTGAGGCTCCGTCTTTGTGCAAGGTCCATTCTGGCTCACCCTCTTTTGGATCTGAATGGCTCTCCTCAGTGGTGGGTATTTCGGCGATAAAATCTGCCAGTGCTTGGGCTTTTATGGCCTTCCGAGGCTCATACGTGATTTCGTGCTTGCCCAACTCTATGCACCACTTGGAGAGCCTTCCCGAATGATCAACTCTCTTCATGACATCCCGTAGTGGCAGACTACTTCGGACGATGATGGGCTGAGCCTGAAAGTATGGCCGCAGCCTTCTCACTGCAAGCACTAAGGCATATATAGCTTTTTAAAGCAAAGGGTACCTGACTCCGGTGCCATGCAGGGACTTGCTGACATAGTAGACCGGCCATTGCTTTGGCCCTTCTTCTTTCACAAGGACCGAGCTCACAGCTTTTTCTGTGACGGCGAGGTAGAGTACGAGGGGCTCTTCCTCCCGAGGTTGTCGCAGAGTCGGCAGGCTGGCCAGGTAGACTTTGAGTTCTTCCCAGGCCTTTCGGCAATCTTCATCCCAAGGAAGATCATTCCTTCCGAGGTCACCTTCCATCTTTGCTGCCTTTGTGAGGACTTTGAAGAAGGGTCGACACCTATCTTCGTACCTGGAAATAAACCTGCTCAGAGAGGTTATTCTTCCGGTGAGTCTCTGCACGTCTTTGACTGTGGTAGGAGTTCGGAATCCAAGCAGAGCCTTAATCTTCTCGGGTTTAGCCTCGATGCCTCTTTCGGGTACCATGTACCCAAGGAACTTTCCCGAGGTCACCCCGAAGATGCAGTTCTCAGGATTTAGGCGGATCCCGAAGGCTCTGAGTTTTTGGAAGGTTTCCTCTAAATCTGCAACGTGGTAGCCGGGCAGCTCGCTCTTGATTCTCCCCATTTGGTCTTTGAAGACCTTGTTCATCAACCTCTGGTGGGTGGCTCCTTGCATTTTTTAGCCCGAAGGGCATCCTGATATAGTAATATGCTCCTCCCTCGGTAATGAAGGCAGTCTTCTCTTCATCTTCGGGGTTCATCCTTATCTGATGGTAGCTACTGAAGGCATCTAGGAAACTTAGGAGCCCATACTCAACAGTTGCATTTACCAGTTGATCTATTGGCGGCAGAGGGTATGAGTCTTTCGGGCAAGCATCGTTCAAGTTTCTGAAGTCGATGCACATCCGGAGTTTTGCTGCTACCTTCTTTCGTGGCAATGACCATGTTGCTCAACCATTCGGGGTACTTGACCTCCCTGATAACTTCAGCATCTAGGAGATGCTGGACTTCGGTTTCGACAAAGTTGCTTTTGTGGGATGAGATGCTTTGTTTCTTTTGCCAGACAGGCCTTGCTTCCGGGCTTACCTTGAGGCTGTGCAGTATTATGCCAGGGTTTATCCCCGGCATATCTTTTGGCGAGTAGGCAAACAGACCTTTATTTTCTAGCAAAAAGGATACAAGATTTTCCTTGTCACCTTCGGCCAAGCTCTTCCCTATTCGGGTAGATTGACCTGGGACAAGCTCTACTGCTTCCGTTTCTGCTTTGGCGAGATCTTCTTCTTTGCCTTTTTCTAGCGCCTTTGCCTCCATCGTTTGCGCGAGGTTGCTCGCCGGAGCTTTTCGTTTTTTTACAAACACCTTTCTTACCTCGGCTTGGTCTAGGAAGACCTCTGCATCTCCATCCTTGGTCGCGAATGTGACAGTCAAGTACTTCACATCAGGGCGAATATGCAGGTTCCCCATTGTCTGTCTTCCAAGGATGACGTTGTACGAGGATGGGACGTCCATGACGATGATTCTCGCCATTGTGGATGCGTACAATTCAGCTGCTCCTCTTACCGAAGTCCCTTTCATTATCAACGGGAGTTTGGATGGTCCAACCCCAAAAGTGGGCGAGGTGACAGGCTTTAGTTCGCTGCTGGAGATGCCCAAACTCGACAGCAGGTGTGAGAATAAGACGTCAGCTTTTAAGCCATCATCAAGCAACACTTTTTCGACGCCTCAGTTCCCTATCCTTGCCGTGATCAGCAGCGGATCATCGTGGGGGAAGACGACGGTGGAGCTATCTTTGCGAGCCAGTTTCTTTGATGGACTTTGATACTCCATGACTGCAATTTCTCTGGCTTTCCGCTTTCTTTCCGAGGATGGTAGCCCCGTGATGATGGTTTGGATAACCCCTGCTAGAGGTGGAGGGCGCGTTTTTGGACTTCGGTTTTTCCGCCTGTCGGAGTCAAAGTTCTAAATCTTCGGCCCTTTCTTCCTCCATTTTTCTGCCTTTCGGGGGTGACATCCTCAGGTATTTTCGAAGTTGGCCCTGTTTTATCAGCGACTCTATGTACTTCTTTAGCTGGAAGCAATCTTCGGTGTCATGGCCGTGGTCGCGATGAAACTGGCAGAACTTCTTGTCATTCTTTTTGTTATCGGCGGCCATGGCCCTTGGCCGCCGAATTTGCTTCCCCTGCCTTTCCAGCGCCATGAGAATGTTGGTCCGTGTAGTGCTCAATGGTGTGAAACTTTGGGGTTCCCTTCCCCGCATTCTCCGAGGTCGTCCTGCCTGTTCGGTAGGATGCCGAGCTTGTTGACTGGACCCTTTGACGTGGTGATGATCAGATTCTGGCCCAGCCATCCTCAGTTCCTCGACTGTCATGTGTTGCTCCGCCCTATGGTAAAATTCTCCGAGGGTCTCCGGGGGGTCATTTGAGAACTCATAGAACAGCTGTGAGTCTCGCCGAAAGCCCCGTGTCATGGCGAGAATGCGGATTTCGGGCCGGAAGTCTAGGACGCTCAGAGCTTCTCTGTTGAATCTTTCGACATAGTCTCGGATGGTTTCTCCGTTCCTCTGCTCTATGTCGAACATCTGTACAGGCATCTTCGCAGTAGGTCTGCTCCCAATGAACTGCTGGGTGAAGGCTGTGGACAACTCCCGGAACTCAGTAATGGTCCCTGGGGGCAAGGAATTGTACCACGCCGTGGTTGGCCCTGTGAGGGTGACTTCGAAGCACTTGCACATGGTAACATCATCAGCACCGTGTATTATCATGCTCCGTCTGTACTTCGTCAGGTGGGCCTGCGGATCAGTACGACCATCATAAATTTCCAACCGAGGTACTCTGAACTCGCCTGGCATGGCTGCCTTAACGACGGCCTGAGTGAAAGGGGAGTCACCTTCGCAGGATGTTCCCGAGGGTCTGGCCCAAACGGATTTTCTGGCCACTTGTTTTTCCACTCTGTCCAGCCGTGCTAGTATCTTCTCCATGAGCACTGTGGCGCTAGGGCCTTCTTCAGGGAATGAAGATCGTCGGCGCCTCTTCGGGGGGCGAGTTCGGCGCTGAGGGGACAAGGACCTCGCCTCAGGCGACGAACTGCTTCGCTGTGAGACTCTCAGTCGCTTGGACCTGGTTTGTCCCACAGAACGTTTCCCGAGGGCTATAATTTCTGTGGATGATTCTTCGCGAGGGTCTCCACTCCCCAAACTGCGATGTGTAGACTTGGGACTCCTCTCCCGAGGGCGTGTCACTGAGGGGGGTCTCTGGGCCTGTGCTTGCTGCGGCCACCTTCGGCCGATCTGCTGTGTCACTTCAGACACGACCGAACGCTGAAAGTCCCTCAAGAAACTCATGGTGACTACCAGAGGGCGGTCTTCCTCGGGCGCAGAAGTCCCTGGGAGTGTTTGCTTAGCAACCGGTTGTATCTCAGGCGCAGACGGGGACCTCGGGAGTCCCTTGTCCTTAGAACGCCGAGTCTTAACGACGGCGATCTCAGAGCGGGTTCCCACAGACGGCGCCAAATGATGGCTAGGGGCCTCATCATTTATAGTCATGGTGGCTGGTGGAGGGACTTCTGGGAGGAGGAACGCCAGGTGGATTGGACAGCCCAAAGGAGAGCACCTGAAAGCTCAGAAACAAAAGGTTAGGAGGCCCCCGAAGTGTTTTTCCGGGGGGAGCCTCCGACGCCCAAGTCAGTGGTGGCCGAGAGAAAGGCAGAAAAAATAGCACAAAGGGCTGATGAGTTTTGCCTGGTAATGGGAGCCGTATTTCGCCAGCTAACCAACCTCTTGTCTGGTACTAACTCCTGGTATTTATAAGAGTGCCTAGCCCGTTCAGATCACGACACGTGTTCGGTCGGACGTTCCTGACTTTCTGGGCATAGGAGACAGATAGTAGGTTACCTTGAGCCATGTGCTGAGACGGGCCATGATGTGATTTTGATGGCGTCAGCGTGGCAGAGCGCCTTTTGAGGCGGATTGTGGCGTCTGTGATTGGATGTGTCAGAGGCTTCCTTAAATGCTTCCATAAATCTCCTGCCGTACTCCCGAGGTCCCTGGGTGAGGTCGTCCTTTGGTACGGACAGAGCCTCTTCGGGAAACAAGCCCTGAGCTCGGGGGTTCCCAGCTTCAGGGAGTTCCGCCTTCGGGGATATCGTGTTCGGCTCGCTATGTTTGGTGCCGCTTTTCCGAAGGCGATCTGTTCACAACCCTGGGGGGGCGAGTAGTGTCCTGACGTGCTGGGCTCGGAGCTCTTCGGCTAGCGCCAGCTGCTTCTGGCCATTACTGTGGCAGGGAGTTCGGCCAGATAGAGGCGATAGCGTTTGGCTATCAGTATGAAAGTGCTATTGGATGACCAAATTGCTTATGGAAGACAACTAAGGACAAAGAAAACACAAAAAGTCATAAAGGACCTAAGTGTTCTAATGTAGGCCTTAAGATGTGTATGTCTATGACTTAAGTCAAATGGAAGTTTTGTGGGGTTATCCCACATAAGGAGGGCTGGTAAAGGAAGATAAGGATGGTCAAATGTGGGCCAAGAGATTAAGACTAAGAAACCATAGTCTTGTAGCAAGGAAAATGACATAAGACAAGGTTAAGACTACTTAAGTGTGTTTAGTGTACTTTTGACTATTTAGGTAGTCAAGACCACCTTTGCTTCTCTAAATTTTGGCCTCCACCAGAAAAAAGAAATCCAGCCCTCTCCTCCACACTTCCTCCATAGCCACCATACCTTCAAATTCAAAACTACTTGCAATTGAAGTCAAGGAAGCACAATTGGAAGCTATTTGGTGCTATTGCTTGAGTGCACCTAGGATCAAGGTCCAATTTCAGCATACCCATCAACGTAAGGGTTCTCTTTCTCTCATGGGTTATTTTCTGTATTTTCAAACATCCATGGAGCTATGGCTAAGCTTGGAAGAGAGCCATGAGCTTGATGAACCAAGCTTATTGAGGGGAGTGCACTTATTGAAGGTTTTGTGACCTATTGTCAAGTGCACAAAGATGGCAGTGAAATGAGGGTTTATAGAGCCCAAAGTTAGTACTAACTAATTTTAAAATCCTCCTAATACCAAGCATTAGCTTGAGGAGGGCTGCCATAGTGATTTGGTTATGTTTATTATGTGTTTTATGGACTAACCTATGGTATTTGTTGCTGCCACATTTCATGTGTTTGTTGTTTGTGTTTGGCTGCTGCATTTGGTTGCTATATCTTGTATATATGCATTGTGGTTTTTTCATTTTAGTGTCTTTGGATGCAGGTTTTAATGAGGATCACATTACCTTAAGAAACCGAGTGTTACCCTTACTAAGTTTCTCAATGAAACTTACTCCCCTCAATTCTGTCATTTCAGGTCCAGCTGAAAGATCACCTTCAAAAAAACCTTTGTGGTTTGATTTTTGATCTGAAATTTCAGGTACATGAACTTCCATATGTCTATTTGTGATCTGGAAATTTTGGTGATTTTAGGAGCACATTTGGTATTTTTAATGCTGGTACTTACTGTGTTGTGCAGCAGCTGTCCAGCATCCTGTTTTTGGAGTCCATTGTGTCTCAGGACCTCCTGTAACCTAGGGTGCGTATTTAGCTGAGTTAAGACCATATTGTAGTGCATGTATGCATGTACATGTAGTGTACATAAAATGAGGCAAGTATGTGAACATTTGAGTAATGTTTTGGCTATGTAAGTGATGTGGTGCAAAGCTGCCTAAGTGTGAATGATGGGCTGCTTACTTGTAAATTCTGTTTTGGCCACATAAAGTTGTTAAAATAAAGGGAATGAAATTTCTATGTGTATTGTACATATATGGGATAGCCTTGGAGGGCTTTCCCCTTGTGAATGAAGTGTTTGCATGGTTTGGAAAAATTGTATGGGCAAAATGGTCCAAAAGTTGCCAGAATTTCAACCATGTACCTAAAGTTTAATATCTCCATGTGTAGAACGAATCTTGGTATGAAATTTTGACCAAACCTAGAGGAAATCTAGAGGGTTAACTGGGATTTGGAATTTCTGGATTTAGATCCCTGTAACAAAAGATATGATGTTTCCAAGTTGGCTGAGTTACTGTTTATTTGGTCAGAATTTTGTAACCAACTTCAAAAATCCATAACTTGGTCCATAGGTGGGCTATTGATGTAAAAAAAAATTCCTTGGTTTGATCTGAGTCTCTACTTGATAATGGAGCAAAGAATACAGTGGGCTATGTGGCTAGAATGATACAGTTTGTTAGTGCAAGTTACAGGTGCAGTAGCTGGCCACTAGAACTTAACAAGATTGCCTAATGTGTGGAAGCCAAAACTAAGACTTGGGCTAGTGTTTTCCTTCTTTGCTGCCATGGTGTGCATGCAATGTGAATATGTGTGTGACACGACAACATCGGAGAGACTCCCAACTGTTCTACGAGTTCTCCAAAGATCCCCCTGACACGCTCGGTGAATTCTACCGAAGGGCGGAGTAGCACATGACCGCCAAAGAACTGAGAATGGGAGGCCTGAGGTCCGATCATGTCCGCACCGAGGGACCAAGTCAGCAAACTCACTACCCAACAAAAACAAGTGGGCACCCTCGGAACTTTAAGGGAAGGAAGCCAATTGCCTGCACTCCCCTGAACACCACGAGGATGAACATCCTGATAGCGATGGAAAGGCAAGGGACTCAGATTCAACGTCCGAGGGCCATGACCTTGGACAACAAGAAGAATATGAAAAAATTCTGCCAATTCCATCGAGACCACGGGCATGATACCGAAGATTGCTTCCAACTGAGGAAGTACATAGAGACACTAATAAAGCAAGGACAACTTCAGCGTTACATGCGCTTACCCTCCCCCAAGGGAAGGAGGGAAGAAGAAGGAAAGGTAGAGGACAAAGAGTACGACTCCGACAGGAGTTGAAACCAAAGTCCAAAAAGGCGTCCCCCGCCCCCAGCAGGAGTAATACAAATGATCACCACAGGGCTGCCGTCGGCGGAAAGAAAAAGAAAAGCCAGAGAGATTTCGGTAATGGAGTACGGGAATCCATCAAAGAAGCTCACCCGAAAGGACGGATCCACCGTCATTTTTCCCCATGATGATCCTTTGCTGATTATGGCAAGGATAGGAAGCTGGGACGTCAAGAGAGTACTACTTGATGATGGCTCAAACGCAGACGTCCTATTCTCACACCTATTACCAAGCTTGGGGATATCGAGAAGCGACCTCAAATCTGTCACTTCCCCTACTTTTGGAGTGGGGCCGTCCGAACTTCCCGTCCTTGGATGGGTAGATCTTCCCCTGATGCTGAAGGGAACTTCAGCAAACAACAGAAAGGAGCTGTTCACCTCCATAATGACAAGGTTCATCGTCATCGATGTCCCTTCGTCATATAACGCCATTCTTGGAAGGCAGACACAAGGAAACCTCCACATTCGCCCGGATGTGAAGTACCTAACTGTCACCTTCGCCACCAAGGATGGAGATGCTGGGATCTTCATCGACCAGGGGGAGGTGCGAAAGGTGTTTGTAAAGGCGAGAAAAGCCCCAGCGGCGAATTATGCGCAGAATACAGAAATGAAGGCGCTGCTCACACAAGAATCAGAAGAACAAGGAACAAAGGATCCCAAGAAAGTAGAAACGGAAGAGAAAGAGCTTGTCCCAGGCCGAAACACCCGAGTAGGGAAAAAATTGGCCAAAGGAGACAAGGAAAAGCTTGTATCTTTCCTACTAACGAATAAAGATCTGTTCGCCTACTTGCCAAAAGACATGCCTGGGGTAGACCATAGCATAATACAGCATAGCCTCAAAGTGAACCCAGAGGCAAACCCGCTCCACCAAAAGAAGCGAAGCCTCTTGGCGCACAAAAACAACTTTATCAAAACCGAAGTCCAACACCTGTTAGATGCAGGTGTTATCAGGGAAGTCAAATACCCCAAATGGCTAAGCAATGTAGTCATCGCCACAAAAGAAAGGGGCAGCAAGCTCCGAATGTGCATCGACTTCCGAAATGTAAATGATGCTTGTCCTAAAGATTCATATCCTCTCCCGCCGATAGATCAACTGGTGGACTCGACCGCTGAATATGGACTCCTGAGCTTCCTAGATGCTTTTAGTGGGTACCATCAAGTCAGGATGAACCCCGAGGACAAGGAAAAAACCGCCTTCATCACCGAAGTCGGTACGTATTGTTACGTAAGAATGCCCTTTGGGCTCAAAAATGCAGGAGCTACCTACCAGAGGCTGATGAACAAGGTCTTCAGCAGTCAAATAGGGAGAAACATGGAAGTCTATGTGAATGACATGATAGTCAAAAGCAAATTGTCTGGCAGCCACATTGCTGACTTGGACGAAACTTTCCACCAACTTAGAGCATTCAGAATTCGTCTCAATCCCGAGAAGTGCGTCTTCGACGTAAGTTCGGGCAAGTTCCCCAGATTTATGGTATCGGAAAGGGGTATCGATGCCAACCCGGAAAAAGTCAAAGCTCTACTTGAATTCCGAACTCCTGTCACAACAAAAGATGTGCAAAGGCTTACGGGCAGAATAACTTCTCTTAGCAGGTTCATCTCCAGATATGGGGATCACTGCCGAGCATTCTTTAAGGTACTCACTAAGGCAGCAAAAAATAGTGGCAACCTTGAAAACAATGATCACCCTTGGAACGAGGATTGCCAAATGGCCTGGGAAGAACTCAAAGTTTATCTAGCACAACTACCCACTCTTCGGCAACCTCGAGAGGGAGAACCCCTCGTGCTATACCTTGCTATTGCTGAAAAAGCACTGAGCTAGGTTCTCATAAAGGAAGAAGGAGCGGTGCAATGGCCAGTCTATTACGTGAGCAAATCTCTGCATGGAGCCGAAATCAGGTACCCCTTACTACAAAAAGCTATCTATGCCTTAGTACTAGCAAGTAGGAGACTGCGTCCATATTTTCAGGCTCATCCCATCATTGTCCGAAGTAATCTACCCCTTCGGGATGTCATGAAGAGGGTAGACCATTCGGGAAGGCTTTCCAAGTGGTGCATAGAGCTCGGTGAGTATGATATCACTTACGAACCAAGGAAAGCAATAAAAGCCCAAGCCCTGGCAGACTTCATTGCCGAAGTACCTTTCGCCCAGAATGATCAGTTTGACCTTGGCAAAAGTGAGCCAGAATGGACCCTGTTCGTAGATGGGGCCTCCGGCTCTGAACACCAGGGAGCTGGGGTAGTCATTCGCGGCCCCGAAGGCATGGAAGTAATGAAAGCCATCAAATTCGGGTTTAGTGTCACCAACAACGCGGCAGAGTACGAGGC
>SMDT01001245.1:0-102977 GCA_005392925.1 Aquilaria sinensis
CTTTGGAAGAAGGATCCTAAAAGCGTTCAAGCGAAGATTAAGAAGATGGAGAAAAAGCTCGAGGACATGCTGGCTCAGAGGCTATCGAACTGTTCTATTAAGGCAATTAGAGAGCTTATTATGGAGATTAACATGCTTCTTGAAATGGAAGAAAAATATTGGAGCTAGAGAACAAAGGCTATCTGGCTAAAGGAAGGAGAGTGAAACACCCACAAGTTGCTTTAAAGAAGAAGCATAGGAACTATATCCACTCTATCAAGATGGAATCGGGTGTGGTAGTGACAAACCATGATGATATCTAGATGGAGAATGTTCGGTGTTCTGACACCCTTTTCTCATCATCGAAGCCTTCTCACATGGACAACTTGATTCCTCTAGTCGAAAGCACGGTGACAGAATCCATGAATGGTGAATTGGTGTGACCTTTCAATCCCGAAGAGGGAAGCAGGCCCTTTTTCAAGTACACCCTACAAATCATCTAGCCTGAATGGCCTACCTGTACTGTTTTTCTAAAGGCACTGGCACTTGCTTAATAAGGATGTTACGACATATGTCTTAAGGATTCTCAATGATGGTTTAATTCTAGATATGCTGAATAAGACTTTTATTGTGTTAATCCTGAAAATATCAATGCCTAAGTCAGTGTCTGATTTTTGACCAAAATGTGCAGTGCAAAGTGGTCTCGAAGGTTTTTGTTAACAGGCTAAAAGCTATTCTACCATTTAATTTTGACCAATCAAACTGCATTTAGTGGCCCTGGAAACATGTCACTTCATTAATAGTTGTTATTGACGAGGGAAGGGTTTTATGGCAAGTTAAGCTAGATATGTTGAAGGCTTACGACAGAGTGCAATACTATGTGTATAGTGAAATCAACCGTTGGTCTTAGGTTTCGTGACCTGGAGAGCTTTAATCGGGCTTTACTTGCAAAATAAGCATGGCGCTTAATTTGTAATCTGGATGGTCCGGTGTTGAGAGTTTTAAAAGGGAGATATTATCCCTCTTCAGTATTCATTTGATCCCTAATTTTGAATAGTTTATCCATCACCATTAATGGCTTGCTTGCAGGCCGAAAAGTCATTGATGCCAGGTTGTTTTGGAGAGTAGGCCTAAGCCGACTACAAGTCCAATTCCAGGCACTGAGGAATGGTAAATAGGACATTTTATCGATCATGAGGTTTGTCAATGAAATTATGGCCTTATTGACGCATTGTTCCACCCTTCTGATTTGGCTGTTGTTAAAACCATTCCCCTCTGCTCTTGGTTCATGCATGATATTCCCACATGGGAGATGAATGATAATAGCAAGTTCATGGTTAAGTCGCTATACTATCTCTCCTATGTCTTACAATTTGGGCACGACCCAATGATTCACTCAAAGTTCTAGACTTGGTTATGATCACTACTGCCTCAAATTCAGATGTTCTTCTAGAGGTTATACGACAAAGCTTTCCCCACCTGAGACAATCTTCGCATACGAGACATTATGATAGATGTGAGCTACCCAGTTTGTGGGTTATCAGATGAGTCGATCCTCGGCCCACCAGGTCTTTGACTGTCCATTTTTGTACGGGTTCACCCAGAGCTATAGCTGAACCTTCCTCATGTAGACCAAAACTGGCAACCGGGCTTGTGATTTTTTATGGAGCAAAATGCTGATCTTGTGCTATTGACAGCAACTTATGCCTGGTTTGTATGGTTTAATAGGAACAAGGTAGTTCATGAGCATATTAGCCAATCCTCGGCACGTACGACAAGGTCTGTGGTAGCTTAGATTGATAGCCGGAGGTTGCATGAGCATTCCTCAGTCACAGAGCCAGCACCCCAACCCATAAGCGTTGTTGCATGTTGCCCTCCCAAGTGAGGGACATAGAAGATCAATGTCAATGAAGTGATAAAGAAAGAAGTAAGCAAAGGGAGCGTCGGTGTGGTCTACAGAGATAACACAGGAGCAATGGTGTTTGCCATCTCATATGGTCTCCATTGCGCCAGTTTGGATGCTACCTAGCTGGAAGCCATTCTTATCCTTTGGGGACTGAAGGAGGCTCAACTCCAAGGCCTAGAATCCATCGTTGTGGAAGCGGACTCTTTACTTTTAATTAACGAATTGCAAAAGGGGTTCCTTCTTCATCATTTTGCTTTGAGGCAATCTTAGACAAATGAAGCCCGCATAGTTAGTTCTTTTTTCATTTCTTCTGAATTTTCGTTTGTTCAGTGTTTGCCAAATGTCATTTGTTCATGCCCTTGCTAAAAAGGGACTTAATACTTTGGGGAAAATAGCATGGGAACCCCATCTTCTGGATTGGTTGTTCTCAGTTTGAGTTCTTAGTTGAATGAATTACCTTCCATAAAAAAAATATGTACAATACATAAAGACAATCATATAAGCATATAATTACATATGTAAAAAAAACTTTGTTTGCACATTCGATTCATGTATTAAAATTTAGATGGTTAAAATTTCTACAAATGATTGAATGTATCTATTACATATCTCTTATCTCATTTGTATATTTGTATCATATGTTTTATATATATCCATTACTTACTTTATACATCGAATTTCATATATATCTATCATTTGCATATTTGTATCACATGTTTTATACATATCCATTACTTACTTTATACATCGAATTAATTCAATTTGTACATGTCTCAAATTTTTTTGCGGGAATCAAGATTGGACGTGTTCACACATATTTTTTATGAGAGATTGAACTCGTACATACTACTGAAAATATATTTGTTATCTCATTTGTACATATGCTACAAATTATTTTCATAGATCCCTCATTTTCTTGTATATCAAGTTAGCACATATCTGATATTTGATTTGTACTTATCTCCGATTTTGGGGGGACACGGGGATTAGTGTGTTCACATTTGTTTTATACTATAAAGGATAATATGAGAATACAATTATATACAAACATAATGGGGAGGGTGCACATTAGACTTACTCATTTTTATGTGTCCCAAATTATTATTTAATTTCTTTAAATAGAATGTTTTCTTTTTTTTTTTTTATCTATTTCCCATATTAGCACTTTGCGCCTTCCTGTGATGTCACTAATTAATTTGAACAAGACTATAATCCTTTAGGAGATACTCATAACTAATAAGAAACACTTGCTTTTCTAAGACTTGAAAGACACTCAAATCAGTATTATGGTAATATATGGGTGTTGGGGAGGTCATGGTTTGGACTCCCGACATCCCCATATCCTTCTGCCCCATAGCCACTAAGCTAAATAGTTAGGGATGGTACTCTTGTGATTAATCTAGAGTCTAGACTCTTCTCCAAAAAATTTTTATTTGACTTGTTCTATTTCCAACTTTGAAAGTGCATTGCTCTTTGCGCTAAATCACCACTATTTGTTCAAGAAAAGATAAAGAATATTACTTATTACATAAAGAATGGCAAATTTGGAAAATAATTTGACAAAGAAACTCTATCTTAAAAATTTTACACCACCAAATCTTAAAAACAGAACTAGGAAGGATGGAGTACAATCTGATCCTTGCTTTCTAAAAATTTTTACTTTGTCACATTGTGGAAAACATATTGCTAATATGCATATGCATGCAAAGTGTGGTTTACCAAAAATTTCTTTCAGATTGTGAATCACTTGTTTTACCAAATGTTGGACAGTTTATTTAAAAACTTGAGTGGGGTTATTAATAGCTATTAGTTCTTAAAATATTATAAGATTTAATGATTCTAGCTAAAGATAAGTGACTAACTTATCATCAATTTTGTTTCATTTTTGTTCAGAACTAATTTTTTTTCTTTCCTAAGACCCCATGATCTCCAATAGCTATATTGGATTTTGACAAACCCAAACTTGAGCAAGGTTAAACCTTATTTAGGAGGGAAGCTTTCTCAAAGCCTTATTTTCCGTTTATAAGACTCAAAGCTAACACATTTTGTAAGAGATGATGAACTCCTTACAACTCCATCTCACATTTAGTAATATTTTTATTTAGAATAAATGTTACTTAAATGTTAATATTCTATTTACAAACTTTAACAAAGAAAATTTAATAAAAATGAGTCCTTTTATAGTAGAGAACCATAGTTTCTTCTTCATGTGTAAAGAATCAATGTCAACCATTGGATCTTAAGGTGTTAATTTTGATTCTTGGATTAAAAAAATACAAGCCATTATTAAATCAAGAAAACACAGGTATAATATCTATATGAACAAAATACTATATCACATCAAGAGGTAGCTGTTTTATAATAAGAAGATGTCATGCATAAAAAAATGTCATTCTCTTACACAAAATCGCCATATACAGCTAAAAGATTACAACATCAAAATGAGAGATTGCCAGTGATGTTTTAGTATAAATAAACATAGACCAATCATATCCAAATGCTCATCATTTGCTCTTTTAATCAAATAAAATGGATAAACCTGAACAATACATGATAAAAAGACATAACTAATACTTTAATTAAGATTAAATAACACGAATTAACATAACCAAATCACTAACCTCTTCTCAAACCCTAACAGTATCCCTTACTAAAAACTTCACAATCTTTTACCTTTTTCCATTGATTTTGAATTAGAAAAGGTCTAACAAAGACTTTTTGTGTTTAAAGATTATCTTCATCACTAAAAAAAGTTATCTTTTGAATAAGATTGGTGTTGATTTTTTTTTCTTTTCCATGCAATAACAATTTTAATTTTTTTATTTAATAATAGATTGTCTATGTAATAAATGAAAATCAATACTAAGAATCATATTTACAAGTTTGAAAAGAATAAAGGAAAATAAATGCAATTAAATGTCAATTAAGCAAAGTAAATAGGAAAATTCTATAGTAGAGAAACATAAAAGTGATGCATCTATGGAAAAACATTAAAATGATACGACATAGCTCATTGTAACCTTTTAAATAGGGACATGTATGTAAAATGTTTAAAAAAAATAAATTAATAAATAGAAAAAATGTAGGAAAATTTATAAAAAATAATAAAATGCAGAAAAAGCAGTAGCATTAATAAACAAGAAATTTATGTTATGTGATTAAAAAATTTGTGTATATATAAATTTGTAAGCTTTAAAAAACACATAAAAAATATAAGAAAAAATAGTGCATTACTTGGTTACATTGTTGCATATGTAAGTATTTTTTAATGATAATAAAAACATAGATGAAAAGTTTAAAAGGATGGAGAAATTGTAAAGTAAAACATATATTGAAAAATGAGATTAAGAAAAATGTTAAAATCAATGTTATTAATTTGTATGAAAGTACAACTTAAGTATGAATTGTCTTATAATAATATATAAATGAAAAGAGCAACACATGAGAATAATAGAACAACAAATTAGTGAAAAAAATATCAACCTTTCACGGTAGGTAAAATCTAAATGCATTATGGTGAAATGTGTGAGTAACATGTATAAGCAACTATAAGACTATTCTAGTTGGAGTATTAAGCAATACATATAGTTCATAATGTGTACACAATGTAATTATAATTTAAATCTTTGGATTGCACATGAATCCAATGTAAAGAAAATTTAAAAGTGAACAAAGTATGGGAATTAAAATCATTAGCACACATAGGAGAGACAAATGTATGACATCATTTAGTTCAAGTAAGAAATTATGGAAATATGAAATAAAAAAAAGAAAATTAACGTATAATATGTTGAAAAAATGTAATAATAAGAGAAGAAATGAAGCATGTAGAATAGTAAGGGAATTTTTAAATTTAGGATTTAGAGATTCAAATAAAAAATAGGTATTGTTATTATTGAATATGAAAATGTCATATTCATAGCATATAACATTATTATTGTGCATGGAAACATCAATATAAAGTCAAAATTTAATAAATAATATCATTGCCCTTGAACGTTGAAATGTCATATTGATAATGAAAGTTATCATTCTTGTGCACTTAAGCATCATTTTGAGGTTACAAAATTTAAGTCATAAAAAATATGTAGTATAACTTTATCAAGAATTAATAGCCAAAAATAAAATATATGTTTTTCAGTAAGGCATAACTCTGACTCATATTTTTTTAGATTCAATGTAGTAATTTGAAGTTTCTATTAATTGTGCAATTTTGTAAGGACCATTTTTTTATTTTTTTTAAAGTGTAGGGACTAAACATGTAAATATTAGGGATAATTTTATAAATTTTTAAAAGATTAAGGACTAAATATATAATTTTTTAAACTCTCATTACAAAAATCTCTTTTTACATACCAATATACTTAGGTTACATACCTGCTATTTTTTACATAAAGTGATTTGGAAATATCAAGAAAACTTCTTGTATGTAAAATTAACACTCTTAGCTTGCAAATAAGGTCTCTTGGCATATGCTAATTTTTATTTTAGTACCCTCATTTTATAAACCTGAGCCCCTACATTATATACCAGTAATTTCTTTACAAATCAGTTATTTTGAAATGTTAAGTAAATTTTCAGTATGTAAAACTACCTCTTTCAATATGTAATAAGGTTCAATTTCTATGCTAATATTTAATTTTATTAAAATAAATGTTACACATACTTATCACAACAACTAAACTATCTTCAACTTGATATAAACACCAAACCTTAGAATTTACAAAGTTAACTTCGCATTTCTCTACTTATTATAAAATGCCAAGAAAATTTCAAAAAATTCTCTCCCACTCTCCTTATTCATGCTTAATATTTTAATTGATCCTAGAATTATGATTCTTTTACCCAAAATCACCAATTTAGTAAGAATTTTCATAAAAATTTTACGAAGTTATATTCTAATTGTCAAAATTAATTACTGTAATTTGTGAAGAATAATGTGTAAATTGAATTAAAATTTGGTCATGATTTTCTTGTATAACCACTCAATCATTTTGTATTATGAATTTTTACTCAAGAAAATTGCATTATGATTCTTAATTAGCTCTCACTAATTATGTATACAATCTTTTTATTAAACATACACACACACACACACACAATTAGGGAATAATATATTGACTTAGTGGTTAAAACTAAAGCCTTGAGACTTAGAAATTATATTATGTTCACATTCTACTATCAGCTAAACGCTAATCTCATCCTTTTTAAGAGTTTGTCTAATTTATATTTAGTTTTTTTTATTTATCTATGTACCTATTAAAATTGTAATATATGCATTTTTTTCATTATTCAAATTGTATCAGCATTCATAAAATAAAAGTATACAGTGCAAACAATTGAACCATAAACCATATATTAATATTTCGTCCATTTTTTTTGTCACTCAAAATGTAGAAAAAAAACCACAGCCATTTGTTTTATGTTAATTAAAATCACAAATAGAGTTGAAGGTGCATATGTACGGTACTAGCTATTGTATTTTCTTCTTTATATTAGTAATTGAGGCCATAATAATTTGAAGTTTGTTTATATTTTTTTTTTTTTACAAAACTTGTTCATAATAATTCGATGTTACACTTGTAGTTAAGTCGTCATCTAATAAACTCTGTTTAGTCACAACCACAGCTATCACATGGTTTGGCATCATTTTTCAAATCAACTTTCACTCTTCTCCCACTTGTATTGTAAGCATGCGATGGAAGCAATTGAAAACAATTACAAGACGTAGTCCTCAAACACGTTGGTAAATAGGAAGAGTTAGTGAGCTCTAGAGATGCATTTTTTTTTTATGTAGGGGATTCTCTGACTAAAGGTGATTGATGAAATGAGCTCTTCCCAACTTTGCATTCTTCTAATAATGTAGATTGTTCATGTGAGGCCATACATTTGCAGTTAAGTAGTTGGAGATTAAGATGTAAATAGGAGGAGAAAATTCAAACGCAAACACTATTCATAAGTTTAGGTTGTGAAATAAGTTATATAAGTAGTATTATAAAAATAAATTTTTTCCACCAAAAAGAAAAAGAAAATAAATGTTATATTTGTAACATAATTTTTTTTATAGGAGTTGAGATTATAAAAAACACAAAAAAATGTGAATCAATGAACGACTTTAATGGTTAGCCTTTGTGACATATATATGTAATTTTTTTTTCTTTAAGTATATTTGTATGCTAATTTCTCTAGACACATACATGCTAAAAAGCTATGATCTCTTGGATTCTTGTGCCTTTTAATGAACCAAAATATGTCTTTATTTGGTTTTAAATTGTGCTTTCAATTTAAAGTCACCAATTTGAGTTACAATCATTCTCATATTGCCACTTGAACATTAATAAGATTTTCTTCAACTCTGTTTCCTTCATTTTGACAAGAAGTACTAAAAAGAAAATGATGCTAGTTTAATATTATATATTTTCTTTTTTCAAAAACTAAGCACATGTCTCCCATTCAAGAACTTGTCCCTTATTTCAAAACCAAACCTTTTTTTTCATTTTCAACTCACATTTTTTTTCCTCAATTGTGTTAAAATATCTGAGACATTAGGACTCTACAATGTAGACTTGTTATCACTTGTTAGGAGTTTTCTTCTAGTTCCTTATTGAAGAAGTTTTTTTAGTAGTTGTAAATAAGATGGGTTGATGTGTTCAGACAACATGTAATGAAATTTTTATTTGCACTATATTAATCCCCGCATGCAAATTCAATCATACTATGTATAAAGCCTTAATTCTTGGCTAATTCTTCTACCACAAAACACAAGTATTCTTTCCTTTGATAGTTGGGATTATCTGATCAATTTGCTTTAATTTTTCCTCCAACTACAAGCTAACATATGTTTTAGCATTTTTTAGCTATAAGTAAAATATCTATATAAAGAGAACTTCTTCCTCACTTGCTCAACACTCGAATTCCAAAACACTCAAGCTTCTTAATGCTCTAAAAGCTCACTGCAATAATTGATTATTGATTCACTGATTTAGCTACATTAAAATGCAGGATCTACCTACTACATGGGAAAGAGGTTGAAGATGGGGGTGATGTTCTTGTCCACCAAAAGCAACACGACAAAAAGATAAAAAGTGATGTTTTTAGCTTACAAGAAAATGAAATACCATAACAATATCACCTTAAAGCCCACTTCTTATCTTTTTCATGGTGTTGCTTCTGTGTGCAACCGCCACTTTAATACTCAGCAAGTCATGCTCAAGCACTAAAAAGTAGACTACCCAACTAATCAAGGGTGCTCAAAATGCAAAAAGTGCTTCAGTACCAAACAAAAGATGAAACAGCATAAAGAAAATCACTGTCATGATAAGAAACTCTGACAATATGCTTAGTGCTTTGTTTGGAGGAAGGGGATAGGATCCTAGGAAGTGAAAACATGGACGCCTTCGAACATTTTAAGGAGTTTGATGGAATAAGTCTTCAAGTTGCCAATTCAAACGTAAGGAAGGTTTCCTGGAGTTTTAAAAGGCATTCTTGTCAAATTCTTAAGGAGCTCAAGGCACCAAGATGAGTAATTTTAGATTGACCTTTGCCCAACCCCCATGGTGCATCCAGAAGTCCTCTATGAAACATACTTATGTCTTTAGCATCCATTGCCAAATAAAAGTTTGTCTACCAACTAAACATGTATATTTTCAGTCAAGGATGTCATGTTTAAGTTGGTTTTACTGCCCATACCTAATGAGACACTTCATGGGAAAACATTTGTTTTATCATGCCTAATTGAAGCCTATATGGTACTACAATCTAGTTCGTTCATTATGGGACAATAAGGATGTGTCTAGTGATTTATTCTAGTCATTTTAGACAAATTATTCCTGCATGCATGGCCAAGTACAAAAAGAGAAGAATTTGCTACCTAAAACATTCAAAAAGACATATTTTGGAGGAAAATATATATTTGTCATATCTCTAGCCTAATTTAATAGGATTATTTAAGTAGTGATTAAAATAGCATTATTTTAGCATTGTTTAGGACTTATATCTATTATAGAATTCCTATGTATTTTATTATTATTTATTTTAGGTAAATTAAGTCTTTTAGTTTATTAGAATTAGGCCTTATATTTCCATTAGGACTTAATGTATTCATGCATACCAACTGCCCTTTTTAAAAAGGCACATTTTTGCTTTGTAAACACAGCCAAGGTTTATTCAATAATATGATTTCTTGTTTGGCAATTTTCCACAATCTTAAGTTCTTTATGAGCTTAATTATTCGGGTGAAACTAAGGTGGATTCCTTAGTGTAGTTCATTCTATATCTTTCATTTCAAGCCACGGGTTGACTTAGGGTGGGTAATTTTTTATCTAAAATTGATGTTTCTGGATTTGGTCTACTTTGGTCAAGAGTTTCTTAGTCATTATACCAATAGGGTTCCCATCAGAATGAGTGTTTAGTGTTCCATGGTAAGTGTCCTGCTATTTTGAAGATTGTGTTTATAGGCTCAAAGAAGCTTCTTTCTCTGTGTTTTCTCAATGTTATTGGCGTTTTATTACTGTTAATTTTTTGTTGACTTGGTAATTGGACATTGTCAGTTGTATCTAGTAAAAGTTTGGTCTCCAAGGTTTGCATGTCTAAAGGCCTTGGTTGTTCGCTTGTATGAGTCAAGCTTGTGTTGTATCTTGTATTATCAATAAACCCTCTTATTGTTCATGTATAATCTTAGATTATTATGATGATTTGTGTGTGTGCTTGTCCTTTGGTTGTAGTTGATTTGACGTGAGGTTTTATCAATTATGTATATTATAACCCCATGTTTTAATCAAGTTTTTCAGAGCAAATTAGGTACAAATGGCAGGTTTAAATTAATAACTTAAAGAATCAAATGACAGGTTTTTTTTAATAACTCAAAACATTTTAAAAATCAAACACCATGGTCAAATGGAACAAAAATTCTACAGGTTTTGATCATAAAAGAGTTTTATATATAAAAAAATCATCCATGCATACGAATAATTTTTTGAAACAATTTAATAGCTAAAATTCCTCCATAAACCTAGAAACAAACAGTTTTGGTGCAAATCAAAATTTTTCAAATAAATCCCCATTCAACACTATAGACAAAAGTTTGAAATAACAAATGAAAGCTGTTTGCAAAGAGGAAACATAAATTTCTTGCAAATAAGGAATTTTTGCCCTTTAACCGGATAACCTAGACAATTTTTGATTCTAAATTATCTATAAATTTGACTACTAGTTCTCTAATTCAGGACTAGAGTAAAATCAAGGCTATGACATCTTTTAAACCATATGCACTACTTGTGTTTTTAAAATAAATTAGAAAATTATCAAAAAAGCTAAAACAAGTATGCCATGAAAGATAGAAAACTGATTTTACTTTCCCAAAATTGCAATCTTAAGGTAAAGCAGTAAAACTACAAACTTGGACCTCTACACTAGTTTTAAATATCTAGCATGTTTTAAATGTAAATTCAGATTGGGGCCCCAAAGTTTAGACCAAAACAAGGCTTCTAGCAAAAAGTTAAACCCCAAGTCAAACTTTGCTACGTATCAACTATTTCTGTAGAAAGTTTGTCAAAACCATGCTAAAGTAAACCAAATTTGTTTATAACTATTTAAATTTATCTCCTATAGGAATTGATGCTAATAAAACCTTCCTAAACATATGTTTACTTGAAAACCAAGAAAACTAAACATTTCAGATGCATAACTCACAAATAACCCATAAATCGTGAAATTCCACATTTTATGACTTGTTAAGTTCTTGCTATAGCATCAGTATGCTTAATAAAATAGAACCAGTACTAATCAATCTTTGATGTGTTAATTTCAGAAGAAATTAGACCAGAAATCTAGAACTCATACAAAAAATTAAATTAAACCAGCAATTTAGAATACACATCAGTACAACACCAGAACTTGTATGCATTTCATCAATTCAACACTACAAATCAATCTTTGAGTCAAAAGTATCATAAAATAATTTCCTAATGTTTCATCAATTCTACCAAAAGATAAGTAGTCCATTAGCCCACCACAATAGCTCTAACAACAAACTCCAGATACCAAATTGGACAAATACTCCATAAGATTTGCTTCATGCTGTGTTGGACAAGATAAAAGAACCAAAACATTACACTATTATTTGAAACATTTGCTTGATTCATATAGTACTTGTTACAGTTTTTGACATATATTTCCCATGAAAATTGATCTGATCAAGTGCCTATAACTTGTAGAATATTCAAATAGTTGCAATTATAGTTATGATATTGTTACTCTTACCAAAAGATATCCAAGCCCTGGACAGGATGTGACAAAAGCTATATATTGTAATTGTTTAAGAATGGGATGGTGAAAATTGGGTGGTTACAATTGTAAAAATCTTAATGTATTTGGGCAGTCTTTTTGTTTGCAATGAGACGTCTACTCCTTAAGCATGGTGGTGCATTGAGATGAAAGACATCTTAGTGCATCAACATTTTCATGTGAGTGTAAAAACCTTTGTTCTGATAATTAGAGAAGGATTGTGAAGGTGAGGTAAAAAAATAATGAAAAAAAAAAACACAAAATGAAAAAGATGGGGGGTGATGAGGAAGAAGCAATGGAATATTAACTATTAATTCATTGATTGAACATACTTTTTCTTCTTTTGCATGCCAAACAAATATTTTAAAAAAGATCCAAAGAGAAATAACAAAGTGCACTAGCAACACATGATCAAAATTAACATATACTAGCAAGTTCAATTATCCACATTTGAGCAAACTTAACATAAGTATTAAACAAATACCTAACAAAGTTTAAACACCACCATGCAGCTACCCTGGTAGAATCCTAACTACATCTCACAAGTTCCAACATCCACAAGAAAACCAGTAGCAGACAATAAGAGCACATAACTACAACACACCAACATTCATGTTCATAGTTTCTTCCCATTGTAAAAGTCCATATGTATTTGGGTAGTTTTCTTGTTTGAAATGCAACGATCACACTTTGAGCATAAGGGTGCATTGGATGAAGAATATCTTGGTGCATCAATATTTGCTTGTGAGTGTCAAAACCTTTGTTGCAAGAATTAGAGGTTAATGGCAAAGATAAGCCTGAAAATAATAAAAAATAATAAGATTGCAGATGAAGAAGATGAGGGTGATGAAGAAGAAACAAAGAAATATTAACTATTAATTCATTAATTGAATGAACTTTTATTCATTTGCATGCCAAATAAATAGTTCAAAAGAGAGCCAAAGAGAAATAACAAAGTGCATTAGCAACCTATAATCAAAATTAATAAAAATTAACATATACTAGCTAGTTTCAATCATCAACATCTGAAAAAACATAAGTATTAAATAAACACCAAAACATAATTTAAACGCAACCAAGCAACTACCCTATTAGAATCTTAACTACATCTCACAAGTCTCAACACTTATAAGCAATAAAAGAAAAACGAGAAACTAGCACCTGACAATTAAAGCAAATAGTTACATCATACCAAAATTCTTGTTCATAGTTTTTTCCCATTGCAAAAGTCCCTATGCATTTAGGTAACCTTCTTGTTTGCAATATGATAGCCACACTTTGAGCATGGAGGTGCATTGAGATGGAGAGCATTTTAGTGCATCAACATTTGCTAGTAAGTGTAAAAACCTTAATTGCAAGAATTAGAGGAGGATGGTGAAGGTGAGGTCAAAAATAATGAAGAAAATAATGCTAAAGATGAAGAAGATGAGGGTGATGAAGAAGAAGCAAAGAAATATTATAAGAACTACAACTTGTGATTGTTAAAACCTTTATTAAACAAGTTGTTCCCATCGTAATATTTATTTTTTTCTTCCTCATCACCCCCCTCTCCCAACATTGGGGCAACTTTTCTTGTGTTCCTTGAGAATGCAATGTCATATTCATAAGATTCAGTGTCACCTGGATGATTGCCTTCTTGGTCTATTGAGAGACATCAATAATTATAAATTAGACAATTAAGCCTCCTTTTTTAACCAGACACATATTAATTAATATAAATGGTATTCAACTTGGATGTGAGTTGGGTAAATGGATAACAATTCTACTTATAGACCTTTTCCAACTATTCATTTATAGACAAGATCATGACAAGTATAGCATGGATTGTTACAAGTGTTTATGCACAAACTCCTTGTTAATGTCATGTTGCTTTTTCTGACAGAGGTACTTAATTAATAATTTTGTTTAAATACTTCTATTTTGCATTTTTATTTTATACATTATTTTACCCGAGATCTTAGTTGGTGACAACATACATAGCCATAGAAAATATATATTTTCAAGAAAAAAGGAGAAATTTAACTAAGGACATGTTATCTACGAATTCTGATAAATAGTTTTAACAGACAAAAGTTGATGATAAAAAAAATAAAGAAAAACAAAGAATAATTAGAGAGAACCCTAAACAAGAATCATTGCAAAATTTGTGAATGTGTTTGTGTACGAAATACATTCAATCATATCAATTAGTAAAAAATGTATGTCATTGTTCGTTTCCTTCCTCAATCTTATATTATTCACAAGTTTTTCAGCAACTGTTATGATTATATGCCCTGAGCCTTTGGAAATTGTGGTTTCTTGTGTAGATATTTTCTGATCTTTATGCTTTTACTTATATATGTAATTATTCTTTTTTTTAAAAAAATCCCAAAGGATTCAACTATCATTAAATTGTCTAAACTATTATCGAAACATATGAATATATTTATGGTAGCATTTGTCTACTTTTTAGAATTGTTACAGCATTACTATATGATCAAAGAATAATAATTCAATAGAGATAAAATTTTTCATTTTAGTGTATAGGAATTTGTCTTTTATTATTATTATTATTATTTGTATTTTTTGGTTCCCCTATGAGTTACTTTCAATCATTTTGGTTGCAAGAATTCCTCTCTTATTAAACTAAGAATTAGTGTGAAGAACTGATTATTGAACAAACAATTAGGTAAATTTATTTAGGGTACATATAGAAGCTTTACACACACATGATGATATAAACTTGAGTAATTGATGTTGATTTGGTTGTTTTATTGGCTTGGTTTTTTTATCTATATTGATCTTAATTACCTCTTAATCATACCTTAAGAAATTGAAACCTTGTTATACTGAAAGCTTGACATATTAATTAAAACGATATTAAAAAGCTTACCATATCTAAAATATTATTTTTCAAAAAAAAAATTTATGTGATAGTTTTATAAATGATAACTCTATTTTTTTTAATTTAGGAGAAAAACATAAAAAATTTGAAGAAAATTCCTATAAAGCCTTCATATTAAAAATTTATACTTATTTTTCATTTTTAATTTTTAATCTATTGGTTTGAAGAGTTGTTTTTCTGGTCTAGGTAAATCTACAAAATCATCACCAATGATCCACGGGTAAATTCTCAGAACTTGGCTTTTGATTTTCTTTTTATTTTTTTTTTCTGATTTAAGTTTCCAGAGTTTAGTTTGATTATCCTTTCCTCTTTTGATTCTCAAATCAAATGATGTTGTATCTTGTGCTTCTGTTTATCTTCTAATTTCTTCAAAATTCTAAATAGATTTAATATTGAATGAATCATGATTTCTTCATATTTTTTTTTTATTGGGCTACTTTATCATGAACCATAAATCCATAGAGATATTCCTATTCAATTTCTTTTATCTTTTTCTATATCCTACAATGCTTGTTCGTTTATAAGAAATGATACATAATACACTTGAACTCTTCATTCTTCTTTTTTTTTTTCTTGTTTATCATATTGCTTCAGAATATATTGTTGTCCTGCAAATTTAGGGATTGTGTTCCTTGTATTGAGATTTCATATAAATAAATTGATTTTAGGATTTTGTTAATCGTATTTCTGGAATGTCTATCCAAACTTATCTCATGTTGTTATTCCCTCCAACAAATCAATATCCATAGTTATATATCTATTTTTTTAGCAATATAGTGAATTTGATGGTATCTTGCACCAATGTCCTTCAAAATTGAATAGAAAATGAATATCTTTAGTTTTTTTAAAAAAAAATTGTTTTTTTTTTTGTTTCCCACAAGATTCACAACTCATTGGGCTAGGCCATTTAAAGATTTTATTGTTTGTTAGTTTTAATTGCTCAATTTTTTGTCAGCCTATTGTACCATTCATATGAATGATCTACTCATAAGTGAAATACAAGTATTAATTAGTTCAACAATGAGCGTTGCACAAGGTATGTCTCAATGCTATCAAGATTGATAATTATTAATGATTTATACTCCCTCCATCTCACCAATGTTGCTCGATTTGGTTTGATGCAGAGATTAATAAAGTGGAAGAAGTGTTTATGTTGTTTTCATTGTTGCCCTTAAATTTTTACATATAGTTCTATAAAATTGGGGGAAAAAAAATTGGATATTGAAATGATAGTTTGAAGGGTAGTATGGTAAAGTAAGTTCTAAATATGAAAATATTGCAAAGATTTAGGATGACTCAAAAAAATGGAATAAAGATTGGTGAGATGAAGGGAGTTTTATTTACTAATTCTTTTAATTGTGAACTAAGTATATTGTCCTCTAGTAAGATAATCTATGATCTATGCTAACAAGTAACTAGAGACTAGTTAACTCCAAAATAATTAAAATTGAGAAAAGTTTAGGATATTTTATTCTATATGCACGCTTTTAAACATGTTTTTTTTTAGTTTACAAAATTAACAAAGTGCTTCATATTTTACAGCAAACAAAGAACTAAGGCAATTATTACATCAGAATGACAACCGTTTTTGTGCCGACTGCAATGCTCCAGATCCTAAATGGGCGTAAGTTTGCCCCTTTTTTATCTTATATTTCCAAGTCTCAAGTTTTAAAAAAAAAATTCTCCTAATTTCTATAGCATTTTTATTGTAAAAAAACATCAATATGCGTGTGCAAGCACATGTGTTGGTGTAGAAATGAGTGCTTTTATTTTTCACATTATTTATTTAAGGGAAAATATATTTGTTTCCTTAAAAATACTAGTATTTTTTTTTTTTGTAATTAGAAATATATTTGTTTCTCTAAAAAAACTAGTATTTTTTTTTTGTACTTAGAACCATTTATTAATGGTTTTTAAGTAGTATATAAATAACACTTTTTTTTTTTGTATCCTTAGACTAAATGCAAACTAACACTTATGTCTATACATAAACATATATGGTAGTTAAGAGAAAATATTTTTTTTAGTCTCCCATGAGATTCACAACCTAATATGTCAAACTATTTTCAGTTTTTTGACTTTGTGTCTGCCATTAGTCTAGAGGTACTTTTATATTAGGAGGCCGTAAAGAACTTTGAACCCTTGGCCTTGCACATCTCAAGCCATAGCTTATGTTATTTGAGATGCCTTTTTGGGTTTAGTTAGGAGAAAATATGTTTCATGTATTCCAAAATCAAATTTCAATTAGTGCACTTTTTTCCCCATAAATAATTTATGTTTGTGTGTTCCTTTAGGCTCTAATATACTTATGTACACAGAAATCTATGACATTATGACTATTTATATTTCAGGTCAGTAAATATGGGAGTTTTTATATGTTTAAAATGTTGTGGAATACACAAAAGTCTTGGTCCAAATGTCTCAAAAGTAAGTATCTTTAAAACATACATCATTTACTCCATGAATTTATTTATTTCTACATATGTAAGTACCACATATTAATTACTTTTAATATCATACTAAATGATAGGAAAAATCAACTTTGTTGTAAAAGTATTACTACGTTTGTCTCAAAAAGGTTATTTTTAGTACCTTTTTTTGTGTAAAAAATTTTAACTTCACAATGATTTTCCCTTCTATTTCTTGCACCAAAAATTATGTTTATGCTGTATAGGTTTTTTTTGCTATGGATATGTTAAAAAATACTATATAGAAAAATATTTTTTATATTAAGAGAATATGATTAGTTAATTATAACCATTGTCCCCATAATGTTTTTTGCTTATTTTATGTTTGGTTTGAATTACTTTAGTATGTTTAATATCTCTTGTAAAAGACTATAAGACTACCAAAATATTAATTACAAGAAATTACATTTATCATTTTATGAAAAAAAATATTTTATTCTAATACAAATATTTTATTTTTGAACTTTAACTTTGAGTAAAAAACAACTCATAACAGATTAGATATATTCTAGGAAAAAAAAAAGAAGGATATTTTGGATCAATATTTTTAGAGAATATATACATGTATACATGTACCTCCGATCCATATGAGCTATCCTTTAAAAACATGACAAAAATAATTAAATAAATAACACTTTTACTACAATGATCCCAAATGCTCTTAAACGTACATTTCTTTCATATAATTAGTTAAAAAGAGAATGTGGGAAAATATTACTATAACTTATTTTTTAAAATTGCTTAAATAGAGTGTTCTTTTAGGGTTTTGATTTATTAGAGATTATTATTTAAATTTCCTTTCTTTACATGCTTGTTATGAGTTCAAGTTATAAGTTATATGTTGGGAAATATAGGTATTATCTGTCACCATAGATGCGTGGTCTGATGAAGAAATCAATTCGATGATTGAAGTTGGTGGGAACTTCTCTGCTAATGCAATCTATGAAGCATTCTTGCCTAAAAATTTTTCAAAACCTGGACCAGATGCTAGCCACCATGAGCGTTGGAACTTTATTAGGTCTGTTAGACATCATAAGCCTTATTTTATTTTCATTTCATATTTTTGTTTAAAAAGAAAAAATTGATCAAATGTGATTGATTAATTATTCTATTATTTTTCTACCACTATAAGAGAGATTGATTTCATAACCTGTCATTTCATTATAAAAACCTAGCCATTTTAGACCCCTTGTCACCTTTCGGTCACTGTCATTTAGAACTCCTACAATAGCAACTAATTTGTAACCAGATAATGATGATTTTGCGTTCGACCTTTAAAATCAATCTTTCTTGTAGTATAAGCTAAGATTTAAATATCACTTACAATTGGTTAGTTGTTTGAATAGCAACTTCTAAATACATTGTTTTTCTTCTCCTTTTAATACTTGTTACATACGATTTTGAGTACCATGTGTGAGCATAAGACTAACCAGGTTACATGCATCTAATTAGTTAGAAGCTATTTTGCAGGTCTAAGTATGAGTTTCAAGAATTCTTGAAACCAAGCTTAAGGATAACATCAAAGAAAAGTTATTCTTCCTTCAAAGAAACATTTTCTTCTAAGATATTGAATAGTTTCCGGCGGACAAAATCATCACCACAATTGGTAAATTTTGCTCTCTTTTTGCTATGATTCTACTACATAATTTCTTTTCCTTAAACCATATTGTAATATTCTAAGTATTGAGTATGTTGTATTGCCCGTATCATTTCATTTTTTTCAATAAATTTGGTCAAAGTATTTTCTTAATTTTGATATTCTGAATATTACGCATTTTTTATCCTATAGTTAAGGTCTCCTAATTAATTCTTTTGTATAACATCTATTAAGAGCTTATTAAAGTAATTTTTTTTTTGGACTTTGTTGATAACATCAACTATTACCAGCATCTTACAGTTCAATTTTATGAATTTTACTTAGCTTAATTTGTTAATTTTATTAATTTTGACAATTTTTCTAGGAAGTGGAGGAAGAGGTTATAGGGTTGGTGAAGGTCAAAGTGAAGAAAGGAATGAATCTAGCTATTAGAGATTTAATGTCAAGTGATCCTTATGTTATGCTTTATCTTGGGCATCAGGTAATTAATCATTTATAAAGATTAAGTGACCTGAATAATTTTCTCATTTCTCTTCTATAAATTCTTTTCAATTAAAAAAATAGATGAATAAGATATTTCAAGGAGATGAAAACATTATTTTCTAATTAGATACTTACTAATTAAGGCCTAGTTCATTTCCCATTTTAAAAAATGCATTATTTTAAATTTTCCTTCTTTTTTATTTAGAATCAATATTATTTAAAAGCTAATATTATTAATATCTAATAATTGCTTACATGATATTCTTTAAATTAATTTTTTATAATTTTTAGATTAAAAAGCTAAATATATAATAATAATAATAATAATAATAATAATACTTGTTTTCTTACATAAAAATTTTGAAAATTTTTTGAGTTATGGATTCAATGAATATACAATTTAAACAAATAATTATTTTGTGTGTGTATGTATATGTACATGTGCCTGTGTATACGTGTAAAGGAACTTTTAATATATTAATAGTAAACCCCTAAACAAATTGAACATATGATACCAATTAATGAATCTCTTTATATTGTTGTTAGATGGTTCAAACTAGTGTGCTATATAGCGACTTGAATCCTATTTGGAATGAGGAGTACACATTATCAGTCCCTTCAAACTGTGGCCTTGTAAAGCTAGTAAGTGACTTTTCATTATCATTTCACTTTGCAAATGAGTTATAAGATCTTAGCAGATATCAGTTCTAATTACGTTGATCATGTGGTACGATTTTCCTAAAATAGATATGGGCAGAATATGAGTTTGATTTTGAAAATATCCTCTTGATGCAGATAGGATATTGGTTCATGATTTATCCAAGCAAATAAACCATATCCTATCCGAATACATACATCATTTCATTCTTTTAAAAAAATTTCCATATTGTTGTAGCACTGAACTTTTATATTTAAAAATAATATTTGTTGATTTTTCTCTTCATAGATGAGTTTTTCATATTAGCATTCACTTTTATTATTTTTTTAATGTATGAAGTTCTGTGCAATAAATGAGCAAATATGATGGGGACAGATAAATATTAAGACATGACATCTAGCATACAGATACAGAAAATGAATTATTATCATATCTGTACCCTACCCATGACATGAGCTACCATAATCTTTTGATATCAATATTAAATATGTTACCTAAATCAAATATCCCAATTTCTTTCTCATGAAAAACCAACACATACTACAAGAGAAATGTGAAAAATTGATTGATGAATTGATCATTAATTGGTTGATATTTTACCTTTTGGAGACTAATCAGTAGCCAAACTGTCAGTTAGCAAAAACTTGGTGACCCGTATCCTGGCAACCAAGTTAGCAACCGACTTCAGTCACTAGTTAATTGATACTCATTCTTTTAACAACCACCTTGCGATCAATATATTTTTGGTCACCCTATGGGTCAATTTTTTTTGCATTTCTCTTATAGTGTAATAGGTTAAAAATTTCCCAATCTTATCATTACTTTTTAAATGTTATAGACTTTTAGTTGATGGGTTCAATTTTAATTTCCCAGAAAGTATATGATCATGATACATTTTCCACTGACGATATAATGGGGGAGGCAGATATTGATATACAACCACTAATAACATCAGCTATGGGTTATGAGAATCCAGAAGTGTTTGAGGACATGCAGATAGGGAAATGGTTGAAATCGTGGGATAATGATCTTTTAGAAGATAGCACCATCAAAATTGTTGATGGGAAAATCAAGCAAGAGGTGTCGTTGAAGCTTCAAAATGTGGAATGTGGGGAAATATATCTTGATCTAGAGTGGATGTCTATTAATCAATAGTTTGCTTGTTAATTAATAGGGTTTTTTTTTTATCGAATTTTGAAGGTGTTATATATGTACTTAACCTTCGCATTGTCCCCTCCCTAAATCTAGCCTTTCATTATTTTTCCATTAATCTTGAATTTTTATTTTTTTGAACAGTCAAAATAGATCTATTAATAACTTGTAAACAAAATATAGCCTCTCCAGTAGAGTACTTGGGCAGAGATTCTTCGCAACTTGGACTCCCCTTGCCATAAGATTATTTTTTGTTGCAAGCCTATCTTGAAGAGTCCTCCAAATAAAGACATTTATTTTAGAGGTTACCCCAGGATTCCACACTGATCTCCAAATAGATCAACTGCACATGAAGAAGTAAAGACTAAAGGTGATCATAATCTAAAATTTCCCTATCTCTTAGCTGCCTTCTCCAACTCCACTTCCATTACCATAATGCTTCCAGCTCACAAAACTCCCCTTCTTTCACTTAAGTAACACTCATGGTTTGTTTGTGTCTAACTTAAATAATCTAGGGAACCTGTCTTGTAGTTTTTCCTCTCCACCCACAAATCACTCCAGAATTTTATACTGGACCCATTCCCCACTTTCCATATAAAAGAGCTCTTAAACCTCATTCTTAGATTTTTTTTATTTTTTTTTCATTTCTATCCCTATTTTTATAATATCACCCCAAACCCTTCATTTCCTACTCCGTCTTGGCTCGCACTCCGAAGTCCGAACCTCCATCATCCCCTCAAATGGAAATTAGGCAAATAGTTGTGAGAGTGAGAGAAAAGGAGTAAAAAGCATTATTGGTCTCAAACCTTTAATTCCTGTTGCAAATTGGTCCTCGACCTTTATTTGTTACAAATTGGTCCCAAATATTTATAATTCATCGTACATTGGTCCCCTAGCTCTAGGCACGCATAGAAACTCGATTTATAGAAAAGAAAAACTGATAGTGTAAATTATTTATTAACTGTTAGAAAATTATGATATGACTTGAATTTGTGGAAAAATAGTTACCGAATAGTTTAAATTAAAATTTAAAAATGTATTGTTAAATAATTCATGAGAGATAACAAATTCAAACTATTCAGTAGTTGTTCTCAATAAATTAAAACTGTCCCATGTTTTTTAAATAGATAATTTAAACTATCAGATTTTTTTCTGTAAATTAAGTTTCTTTACCTGCTTAGGGCTAGAGACCAGTATATAATAAATTAAAAGATTTGAGACCAATTTGCAACAAAATGAATGTTAAGGACCAATTTGTAATGGAAATTAAATGTATAATATGTTGTTGATAATTCTTTAGTTTTGGGTATATAATAAATCATTTTGAATATTTGTATTATTTTTTCCTTTACTACATACTTAAATCTCAAGAAGATGAACGAATAAATAGAAGGCAATTCGAGCATTTTGAAATAGTTATAACATGCAATTCAAATGGTTTGCATCCATTTTGTACAAAAATAAAATAAAATAAATTATTTTATTTTGACCGATTTCAAACCATATTGGCCGAATGTTGGGCTCTACAAATAAGCCAACAAAGCTATTGCCTTAAAATATTTGATAGACCTTAACTTTGTTAAAATGACTCTTTTACATTTAGATACGGAAAAATTTGATATGTTTAAACCTTTAAGTATTTCTCACATATTAGAGTTAGTAGGAGATACGTGTTTGTAGTTTAAATCAGAAAATATAAAAGAACTGCTAAAATCTAGAGGGCAAAATGTAGGTTTAGAATAAAAAGGAATAAAATGTAATTTTACCTAAATTTTGGGGAGTTTCTGTAAAGGGTTAATTACAATTTGTCCCCTGAGATTTAGGTGAAATTACACTTTATCTCATTTTGTTTAAAAAATATATACTTTACCCCTTAAATTTTTAATATAGTCCAATAGTAACTTTTGAAATCTTAATTTATATTCTACGGTTGCCATCTTCAAGTAATTTTAATTTGTATATTACTTTTTTTACAATTAATTGACATTTAAAAAATACTGCTTTAAAAACTGAAAGAAATACAGAAAGAAAAAACTAAAAATTTAAAATGTCTATTAACTGTAAAAAAAAAATACTATAGAGATTGAAATTATTGACAGATGGATATCGTAATGTCTAAATTAAGATTTTAGAAGTTGCTGTCAAATTGTATTAAAAAGATACGGGTAAAGTGTAGATTTCTGAAATAGAATGGGAGAAAGTGTAATTTCAGCTAAAACTTAGGAGGCAAATTGAAATTATCCCCTTATTTAAACGATATGATAAAATGTTTATTTAAATCGTTTAATAATGACAGACTGTTTGGCTCATTCGTGGTACGGCAGACAGAACAAGCCTATATGTAATCTTTTCCAGAATGTTTCTGAATTCAGGAACACGCCATGTTGTAGGATTGTAGCTTTCCATTTAAAAAACCTTTATCCCCGATTTTTTCTTCTTTTTTTTTTTTATATTTATTTTTATCTTTCTGCCCCGAATACACGCTCCATTGCCTGTTCTTCCAGGTTCCAGCCTGACCAGAGTTGTTTTTCTTTTCCAAAAATAATACTTCACTATGCCCTTTCTTGCCAGCACCATTAATTAGCTGTGTTTGCTCTATTGTTTTTAGATCTGAAAGATAGCTCCAACTATTGGAGAGTTGCGGCCTAGCTCTGCACTGTTCTTTGGTGGTTCGTTTTAAGGTAATCAGTTCTTGCCCATGTTGCTAAAGCTTCTGAAGAATCTCGAGAACTTTGGTATTTGAATTGGGCTTGCTTTTTCTTGTAGAAAATTGCCCATTTGTTGGGATTGCAAGTGATTGTTGCGTTTTGAGGTTTGGGCGTTTGCTGTGTTTCTGGGTTTTGTTCGTTTTGGGAGTTCTGCTGTTAGTGTGCTCTGGTCCAAAGAGAAGTTCATGATTGGAGGCTTTTGAGTTCTTGTTTGAGGTAGGCGACATATAATGGGGAAGATACAGAAAAGTGAAGTGTTGAGCATAATCATTATTCTTGCATTATCTGTGATTGTGAACTACGGGGAAGCTCAGTTGCAGTCTTTTCTGATCAATTGCGGCTCGAATTCTAGTGTGACGGTGGATGGGAGAAAATGGGTTGGTGACTTGGCCCCTGGTAGCAATGTGACCCTGAGTTCACCAGGCGTTGCTGCCACCACTGATGAATTGAGTGGTGACTTGGTTTTTGGCCCTCTCTACCAGTCTGCTCGTGCTTTTAATGTGAAATCGAACTATACTGTCGAAGGTCTTCAAGGGAGCTATTTTGTTAGGCTCCATTTCTGCAACTTCACCTTTGAAGATCATGATATGGGTGAATATTCCTTTGATGTTGTGGCAAATGGTGTGAAACTTGTGTCCCAGTTCAATGTTCGCAATGAAATTGCACACAAGAATATGAATCTCCAGTCTTCTGGGAACAAGTCCAGTTCATTCTCTCTGATTAAAGAGTACATGTTCACCATCAACTCAAATGTGCTTGTGGTTGAGTTCATCCCAGGTAGAGGATCATCTGGATTTATTAATGCCCTAGAGATTGTACCTATTGGTAGTAATCTTTTCACAGGTTCTGCCATAAAAGTTGGGGGCAATGGGGTTAATATTAGTCTGAATGGATGGGCGATTGAAACTATGTACAGGTTGAATGTTGGGGGCCCTGAAATTTATCCCAATCAGGATTCTAACCTATGGAGAATCTGGGAAGAGGATTCTCGCTACATGATCACAGCTAATGCTGGCTTTGGAATAAGCAACAAATCAAATATTACTTATGCATCTGCTAATGATTCTTCTGTGGCTCCTCTTCTTGTGTATGAAACAGCAAGAATGATGTCGAATACTGAAGTTTTGGAGAGGAAATTTAACATGTCATGGAAGTTTGATGTCGATCCGGATTTTGATTATGTAATTCGCTTGCACTTCTGTGAGCTAGTTTATGATAAGGTGAACCAGAGGATCTTCAGAATCTACATTAACAATGGGACTGCAGCAAATGGTTTTGACATTTTCGCTCTGGCTGGGGGAACAAACAAAGCTTATCATCAGGATTTCTTTGATCCAATACCCTCAAAATTAAGCACCCTCTGGATTCAGCTAGGTCCTGAAACTGCTGTTGGTGCTTCAGGAACTGATGCTCTCTTGAATGGGCTGGAAATTTTCAAGCTCAGCCAATCTGGGAATCTTGCTGGTGTGAAGAAACTTGATGCAACTGCATATTCCACTCGCAAGACGAACTCTTGGATCCTTTGGGTGGGAATTGGAGCAGGTGTGGCGACAGTTATTATACTTGCAGCTACATTTACTATTGTATTTTACTTCTGTAGGAAGCAGGCAAAAGAGTCGAGTGACGCCAAAAATAAGGCTCCAACATGGCGGCCATTGTTCCCGCACAATGCCAGTAGTCCTACAACTGCCAGAGGCTCTACTGCATATGGCTATTTTGCCACTACTACAGTTGGAAAGCAATTTAGCCTCGCAGAAATTCGTGCTGCAACAAATAATTTTGATGAAAGTCTAGTGATTGGTGTAGGTGGCTTTGGTAAAGTGTACAAGGGGGATATTGAAGATGGCACCCTGGCAGCTATAAAGAGGGCTAATCCACAGTCCCAGCAAGGCCAGGTTGAATTCCAAACAGAAATCGAGATGCTCTCAAAGCTCAGGCACAGGCATCTGGTTTCCTTGATTGGATTCTGTGAAGAGCAAAATGAGATGATCTTGGTTTATGAATACATGGCTAATGGGACTCTCAGAAGTCATTTGTTTGGCACCGACCTCCCTCCATTGACTTGGAAGCAGCGATTAGAAGCGTGTATTGGTGCTGCAAGAGGACTGCATTACTTGCATACAGGAGCTGAGCGGGGTATTATCCACAGGGACGTTAAAACAACCAACATTCTCTTGGATGGGAACTTAGTGGCAAAGATGTCTGATTTCGGGCTTTCAAAAACAGGCCCTGCTTTGGAACACACCCATGTTAGTACAGCAGTGAAGGGTAGCTTTGGTTATCTTGATCCTGAGTACTTCATGAGGCAGCAGTTGACTGAAAAATCTGATGTCTACTCTTTCGGGGTGGTGTTATTTGAAGTGGTCTGTGCTCGACCTGTCATAAACCCAACTTTGCCGGGAGATCAGATCAATCTTGCAGAATGGGCATTGAGGTGGCAGAGGCGACAGAGGTCACTGGAGAGTGTCATGGATCCTCATCTAAAAGGAACTTGCTCCCCAGATTCACTGGAGAAGTTTGGGGAGATTGGAGCTAAATGTCTTGCAGATGAGGGGAAGGATCGGCCAACAATGGGCGAAGTCTTGTGGCACTTGGAATACGTTTTGCAACTCCACGAAGCTTGGATGCACACCAACGCCAGCGAGAACTCCATCTCGAGCAGCCAGCCTTTCTGCAATGTGGAGGAAACAGAAGCAGAAAACCGGCAAGAATCTTGGACTTTCAAAATGGAAGCGGATATGGACGGAAGCGTTCCAGGTACTGCAAGTGTGTCTCACAGTCATCCCAACTAAATGAACATGAGAAAGTAATTGTATCTAGTTACACCATTTTTTATGGCTTTCAACTCTTTTCAAATCACCCTGCGCAAGAAAAAGAACGGAAAGAATTCCAATGACAACACCAAGGACAGTGAAGTGAAATGTTTTTCCATGATTCTTTCTAGCAGTCTTCTGAGTCCCAATTCCATAGTCATCTGAGTGTGGTTCTTTTATTCACTTGGGAGCTCATTGTTGCCTCCTTTTTTCTATGGCATACTAAGATCATTTCAGCTGTAAACTTGATACTTTTATTTATTTATTTATTTAAGTATTTATATTAACTAGGAATGCTATTGAAAATAATTTCCTTTCTCAACTTTGTTTTAAGAAACTAATTTGGTTGTCTTTCTCATACCATGGATGTCAATTTATAATTGTGGAAAAGACTTTAGAAACCTTCAGGAAAATTCGAAACTTTTGTACTAAAAATACTCGTTCCGGAGATGTTCTCATTTTGGTGCATATCAAAACTTAAAGAAGATTAGTCTTCATTTTTGTTGCTCAGAATTATAAGGTAAGATAAAGTTATAAGAGAAATCCTATTAATAACTCTATCATAAATCCCACCAAGTGGTGGAGATAGAAAATTATATCAGCTGGAGCAATGAAGAATGTCATTAGTAAAATAGTTTCACATTTACAATGGGCAAAACTAATAAATAAACAACTAAAGGTTTTGAGTTTGCCCGATTCAGCTACTAATATTTTTTTATTTTTGTCAAATAAACAACTAATGTTATAAAATCAGGCCAAATAGGTCATTAGCCATTAACTTGTCGAATATTCTGTTTAGAGAATATTTTGTTAAAATTTACCATTTTAGTCCTTAAACCCTTTTAAAATTTCTATATTAGTCCATAACTTTACATCTCTTCCAATCTAGAAGAACCGACCATGATCGCCGCCGTCCCAGTACCCAGATCCGCCCAATCTCCGCCGTCGCACCTATCTCTATTGCACCCACCTTCGCCTCGGAAACGAGTCGGCACCAATCGATGACCACCAGCACCAATCAAAGACAAATCGACGACCGCCTCTTGCTCCTACTTCTCCATCGCTTGTAAGCAGCCACAAGATCTCACCTGATCTCTTCACTGCCATTCGTGATTCATCCGTTTGCCCTCTCTTTCTCTCATCACTGAACCCACGCACAAAAAAATTACCAAACCCAAACCCCAGAACATGCTGCCGCCCCACCCATGCGATTGCTCCTCCTCCGTCCGCAGTTGCTCCTCTTCTCTCGACGCTTTCCTCCGATTCCTCTGATCAATTCTTTTGACCGTTCTCTCCTCTATTAGAGAAATCGATCTCAACAAAGCGTCACCAATCGATCTCATCGAAGTGTCGCAAATCAATCTCAACAGAGCGTTGCAAATCGATCTTGCCGTTGCCAATCATTTGCGAAGAAGCCTCAACAAAGCCTCAACAAACCCACTTGTCGGACTCTCAGTCGACCCATTCATCAATCGATCTCGCTATGGTGGCATGGTGGAAATCTCACCCGATCTCTCCACTGCCATCCGTGATTCATCTGTCTGTGAGAGGATGATGCTAGGGCAGGGAAGCTCGAGGACGGCATCAGGGATGAGGGGCTTCAATGAATCACGTTTGTTCTCTCTTTATGGCTCAGTGATGAGGTCAATTCAAGGAGGGCTTGAATCGGCATGAACAGCGAGGTGGAATTGTGCAACTAGAGAAGAATCGAAGTGAATAGAAAGGCGGGAATCATGCGGCAGTGGAGGCAAAATAGTGCGGTAGTCTCACGAACCATCGGGTGTTCGAAAATTTTAGGACTGAAATAGAAAAATTACTAAAGTTTTAGAACTGAAAATTAATTAACCTTAACGACAGTGGGTAAGTCGAACTAACTCAATAACATTAGTTGTTTATTTGATAAAAAAAAAATTAGTAGTTGAATCAGGCCAATTTAAAACTTTAATGGTTTATTCATTATTTTTACCTTTACAATGTCAATGATGATATTTCATAGTTTAAAAATGTTACATAATAATATCATTACTTGTATTACTAAATATATCATTTTCAATGTTTTAGCAGATTATTTTTTAATATTAATATTTGTTTTCTGTTCACACAGATTTTTTTCAAGTATCTATAAGTATAAATTGTATAAAAATAAAATTTAGGAATTCATTCAATAATATATTACTACTTTTTATGCCACAAAATATTGATGTATCATGAATTTTAGAATTACTTGAGAACTAACATAGAAGTATACGGTGTATATTGAGATTTGGGGGAGATTTTAGATTTATAATCCATGTAGAGATTGACATTTGAGATAATTTCTTTTTCTAAGTAAGAAAGAGGAAGAAAAAAAGAAAAAAGACACAAGTTTCTACAGTATATGGCAATGTTAAAGAAGAGAGAAGAATCTCAAATGTTAGATTTTTTATTATTTTTATTTTTACTAAATAAGGCTTTCTCTTTTTATTCATGTGTTAAATTTTATAATTATACTAACAATTCATGTGGTATTTAGTTTCAACACTAGCTTTTATTTACTTCTATTTTAAACACTTATCAAAACTAAGTTCATACACTTTTAGGTAAGCGGAGATATTGTAATAAATTCTATGAAGGTAGAACAAATATTTCCTAGAAAATCATTCACGATTATACACTTTTTCTAAAATTTAGTAGTGATACTCTACTCACCTCGCCTAAGCCCATTATTTGGGTGCAAAGAGGATAAACTTCTCAGAAATTCTAGCTGGCCATAAAAACAAAGGGGGGGATAGGCACCGTGCCAATTTGCTAAGAGAGCATCAATAATTAGCCTTCCCTTAGAAACTCCAAGTGCACCAAGAAAATTTAAGAAGGGTATGGTAGTTAGGATCTCTGTCGACGTCCAGGATAAACATCGTGATCGTGGGGTGCATCAATGTGCAACCCCGTTAAAATTAGAAGCAAGAAAGTGACTGTTTAATTGCCCCGGAAAATGAGAGGACAAAAATTTTCAAATGATTGTTGGATGACGACAATAACCCCTAAACAATAATCGTTTTTAGGGTATATTTATCATAGAATTGGCAATGTTATAATTTTTTTTTTCTTACAGGCAAACTGAAACCAAGTTGTAATATTTTCTGAATATAAATGCAAAGATATATACAGAATTTGATTACTTTCATTAGACTGACATATATGAATGTCATAACTATGTTTTTGGACATTCATTTTGAACTTAAAAATTTCGCAATTGCGTGTTTACTGCTAGGGTATTATTGAGCCAACTCAGGCTCGACTCAAGTCTTATCAAACTAATTTTTGTCAAACTTGAAAGAATATCCAGCATTTTATTTAACATTGAAGCGTGAACTTAATTAATCTAATAGATCGAGCTTTTTACAATTGTAATGGAATAGGATTCTTTACACATATCTTCCATAAAGAAAGGTTATAAACTTATAATTGTACTAACATTTTTAAACCTATGTTTACCCTTCAGTTCTGATAACACCATTTCATATAGAATCAATTACACTTACCTGAAAATTTAGGTAATAATTGCATTTGTCCTCCTAAAGTTTTAGTACCAGTTCTTACGTGGATTAATCTGAGCATGCTAACACGGTATTAGAGCGGGGTAGGTTAGAGATACGGGTTGCATTTGAGCTCAAGTCTATATTTTTGGCTCACTATGCTCGAGGCATTATTACAAGTTACAAACCTAATTGACTACTTAAAAATGACTTGTTTTCACAATTTAAGTCACCTTGTCCTCTCCAAGATTTAGAGTGGTAAATACCTCATAATCCCATTGTCAAATCCCCTCAACAACGTGAAGACATTAAAACTGTAAAATGCGTTGAAGTCCTCCAAATTTCAAGAAACAAACATTTACGCTATATCCTTTACAAGCATTTTCTGATACCCTTAACTTTGAGTAAATTGTACCGTGGCCCCAAATCTTTTATTATTGTGTCGTTTTAACCCTATCCTACATTCTTTACATAGGACGTCCTTAATCTCATTTGAGTATTCCATTTTAGATCTTTTATAGATGGAAAATGTTAAAATGAATGAAAAGCGTGACGTGGCATACAAATATGGCCAATTTGCCATAGTGGCTAGGGGTGGGTATTCGGTTATTTCGGTTTGGACCGAACCGAATTGGTCGGTTAAGTCAGTTTTCGATTTCTGACCATGACAAACCGAATTAACCAAACCATCTAGAAAAACCGATCAAAACTGAACCGAAATATTTCAATTCGGTTCGGTTTGAAACCGAAATAACCGAATTACAAATATCTTCTTGATAGAAGCTGCATTTTCTTTATGTTTTCCTCTTATTTCCCTAAGTAATCTCATCATCCTCACGCATAAAGGAGGAGTGAAGGTTGGGTTGGGTCATCTAGGCCAGAACAATAAGTTTTGGTAGCCTACAAGCGATAATAGAAAGCGGGTCATTAGGAGCCAAAAAATGATTTTTAAAAATTTCGGTTAATTCGGTAACCGAATTAACCGATCCCTCAAATCGAAACCGAATTTCAAAAATTCGATTTTAACCGAAACCAAACCGAAAAACCGAACAAGTCAAACCGAAAAAATGAATTAATTAGGTTTGACGGTTTTTTCGGTTTCGGTCAAATAGTGCACACCCCTAATAGTGGCACGTTCGCCATGTCAAAACTGGCATGCAATTGGCCATATCAGAAATTTAGGGCTTATATTACGAAAAATGAAGAAATTTAGGGCTTATACGGGATTAGCTCAAATCAAACATATCCTTTCTCTTTCTCTCGGTTGGTCGACCTCCATAGCCGCCAGAGTTATCGGTCGTCGCCGTCGCCTGAGGTGTGGGAGATTCTAGCATGGGTTCCAATCGGCGTGGGGTTCCAATCGGCACTCTCCCCCATCTTCAGGCCAGTTCAAGTGGCGGCTAGCGAGATTCATTCTGGGCGATTAAGGGTAGAGGCCGTGAGATTCATTCCGAGCGATTAAAAGAAGCGGCCTGTGATTTTTAGAGACATGGCGGTGGATGTCGGTAATGGAGGGGATGGGACGAATATGGTGGATGAAGAGGGCGAGCCAAGTCAAGGAAGGGGGAGCGCTCGACGGAGCGCGAAGGCTCCGAATTGATCTCGTTAGAGCACGAGGGCTCAACCGAATACGTTGATTGGCAGTGGCGGATGAATATGGCAGACGAATTGACGATGAGGGAAGTAGGGGAATCGACGATGAGGGCTTGAATCAACAAATCTGGCAGCTAGGAGGGGAGGAGGAGCGGCGGGGGATCGCTGGAGGCGACGGGGCAGGGAGGAGGAAGGAGATGTCTCAGACTCTCAGCTCCTTTTTTTTTTTCTTTTTCCATTTTTCTTTCATTTTTTTATTTTTTATTTATATTATTTTTATTCATTTCCGTGTCATCACCGGCAGCTGATTATTTAGCTACTGTGACAAATCGTGCATATTGCTTTGTCACAGTAGTGTTTCCCATCCACATTAATAGTTTCAATTCACAAAAGGTCTAAAATGGTACAATTTTAAGATGTTAAAGGTATCCTATGCAAAAATGTATGATAGGGCATAAAACAGCACAATAATAAAATGTTAGAGGCTACGTTAGCAACTTAATCCCTTTGCTTTAAATGTTTTTTACTTAAAAAAGAAAAACAAATTACATCGCATTTTGTTTTTGGGTAAATTTTACTATGGGTCATATTGCTTATTTTCTTATCGTAAATAGGTATTTGACCTTCACTTTGTCCTAACAAGGTACCTTTTCTCTTATTATGTGTCCTAATTGAATATCTTCTGCCAATTTTAATGTTAAATTTGACTGAAATTGATGATGAAACATTAAATAACACTAAAATAAATCTTAAATAATAATTATGGTCCTTAAAATTTTTCAATCAATATTTTTAAATTTAAAACTTATAAACTTTACAAAGGAGTGCTGAGATGGGAATTGAAAATCTGCAAGTTACACCCAAGGTGTTAAATACCGTTACCGCAAGGTATACCGCACCCTAAATTTTTAAGGTATACCGCATGGTATACCGCGCCACATACCGTTACCGTTTTCACAAAAAATAAATGTTAGAATATTATTTTAAGACGACATAATTTGTTTAATAATTTATTTTTACACATTTTATATGTATTCTAATTTTTCTCATTAATTTGTTAAATATAAATAAAATATATATGATAGAAGATATTTTTTTAATACAAAAAATATAAAAAAATGTTATATATGGAGCAAAATAAATAATACTAAAAAAAACTAATTTATTGATATACTATAAATATAAATAATACCATCCATATACTTTGCATATATTATAAATATAAATAATACCATCCATTAATTTTTTATATTAATTAAGAAAAGTAACAAAAAAATTAAAAGTAAATATTTATTTTATGATATGTGTATTATTTTTATTTTAATATTTTATATATTTATGATATTTTGATGTAAAATAAAAAAAATATGTGCAAAAAATTAAATACCACGATACATATCATGCAATATTTACGGTATACTGCGGTATTTAATTAAGTGGTTACATCTACATGCATGGTTTTCCCATGTGTCACCACCAGACATCTTAGAAGCCAAAGCTTCAGCAAAATCAGCGATTGTGTGATGAAGTGTAGTGAAATTTTAAACCCACTATTCCGCAAGTGCACGGTAGTTGTGTAGATGGGTGAGTAAATATCGTTCCCACGAAGATTGATGAAATTGAATGCCAAGTACCACTACTCAAGTTAAACTTTAGCTAAACAATCAAAGTTGGATGGCAATATAGGTAACTTAAACAAGTGACTAACCTTAGCTAAATGGAATACTATTAACCTAGAATGCAAGTATGCAATGTAAAATTTTTAGTTTTTATCAAATCATGAAAGAACACTTCCTATGGGTTCACTACTTGTCTTGATTTGTTGGTGAACTTAGGTGAGTGGGTTAATTTCCAATGTATGTTGATAAAGTTATTCAACTAAATTCTTACTTTTCCAAGTGAAAGAATTAATCTTTCTAATCTAAACTTAATAAGGATTTTCACCCGATTACAAGTTTCGAAAGAGGCATTAAAGCTCAATTTACCTTTACCTAATGACTTAGACTAATTTTCCAACAAGTCCATAGCCATTAAATTCTTCTCCTAGGTCCAATAGGTTCTAATCTTTTCCAAGAGTTTGGATGCAATTTATAGTGCAACTAATTGTGGCCATCAACTAGCTAACACAACATTAAGCTCAAGAGAAGAATAAACATACATTTAGTAAAAAACCAACATCACATAACCATAAATTCATCCAACATAATCAATCCAAGTAGCTACATCCATAGAAAGTGCTAAGGAAACTACTCCATAACTAAATAAAACATAATCATGAAAGTAAACATAATAACATCCATGAAGAACTACAAGGAAGATGAAAGAGTAAACCCAAGATGGCTAGAAGCTCTTGAATCCAAAGTCTCCAAGCTAGTCTCCTTGAGCACTCCAAGCAATATCCAAGCTAGCTCCAATGGTGACCAAGAAAAAACTAAGAAAAGCTAAAAATCTAACTATATTGGATAAAACCCCAAAACTAGTTTTAAGACAAGATGAAGATGAAGAAGATGATGAAGCTCCTCTTCCCCTTTGCTATGTTCCAGATTCTTCTCCTCTAGAGGCTGTCCCTTTCACTCACCGACTCCATTGGATAAAAAACATTGGCCAATGACAAGCTTGAATTCAAATTTGAGGAGGGGACCACTTTCCCGGGTGACTGGCGCCTAGGCTCCAGAGGGGGGTGTCTGGGTGCCTAGGCGCCAGAATGGATAGATGGGCGCCTAGGCGCCAAGGTGCCCTTTTCTTGGCAGAAGACTTTATATTGTGGCGCCTAGGCCTCGCTCCTGGCGCCTAGGCGCCACAGTTATAATGTCCGTTGACTTTTACGTTCCCATTTTTCGTGCCGCTTGTCCCAGTGCCATTCCAATGCTATGGTCCGCTTCTCCAACGTACAAAATGAAGGATCAAAGCAAGAATTTGCCAAAAATATTGAGTGATGAGGTAGAAAATTGTGGTCAAAGTTGACAAAAAGTTAACATGTTTGACCACAAAACTAACATTTTTCATGAAGATATATGGTGGTAGCATGCTGTAGAAGGAGCTTACTCTGCCCCACAATAGCATTCAACACATCGACATGCCAATGCCCACACGACATAGTGACGATCCTAGCGAACTCATCCAAATACAGCCGCCCACCCTCGTCGAACAGATATTTGATCTTTCCTTTTACAATATTAAGCTTCATAGACAAAAAAAAAAAGATCTGTTAATTTTCTTGTTGAAAAGAGTTGACGAAAGAAAACGGCCAAGTGTTTGATTCGTTCAAACTATTAACTTACTGGCTTCTGATAGCAGTAGAAGATATAGGGACCTAAGAACTTAGTGGCTTGTTCGACAGGGACCATAAATCACGGTATCATGGTCTTTAGCTTTAGTAATTACTCTAATAAATTTTCAAGATTATGTGGATGCAAAGAAAAAGAGAATAATAGCCAATTTTGAAGATAAAAATAGTGTTTTTAATTGAAAGGAGCTAAAGCATCAATACATAAAAAAAAATATATTATGTCCTTAGAAAAATACAATTTATGGAGTAATTTATATGTTAGGTAAAATCTTAAACAATAACTAAAAATTAGGACGACAAAATGAAATTAGTCTATTGGTTTTAACATCCAAAATGGACTTAAGGGGGGTAATTGAAGGTTCATTGAAACTTTAGAGGATTTTTAAGAGGTTTCTAAAATAGGAGGGGAAATAAGTGTAATTTTGACTTAACCTTAGCAGACATTTCAACGAGTCTATTTTCCTATGGTTTACTAATTAAATTATACGAACAATTGGTAAGACTAAATTTTCAAATCTCAGTGATGTAAGTGTAATTTTTAAATCAATGGATAAATACTAATTACCTAAAAAGATTAAAAAAAAACAAGCTATACAAGACTTGATCTCAATATTTAAAACAAACACACTGACTCAACTATAAAATAGAGTGAAAGTGTAGATTTGAAACCTTGGAGGTAAGTGTAATTTTAATTAAAAGTCAAGAGTCAGGTAATAAAGTTTTGCTAGTAATACATAGTTACTTATAGTTACATGATTTTTTTAGAAAAACTTGATATTTACTTACCAAGTCTATACTTTGACATCATAACTTATTTTTGTATCATGCTTGTCGAAAGAAATTTATTTTTACTTATGTCTCTTATTGAATGTCGCACCTGTGGACAACTTCAAAATGTTTGTTAAAACCTTAGATTATGTCTCTTTAAAAAGTCAAAGTTATGTTAATATATTAATGGTAAATCTATTTAATTGTTTAAGCTGATTAATATAAGATTTTTAGTTTAATCATTAGCTTTTTAAATCTAAAATATAAAAATTAAAAAAATTTACTATGAAAAAAATAGAAAAATAAAATTAATAAGAAATATATCTAAACAAAAAAAAAAGTGAAATTATTATTGCTACTATTTATTTTGAATGAGATAATTAAACTTATAGTTATTTGAGTAAAAAATAACTTAGTATTTTTATTTACTTAAACAATTACTATTGTGTGTGTATACTTCAACTGGGAATGGGCGTATTGAAAACGATTTCCTTTCTCAACTTTGTTTTAAGAAATTAGTTTGGTTGTCTTTCTCATACCTTGGATGTAAATTTATAATTGGGGAAAAGACTTAGAAACCTTCAAGAAAATTCTAAACATTTGTACTAAAAATACTTGTTCTGAAGAGGTTCTCATTTTAAGGCAACAATAACATAAAAAAGATTAGTCTTCAGGTTTTTTGGATTCAGAATGACAAAGTAAAATTGGGTTACAAGAGAAATCTTATTAATAATTCTAACATATACGTAATCTCACCTCATCCTATCCAAAGTTCCAAACCCATCATTTAGCTGCAAAGAGAAAATTTCTATCAGAAAGTCAGTATTTAAACATTGGCCGGCCACAAAAAAAATAACGTACACCAGTTTGTGAAGAGACTATCGGCAATTAGTCTTCACTTAGTAACTCCGAGTGCACCAAGAAAAATTAAGAAGGATATGAGAATTTAGGGTCTTTGTCGACGTCCATGTTAAACATCGTCGAGCGCTTCAATGTGCAACCCGTTATACTTAGAAGCTAGAAAGTGACTGTTTACTTGCCCCAGAAAATGATAAAACAAGAATTTTTAAATGATTGTCGGATGAAGACAATAACCTCTAAACAATAATCGTTTTGACGGTATATTTATTATAGAATTAGCAATGTTATGATTTTTTTTTTCTTACAGACAAACTGAATCCAAGATGCAATATTTTCTAAATATAAATGGAAAGATACATACAAAATTTGATTACTTTCGTTAGACTGACAAATACGAAAGTCATAACTATGTTTCTGGACATTCATTTTGAACTAAAAAAATTTAGAAATGATTGTTTTCAAAATATATAACTCAGGAATTTTTTCCTTTTAAGACATTACTATATGAATTAAAGTGACTTTAGGGGTAAGGGTGATCATTCGGTTTTTTTTTAAACCATAAATCGACCTTGAAAAATCAATCGGTTTTTAATGTTGGATATAGGAAACCAACTAAATTGGGCCTCAAAACTAAAAAATAAAGGCTTAAAATGTGAAACAGTACCCCTAACTTTGACTACTAGATTAGTTAAGGGCCTGAATTGTGAATCATTACAACTCAGGACCTGTGCTTCTAAGTTTGGAGTGGTTTAGTCCTAAAGGTGAATTATTTAGTTAAGTGAAGTCACGCATTTGAATGCTATTTGTCAACAGTTGAGTACTTTCACAAGCGGCGATATGGCTGAGTCTATTAGCTTAGTTTGACAGTGGCAAACAACGTCTAAACACATGACTTTGTTTGGCTGATCAACTTCTTATTGACCAAACTGCTCCAAATTCAAAAGTATGAGTCCTAAGTTGTACTGATTCATAACTTAGGCTTTTAAGTGATTTAGTATGCAAAGTTTGGGTACTATTCTACATTTAAATCAAAAACTAAAACCGAAATAAATCGACCTTTTCAGCTTTATCATTCGGTTAACTGAATTATTATTATCTACAATTACACTTCACCTTAACCAAAGCAAATTAATTGCTATTTTTATCTTCGTTTATTGATTATTAATATAGAATGATTTTTTATTTTCTGTGAATCGTAGTCGTAGCATCATATTATAATCACAGTTGTTGTTGTAAAATTTAATCAAATTATTTTCCCTAATCATAAAATCGTAAGAATTAATTGGAATTTTGACAAATTTGATTAAAACTCTTACCAGTCTTCTCTGTTAAGTGTAAAAAATTGCTGCGTCTAGCATCGCCTAATTAACATTATTAGGAAAATAATTACAAACTAATTTTTATCGAGCTTGAAAGAATATTTAGCATTTTATTTAGCGTTTAAGCTTGAACTATGAGCCTTTTACAATTATAATGTAATAGGATTCTTTACACTCATCTTCCATAATCTTAGGTTATAATTATACCTACATTTTTATGGTTCCAAAGCCTACGTTTACCCTTCTAATATGCTAACATTTCAATTGTTCCCCTAAAGTTTTAGCGCCAGTTCTTGTGTGGATTAACTTGAGCACACCAATTCGATGCTATATAGGGGTGAACATGGGTTGGGTAAGCTGAAACTCAACCCAGACCACCCCTATTAGGTAGGGTTGGGTTTGCTAAAAATAAACCATGGTTTACGAGTTAATTTCACATATAGGAGAACCGTTGGTTTTTTAGCTAATTCTGGTTCCACATGGAACCGACCCAAGATCAAATCGAACCTGATATATATATATAATTATATAATAAAAATTATAGTATTACTAATATATATATATATATATGTATATATGTATATGTATGTATGTATGTATGTATGTATGTATGTTTTTTTATGAAGAATTATGATGGTCATTTTGTGTTTTTATATTAAACTCTTAAACTGATGTCCCAAATTAAAACAATATGAAAGTTGTGAGATCATTCACGAAATTTTTATATATTCACTTGAATTACTTCGCTTTTTAGACCGACTATTTCTGGGTCATTTTGCTTTCGATCTTTATATTCTAAACTACTCTCTACGACATAATCCTCATTTTTTTTTTCATTTTTGAGCTATGTGAAACTGAAAATTTATAACATCAACATATTTCAGGTTTTGATACTAAAGAATATGGTCTTAAAAACCCAGCTTTCCATGTTGAATGTCTTGTCAATGTTAGAATTACTGGATGGAAGTAAACTAATTGAGATGAAAAATACTTCACAAACAACTCTTTTAAACTATTTTCATAACAATGTGTTAAACTTTTTTAAATGTGTCTAAGTACATGCATTTAAATGCTAATTTAATTGTATATTTTGTTGAATATTTCATAAACTGATTATGAATACAATTTTATTGAATTTTGGTGTTGTTATAGATATATGGTATAAACCGAAAAACCCAAAACCATAGTTTTAGTTTTGTTCGATTTTTGGTTCTTGGGTTGGGAAGAAAAATTTTAGAACCGAGGTCATTTCAAGTCGATTCTGTTTCCACCATAAAACCGAATAAACTTGAACCATGCTCACCCCTAATAGAGCAGGTTAGATTGGACATAAAAGTTGCAACTGTCCTACTTTCAAATTCTTTATGAAGTGTTCCTAAAGTTGCCCTGTAATTATTGTCTAACTTAGTAAAACTATCACATAGTTATTATAAACTTTATGGGGTTTTTTGAACAAGTCAGAAAGCGTGTCATGTCTAACTTGAGTTTTCAACCCGACCTGACAATAAAAATGGGTTTATGTATCTTAATTCCAACCGAACTATAAAAAAACATAAGGCGAGTTCAATTGGGATTAATGGGTTTAATGTGACTCCTTTTTCCTTGTGGTCAATAAAGGATGACCCATTGGGATGATCCATAGGGTTGGTTTCAGGGAAATTTACAAGGTGTGTCACTTGTCGTTATTTTGCCAATTGTCCACTATCTTTCTCCTCTGTCTTGTCCCACTCTCACCAGCTACCCCAATTGTTCCCGATTTGTACATCTAGCACCTATTTATTGTGTGTCCACTCTCCTCCAGCCATCCCCTGTGTGAGGTCCAATTCCGTCAATCGAATCCCACCCACATCTTCTCCGTCCCATTGATAACTTCATCTACTCCACTTTTCTGCCCTCCTTTGCGTGTTTTCCACTGTGGTACTGTCTGCCTCCCACCTAATTTCTTTCTCCCCCTTCTCCTTTATCATTCTTATTCCTTAGTGGGCTACTAGCAACCACCAAAATTGGACAACTCATGGGTGCATTGATTTGTTTTTTTTTTCCTTTTGTTTCCAACTTATTAGAATACTTTTGGTATATTTTTTTGGCTGATATTTCCAGTTGCTCATTTGGTATTTGGTGTTGTGAAATACTTTCTTAGGTAATGTGTAGCTGGTGAGAGTGGGATGAGAGAGAGACAGTGGATAATTGACAAAATAAAGGCAAGTGACACATCCTGTAATTTTTCCCAAAATCAGCCCTCATACACCATTCTACTGGGTCATCCTTCATTGATAACAAGAAAAATGGAGTCCCATTAATCCCAAACAAACTCGCCCATGGTTTATCTCAAAATTGAGCTCAAGTTCATATTTTTGGCTCACTATGCTTGAGGCATTATTACAAGTTACAACCCTAATTGACTAATTAAAATTACTCATTTTCACAATTTAAGTCACATTGCCTCTCCAAGCTTTAGAGTGGCAACAGAGGAACCTCCGAATCCCAAGTTCAAATCACCTGGACAACGCGAAGACATTAAAACTGTAAAATGTATTAATATCCTCCAAATTCCAAGAAAAAAAACATTTGCGCTATCCCCTTTATAAGCATCTTGTCTTACCCTTAACTTTACGCGTTTTTAGTTAAAAAGGAAAAATAAATTTCGCATTTTGTTTTTTGTTTTTCTTTCTTCTTTTTTTTTTCATTTCTCACGTCTGTCGGTGGAAGACAAGTGGGTCCAATCTCGTTTCCGAATTAGTTCTGTTTCTCTACAAGCCAGCCTGGGCCTCTCATAAACACTCTATCACCTTCTCTCCAATCACCCTCGTTCTCAGCCGTCCGATCAGATCTGAACCGAAGCTTGTTCGACGATCAACCACTGGTTTCCACAACCCCGAAAGTGACCCTTCATCTGTCACTCCAGTCCAGCATTCATCCCCCTTTCATTTTTTTCTTCTTTTAATTCGCCTCCTTTCCACACGAAAGGAATCGAAAATCAGTCCCAGCGGCAGAAATTCGAAGACCCATCTACGGTTTCCCAATAATGGCACGGAGAAAGGCCGCGGCGGTCATCTTCGCGGTGGCTTTTCTGGCGGCGAATCTCGCCGGAGTGTGTGTCGGTGATGGCGACAAGAAGATTCAGGTCAAGACTGTGAAGGGGAAGAAGATGTGTATTCAGGGATGGGAATGTGGCTGGTGGTCGATTTACTGTTGCAATGGCACGATTTCGGATTACTTCCAGACTTACCAGTTCGAGAACCTCTTCTCTAAGCGGAATTCCCCGGTGGCTCACGCAGTTGGCTTCTGGGATTACAAGTCGTTCATCACCGCCGCCGCTCTCTATGAGCCGCTCGGCTTCGGGACCACGGGCGGCCAGCACATGCAGATGATGGAAATCGCTGCATTTCTCGCCCATGTCGGCGCCAAGACCTCTTGTGAGTCCTTTTCTGACGGCTTTTCTTTTTCTTTTTCTTTTTCTGTTTTTCCCTTCTGTTTTCTCGCTGGTTTCAGTAGAAAGTTAACATAGTGATGTAATTTTGATTTGCTAGAAAACGACTTGTGTAAATTAGTTACTTGACTTGATGATCGAATCTGTAAATGCCTTGTCGAGCAATTAACGCCTTATGAATCGAATAATCGTTTTTATGCTTGAAATGCAAGAAAAAACCCATTGAAGTGCTACTTTGAGGAACATTTCATCAGGGTTTCTGATAAGTTCAGATTAAGGGAAGTGAATTGTGAGAAAGAAGTGATGGTCAGAGTGTTGTTGATTTCAGGTGGCTATGGGGTTGCTACCGGAGGACCACTGGCTTGGGGTCTTTGCTACAATCATGAAATGAGCCCCAGCCAATCATACTGTGATGACTCTTACAAATACATCTTTCCTTGCAGTCCTGGAGCTGAGTACTATGGTCGCGGTGCCTTGCCAATTTACTGGTACGGTATCTGACGTTTAACATTTCCTTGTTATTGAGTTACATCTAGTATATGCTTGGTAGATTTATAACTTGTGGGTGTGGCTCTAAAAGAGGTTTACCTAGTATATGGTAATGCTATATTTAGTGTGCCATCTGTTGGTACAATAGAAACTGAGTGGACCAATGAATCGAGCATGTTTTTTAGGCTCAAGAGTGATGAGTAAGGATACTGGCCAACACGCTTTAGATGATAGAAAACATGGATCAAGATGCCTAGTCACTATGATTGATAGTGTCAAAAGATTTTGAAGAAGAATAAATAATTTTGACAGGAGAAAAATTGTCTTAAATATTTGTATACCTGTAGACATTTTTGACAAGAGATCAATGCCAATTTTTAACAAGTTTGAACCATTTATCATATAATTGTTGTCTTCTTTCTTATGCTGGCATATTTGTTGGTTTTCCCTTTCGGCTTTGTTATTTTTATGATCTACATATGGCATTTTATGTTAATGAATATTTCTTTATTCTAGTATTGTAGGTTAGAATAAGAAAAAGAAATGTTTTATTGTCCAATCTCATTCATCAGAAGATAAACGTTGCATCACATTTTTCTGCTTGATCTAAGAAATCAATGTCCACTGTAGCAAGCTAAAGGCATGCAATGGTATATTTTATTTCGTGAAATTTTTATAAACGCCTAATGGAAACAGATGAAAAGTAATAAAGGAAATAAAAGGGAAAGGGTGTGTGTGTTTGGGGACATTTTTGCATTAGTTCGATACATAGATCTCTGGATCAAAATCCTTAAAATTTATCACCAAAATAAATAACTAGTTTAGAATGGATGGCTCGTTGAAGTACAAAATTAATCTTTCTTCAGGGTACTGCTTCCGTTGTTGATATACAAAAATCCTATCCCATCCTGTGAAGCTTTTAGAATCCCGATCCTATGTAGTTTTGCCAGGAATGATTTGATATTGATTCAGTTTCAGGTTAAATATACCAAATTAAATACTTAAGAGGACCATTTGATAATGGGGTTAACTAAACCAAGCATTAGTTTGAGGTCTGAACTAGACATTGGTTAAGTTTTAGGGGGTATCCAAGCAATAAAGACACTTATTTCAGATGGCTAAATGACAAACACAGTTCATTAAGTAATATTCTTTACAACTGTACCATGTGTTCTATGAAATTTCTGGAAATAGATTTGTAAAGAATAGTTACCTGCATATGTTAGTTCTGAAGAAAGCTACGTTCTTAACAGGAACTACAATTATGGATATACGGGAGAAGCTCTGAAGGTGGATTTGTTGAACCATCCGGAATACATAGAGCAGAATGCTACTCTTGCCTTCCAGGCCGCAATTTGGCGGTGGCTAACCCCAATGAAAAAAGGGCAACCGTCTTGCCATGATGTCTTTGTTGGCAACTGGAAGCCGACCAAGAATGACACTTTGGCAAAGCGCGGTGCCACCTTTGGAACCACCATGAACATTCTGTATGGTGATAGTGTATGCGGCCAGGGTGACATTGATTCGATGAACGCCATCGTCTCCCATTACCTCTATTACCTTGATCTGATGGGTATTGATCGGGAAGAGGCAGGGCCTCATGAAGATCTGACTTGTGCTGAGCAGATTGCGTTCAACCCAACCACTAAGCCACCCGGTTCATCCTCTTCCTGAGCTTCTTGAGCTTCGCGCACTTTAAGGTAACAATTCATATTTTGTTATTTATTCCTGAAAGGGGAACGCTTAATAAGAGTTGGGCAGTTGGATTACTTGTAAAATGATAGTCTCTTGGACAACGCGTCGCTTGCTGCTGGATGATCACATGCACGGATTGGTCTGCTGGGTGTTTATATCTGTTGTGTAAAGTGAGATGTTCCACTTTTGTTCGTGTAATACTTGCTAGTGCATGAATCTTGGATTTGTCTTTTGTTCAATGATTTTTTGGTGCAGTATGTGGGAATATTGTCATAGCAATTGGAATATGACTTCAAAGTTGATGTTTTATTAGCATATTATTGCCCAAATTGTAAATTGTTTCAAAAATTTCATCCAGCTTGCAGAGGGCAGTTCTTAGTTTTTTTCATCCTCTCCGTTTCCTATACTTGCTGCTGCCAAATCTTTGCCTTTAAAGGGAGCATGTGACGAGCCTGCATAGATCATTCCTAAGCCTGGATTTCGTAGATCTAAACCACCATTTTGCTTTTGATCTTTTACTCATTGTTCCTATCGTTTATCTGCCATTTGGACCTGCGTAATTCTCAATGGTAACAGCCCATTATCAGGGCCTAAGTCCGTGCTAGCGTGAGTTGGGCTGAATATTCGATTAGTCCGGTTTGAATAGATTAAAGCTTAATGAATTATGATCCAGTTTTCAGTTTCTACAAAAGTTTTACGAATGGTCTGGTCTGAATCATGTTTCAAATTATATTTCAGTTTTTTTGATTTATTTGGTTTTTTTTTAAGATCTAATTTCTATTGTAAATAAAAAGGTTTCATAAATATTTAAGTTTGTACATCTCATATCTAAAATTAAAAAATGATCAACAAAATATTAGTCTAAAATTAGAAGAGAATAATTTTATATATGTAGGAGTAAAATGGATAATAATAAAATATTTATTATTGCTCAGTTTATTCGGTTTTAAATATATATAGGAATCAATAGCCGATTTAATAACTATAATAAATTTGATTTTAATACAAATTGATCGAATTCAAAGAATAACCGAACTATCCGTCCAATTAGACCACTTCCATCCTTAGTAGAGCAAACAATCTCCGAATTACCCAAGTGCCCACAAGATTGAACACGGTCGGTCCTTCCAGCTGAACTTTTTCTGTTTCTTTCTCTGTGGTTTTTTTTTTAATCAGAAGCATATACAAATATCTATTTAGCGAGAATTACAAAATGCTTTCTACGGTTTAGTCAAAATTACACTTATCCCCTTTTATTTCAGGAATCTCTTAAAAACCCCATAAGGTTTCAATAAACCCACAGCTACATGTTAAAGTCTATTTTGAAGCTTATAATTAATAGATTAATTACACTTTAAGGCCTTAATTTTTAGTTATTCTGTAAGACTTCTCCTTGTAAATTGCTTCATAAATTGTATCTTCCAAATGACATAATGTACTTTTACATATAGTTCCTTTTAATTCATTTTTCCAATGTATTTCCTTATAGTTCAATTTTTACTTGCTTTTAATGTACTTTTACATATAGTTCCTTTTAATTCATTTTTCCAATGATATTTCCTTATAGTTCAATTTTTACTTGCTTTTAAGGGTGTTCATCCAGCCCCACCAAATTGTAAACCAGCTGCCCCAAATTGAACAAAACAGATAGCAATTTGGGTCAGAGTCGAGGCAGGTAATGAAAATGCGAACTTGGTCATTTATGTAAGGGAGGTTCCAATTGTAAAACCTGCACAAACTCAACCCGATTCACTTATTTCCCTAATTTGTAAATTCTAATCCATAATAACATGATGGTAGTACTCAAAACTCATTTCTTCTTCTCTTGTCGCACGATTTGTTTTTTACTTATTTATAACTGTTTTGGATTAAAACCTTTTTTATAAAAATTTATGTAAGACTTTGGCTATTTTATATACATTTAGTTTTCGTTGTTGAGTATAAAAATTGGCCAATATGACATATATATAGTTTAAGTAGCAAAGAGATGGAAAATGAGAGGAAAAAGCTAGATTATTTAGTTACTTATGCAGGTTATTACAAGTTAGTTTTTGTTTATAATATATAGATTTATGGTGGTGAGTATAAGTTTTTGCAGCTGACTTTTCTTGTTTGCTTATTTATATCAAGGTTATTTGAGTTTTGAGATCATTAGTTGAAACCAAAGTAGGTTTAAACCATACTTTTTACTTTTTTTAGGTTTATTTTATTTTTATATTATTATTATACAATATATTTGTCTTTTTTATGGGAGTTTTAAGTACATGAAATTATATTTGGATTGAGACATTTTTTTGTAGAAACTTCGTTTCAACTTAAGTCAACTTAATTTAAAATGACTTATTTTTATGTTTATATCTTTTTTTACCCATTAAAGTGTATTTTGAAGCTTATAATTTGAAATCCAATATTATTTAAGTAAAATAATCCATTGATTGTAATTTTTTTTTGAAATTTTCTTTTTTAGGCCTTAAAAAGGAAAATTTCATAGAAATTTAATGACATAATAAAAAATTTGTTTCAAATGGATTATTGTACTCATATAATATTGACTTTCAAATGAAATTAGTTCTAGGAAAAAACTGTAAAAATAAAAATAAGTCATTTTAGTTTAAGTTAGCTTAAGTTAAAATGAATGGGTTCTAAAACTTGAAGGACAATTGTATGTTTTTTACTTGTTTATAACTATTTTGGATAAAAATTGTTGCCTTACTTGAGAATATAAAAACCCGGTCATACTGAACCAATCCAAACCTATTTTTAAGCGGTTTGGGTTGTCATTAAGTTTAAAGATTTGCTAGTATGGTTGGGTAGTAAGTTGGAGAACTTGGTTAATTATGTGGGTAGGGTTGGGTTGAGCCAAAACCTAATCATACCCGATCCACGAATACCCCTACTTGCTTTTCATTTTCCACACTCATTTTTTATTTATAAATTTTTATTTTATATTTACCTCAAATTAAGAACATTATTTTTATCTTTAAAATTGGTTATAACTTTATCAAAGCTTGTTATGGTAACTATTAAATTCTTTTGATTTGAATTAATAGGCCATTGGTCATTGTGTTGTAATATTAGATTTATAATTTTATTTATTTAAACATTGTAGTGTCTAAAGTAAATAATTATAGATGCTTTAATAAAACTTATAATAATGATTGTAATTTTTTTTTCTTAATGTTTATGTAGAAATCAAGGTGTTGCTATATCTTTAAAAATGTGAAAAATAATCATTTTGTTAAATAATCATTTTTTTAAATAATAAAGTTTTAAAATAATTAAATAATAAAAATATATAAATATAAAATCACAAGAAATTATTAATCATATATTAATTCAAACTTAAAGAATTTTAAAGTTTTCATCTAAAATCCAAATAAGACTGGGACTAGACTAGGAGACAGCGGAATATTTCTTTTTGTCAAGGGGTTGTTTCAGAATGTGGCCTTTTTCGTAGGGATAAATAGAGCAGACTCATGGCGGGATCTCTTAAATCGCCTGGCTGCAATTCCACAAACCCAAGGTTAGGATTTCAAATCGCGTAAGTTCCCTTCCAAGTTCTTCAAATTCCTAGTTTCGGTTCAGAAATCGATCTGCTAGGGTTTCGCAACTAGAGGTTTATCTGAAATTTCGGCTGTTTACGGAATGGAAGATCCGAAGCACAAATCCAAGAAGGAAGCTTCGGAGAGGATCTACCGCGAGAAGCACCGGGACCAGGAGAAGCGGCGCCACCGCTCGGAGAGGGAGGAAAGTAGCGGTTCCGACAGGGAAAAGAGGCGACACAGGGACAGAAGGGCTCGAGAGGATGAAACCGAGAGAAGCAGAGACAGAAAGCGGGATAGGGTTAGGGATAGGGAGGAGGATGATAGGGAGATGGATAGAGCAAAGAGGGAGAGGGACAGGAGGGAACGGGAGAGGGAGAGGGAGAGGGAGGGGGAGGAGCAGCGAGAAAGGGAGAAGCGAGACCGGGATAAGAGGGAGAGGGAGAGGGAGACGAAAGCAAGGGACAAGGAGAGGCGTCGCCGGTACGATAGTGATGGTAGTGGTGTTGAAAATGAACATAGGAGGAAGCGTCATCGGCGCGATAATGAAGACTACAAGGACAAAGAGCGGGAGCAGAGTGTAAGCAGATCAAACAGACACAGGGAGGGTAGTGAAGAGAGCCTGAAGAAGAAAAGTGATGAAGATGATTCAGGGAAGAATCAGAAGACCCGCGAAGAGGAGGTGGAGGATGAGCAGAAAAAGCTGGATGAGGAAGCAGAAAAACGGCGGAGGAGAGTACAAGAGTGGCAGGAGTTGAAGAGGAAGAGGGAAGAATTGGAGAGCGAAAAGCTGGAGGAGCCGCAGGCCAGCAAGACGTGGACCCTTGAAGGAGAGTCTGATGATGAAGAAAATCCTACCAACTTGAAAGCAGAGGAAAATACGAATACGGTTGAAGACAAACATGCTGCGAAAGAAGTTGCAGAAGACACCAAACAGGGAAAAGATATACTGCCTTCTGCAAATGGTGGTGATACAGTTGAGGATGATGATGAAATTGATCCACTGGATGCTTTTATGAATTCCATGGTCTTACCAGAGGTTGAGAAGCTCACTAATTCTGCTGTTCCTTCAACTGTTGCTGATGAGAAAGTGGACCTAAAGGATAGAAGAGGAGGCCACAGTAAAATTGAACATCTGAAGAAAGTTTCAAAGAAATCGTTTGGCAGAATTATACCTGGTGAAGATTCTGAGTCTGATTATGAAGACCCTGAAAATGATGATCTTCCTTTAGAAGATGAGGATGATGACGAGTTCATGAAACGGGTGAAAAAGACTAAAGCTGAGAAGCTAGCCATCGTTGATCATTCAAAGATTGACTATAAGCCTTTCCGGAAAAACTTCTGTATTGAAGTGAAGGAGATTTCAAGGATGACAGTTGCAGAGGTTGCTGATTATCGGAAGGAACTGGAGCTTAAGTTACATGGTAAGGATGTGCCCAAGCCGATCAAAACCTGGCACCAAATTGGCCTCACCAGTAAGATATTGGAGACGATCAAGAAGCTTAACTATGAGAAACCAATGCCAATTCAAGCTCAGGCATTGCCTATCATTATGAGTGGTAGAGACTGCATTGGCATTGCAAAGACTGGCTCTGGAAAAACCCTTGCTTTTGTGCTGCCAATGTTGAGGCATATTAAGGACCAGCCTCCTGTAGAAGCTGGAGATGGACCTGTGGGCCTCATCATGGCACCCACGAGGGAGCTTGTTCAGCAGATCCACACTGACATTAAGAAGTTTGCAAAGGCATTGGGCATTAGGTGTGTGCCTGTGTATGGTGGGTCTGGTGTTGCTCAGCAGATCAGTGAGTTAAAGAGAGGCACAGAGATTGTTGTTTGTACACCTGGCAGGATGATTGATATACTTTGCACTAGTGGGGGTAAAATAACTAATCTTCATCGAGTCACCTATTTGGTCCTTGATGAAGCCGATCGAATGTTTGACTTAGGTTTTGAACCTCAAATTAGTCGAATTGTTCAAAATATCCGGCCTGATCGCCAAACTGTGCTGTTTTCTGCTACTTTCCCTCGTCAGGTGGAGGTTTTGGCACGAAAGGTCCTAAATAAACCTGTTGAAATTCAGGTTGGTGGAAGAAGTGTTGTTAACAGGGACATAACCCAATTGGTGGAGATGAGGCCAGAAAGTGAAAGGTTTCTCAGACTGTTAGAGCTTCTTGGTGAATGGTATGAAAAGGGTAAAATTCTGGTCTTTGTCCATACACAGGAGAAATGTGATGCTTTATTTAGGGATTTGCTTAAGCATGGTTATCCCTGTTTGTCACTTCATGGGGCCAAGGATCAGACTGATCGTGAGTCAACAATTTCTGATTTTAAGAGCAACGTGTGCAATTTGTTGATTGCTACAAGTATTGCAGCAAGGGGTTTAGATGTGAAGGAGCTTGAACTGGTGATCAATTTTGATGTTCCAAATCACTATGAAGATTATGTTCACCGTGTAGGTAGGACTGGACGAGCAGGACGGAAGGGATGTGCCATCACCTTTATCTCAGAAGATGATGCAAAGTATGCCCCAGATCTTGTTAAAGCATTGGAACTCTCTGAGCAGATGGTTCCAGATGATCTTAAAGCCCTCGCTAGTAGCTTTATGGCAAAAGTCAAACAAGGGCTTGAGCAGGCCCATGGTACTGGTTATGGTGGAAGTGGGTTCAAGTTTAATGAAGAGGAAGATGAAGTAAGGAAAGCAGCAAAGAAAGCCCAGGCGAAAGAATATGGGTTTGAGGAAGACAAGTCAGATTCAGATGATGAAGAAGATGGGATTAGGAAGGCTGGTGGTGATATTTCTCAGCAGATAGCTACAGGCCCTATATCTGGGAGTGAAGCTTCAGGTCTCCAAAATGATGCAGTCGCACGTGCAGCTGCTGCAGCTGCAGCCATCCGTCTGAAGCACAACCTAGCAAAGATCCAAGCTGATGCAATGCATGAACATTATGAAGCAGAGCTAGAGATTAATGATTTCCCTCAAAATGCTCGATGGAAAGTCACTCACAAGGAAACTCTGGGTCCAATTTCAGAATATACCGGAGCTGCGATCACAACTAGGGGCCAGTTTTTCCAACCTGGACGAACACCTGGCCCGGGAGACAGGAAGCTCTATCTGTTCATTGAGGGCCCTACTGAACAATCAGTCAAGAGAGCTAAAGCAGAGCTAAAACGTGCCTTGGAAGACATCACAAACCAAGCTTTGTCACTCCCTGGAGGCACTCAGCCTGGCAGATACTCAGTTTTATAACTGTAAGTCTCAAATACTACTTTTATGAGCATATATGTAGCATTATGGAAATTTATTTGGTATCCCAGATCATTACTAATTGTTCCTTTGCGCAGGTAGCCTATAAGATATTATTTGAGCCTTTAACTTAGTTTTCTATTATGAGGTTGTGCTTAATGTTATTGAGAATGTCTGTTATTTGACTGATTTTTAAAGTTGCTGTCTGTTATTTGACTGATTTTTAAATTTGCTGCAGCATGGTGTTATCATACATGAATCTGTCGGTAAGTAAAATGTTGCAATGACTTAGTTACTGTATGTGGAGAATCTGTTGGCAAGTAAAATTCTGCAGTCACTCAGTAACTGTAATCTGATAGCAAACCCTTAAGAATATGCTGGAAGACAAGTTGAACATTTTAAGAAGTGATTTCATTGGAAAGCATTTAATGCAGGCCCGTGTATGTTAAATTTGATGAATGAAGTTGAAGTATGGAGTTTAATGTGTTGTTCTATAGTCTTGCTGGCTTGGATTGGTCTGTATATTTCACTCATGACACAACTAGTGAAATATGCACTCTTCTGTTTCATAGGTTGGTGGACTATGATCGGACTTGTCCTGCAGATCTGAATTTCAATAGTGGTGGTGCACTTCCTTCTCTAAACTGGAGACCCTACCAAAGAGTTGTTTGAGGAACTGGTTTTGTTGCTAATACTCATTCTAAACACAATGAAGGTGAAAAGATTATTTACTGCAGGCATGCATCATTGGAATGGCACCAGCTAGCAAATCCATTTGTTGGACTGATTGCATCAGGATGTGAGAGGCAAATGGATAACCAGTGATTGCCCTGTTTTCAGATTGTTCTGATTATTCATTCATCTGCTGGCTAAGTTGTGATAGGGTTCCTAGTTTCTTTATGTTGATTGACCTTTTTCTGGCCCTTTGGTAGGTTGGTTACTCTGGTTCTTGTGAATATGCCAGAGGTGAAGAACAGAGACCTATTCTTATCAGGCAGTAGATCTTTTAGAACTTGCTATGGAACTTACCCCAAACTAGTTCTGGATACATGCTTAATTGATTGCTTGATTGATTGATCTAAGGTCTGGCTTTATACATTTCCCTTGAGAACTTTGTTCTGCTGATGAATTGTGTATCTTCTTTCCTTGTGTTTGTTGCAGATATGACTGCTGTTATTTGGCCATGGCCTCTCGTACTGATACTACGACAGATCCTGGCAAAGATGTCCGATTGTTACAACTGATTCTGTCCAAAACCTAGCTGGATTCGGCTTTGGTTCGATTGCATCACCTGTATGCTTTAGTGCTTGGTATGGGATTCTGAGGTTGGAGAGAAGCTCAGCAATCATTTCTCTATTCAGCACTGCTAGGTGCAGGTTGCTGCTCATGTTTTGGAACCACGCTTTGTTCCATCTATTGCTTTTTGCTGATCCTGCATTGGAGATGATTTTATACTAATTGGAAGTTTTTATCATATTTTGCATTGGATGTTCGTGTACTCGGCAGGTACCTAATTGTAACAGCGAGCACAACCATTAATGTTTCCGAGTCGGCCAAATCAGTTAGCAATTTGTTTGTTTTTTTTTTTTTTACTGAATAAACCATAAATATTACTAAATTAGTCTAAATATTGCTACTCGGAGGGTTTTTGCTAGCCAAAGGGTGAATGAACGTAGATGACGAAGTTGTCGTTCACACAATTTTATCTTCAGGCACAATTCTATTATTGCATATGATAACTGTTTCTGACTGGAATAGATGGTGTCTACCATCTCGCTTTCTAAACAGCATATCTATTAATAGATATAAAAGCAAGAAGAGTGGCAATATAGGCACTTCCTGCTCTCATTTTTTTTGATTCAATTGTTACTTTTAAGCCATGTGGACTTTCAAATAAAATTTCCTTTTTTACCCCAACTGAATACTACGTGTCATTTATATAAACAGTTATTAATTTTACCTCTTCTTTAATTTAACCCCCTACTACTTCCTGTTCTCCACTTTTTGGCGACACAGTTATTATTTTTAACTACTTCCAGCCACTACTTTTGGGAGTTAAATAAGTCATGGCAATTATTATCCACAACTCTTACTTCCCAAATTAACATCATGCGCACTACTCCACTAAAACTGTTGATTACAATGTTCGGTTACATTTTCTATATTCATATAAATATATTAACACAGTCCACTAACATCACAACACTTCTACCAAGAAAAAAAAGTTATTCCTGAAGAGTTAATTACAGTGTTGCAGCAGGTGTTGGCCTCCGGTGCATCACTTCTTATCGTGTCTGCAAACAAGAGGGTGATTTTTGCAACTTCAGTATGTGATAACCAGAAAATTATAGTACCAAATATGAGGAAACTTACAGTTTTTCCTTCAATTGCAGTGTTGACTTCATCTGTGGAAGGAACAAAAGTGGCTAGAAACAGCATCCTAAAGCAGGTTGGTTCCCTAATCAGTTTCAGCTTCCTTCTGAAACAAAGACCATCAGTCAACAATCACTTTCATTTCTCTCATATTCATTCATATTTTTTAAAACTGCAAAGTAAATTGTCTTCTCTTCTACGTTTTGGACACCTGCTCCTCAAGATATCTTTGCTACACTATCAGGTTCATTCTAAAAAATTACTACTGCCATTTTTCTGGTTTCCTGAAATGTTTATTCCATGAACTATGGCAATTGGATGGATGCTATGCTTTTGTCTTTTATGTTAGAATGTTAGTGTTAATTATTTTAAGGAATTTAGGAAACAAAACTTACATTCTACCTCATCAACTATCTGTTCCTTGTCAAAAGCTTAGTTTGAAGAGTGCAATGTGGTTCAATTCTTTATGAAATTCACAATTCTCACACACTGAAAACTCAGCATTTATTACGCCTGGTGGTGAGAATAATATTGTTAAGGTCAATGGGTTACTCTCTACAAAGGTACACATGGCTAAGGAATCAGTAGCTTGGGCTGCAATAATTAGGGTCAAGAATTTTTATAAATTCTCTGTGGATGATGTGAACTTTGATGATTCGGTGGACATGAGGGAGAAGCTTAAAGAAGCATCATGGGAGATTGATGGACTAAAGTATGAACTACAGTTGCAACAGTATAAGTATAACCAGCAGTGTATGAAGGCTTATTGGCTTTAGCAAGTCAGGGATCTACATTGACAGGTTTATGTGCTTAAGGCGCAGCGTAATCAGGTTAACCCAGCAGAGGGGAGCACTTCAGCAACTGTGGAGTCAGACCCAGAAGAGGATAATGGCATGTAGGACTTAGGTTTTCAAATTTGGATCAAGAAATGTTATTCCATGTCTTACCAGTATTTTTAGTTTTCTGTAATTTTAATTTCCAGTCAGTCATGTTTTCGACATTTGCTTTGCTCCTATGTTTACCCTATGTTGCTGAATGTTATTGTTTTTGTTATTGATCTATCCGCCCAATCTTACAATTTTTAAACTCTTTTTTTTTGTCATTCTGAAAAAATAGAACCACATTGCACTGTTCTTACTCAGTTCCCCCCCAAATGGAAGTTAGGTCATAGGTATAGTATACTAAATCCAGGTAAATTTATATATATAGTTTGTGCTGTGATCAGGTTAATTAGAAAAATTCCATATATGTATCTTAAGAATACAATCTCTCTGTTTTATTGGCCTTCTCCCCTATTCAGGACACCTTTGCTACTTTGCTGTTAATTATGTTTCTTTCTCTGGGCATAGGCATTCCATTTAGTTAACTACACATTCTCTGTCTACTATTTCTCCTTACCAACTTCTCAGCAAAAAAGTTTAGAATTCTTTTAACCAATATTTCTATTAAAAAAAATGGAACCATATTCCAGTCATCTTACTTTTAATGGAACTATTAAAAAACATGATTCGTTTGCATTTTAGAATAACATATCTTAACTTCTTCAAAGTCAATATTTAGAATTTTACTACCTAGGCTTAGCTCAGTTCCTTGAAACCAAATCAACAAAGTAAGAGATATAGCAAACATGATTAACTTAGATAGGCAGCTGAATAACTATGAATAGGAACATTGCTTTTGTAGAGAATACCTCATTGCCTAGACTTAGCTGACGCTTTGTTTGGTTGGACTGGTTTAGCCGTCCCTTCTGCCTCTTACAAGTTGCCTCTGTCAGTGTTCTCTTTTGCCCATAAGAATCCCATCTTCGCTAAAATAACTGAGAGAAAAAAAAAAAGAACATTAGGATGCTTAAAAGGATGCTTAAAATAGAACATTAGGATGCTTAAAATATAACATTAGGATGCTTAAAACTTCACATATATGCATGCGCTCAAGCACAAACACAGGCAAACTATCGCTTCATTTATCTTGGGACAGTTTCTTTAGATGGCAAACTCCATTGCATGGAAGCAGATTTTTTTTTTTAAGAAGTGTCACTAGGTTTTTTAAAGGCAGAAATGCTATATGTGTCATCTAATAGATGCATGTGCATGCATGTTATCTGCAAAAGTTGAGTAAAACAGCATCCAATCATTCAAATAAGCCAGATCCTGAAAATAACTTGGCAACACGAAATGCAGTCAAAAGTACCTAAGCGTCTTCTCAGATTCTCTTTGCTTTTATGTCTTAGTTGTTCGACTTCAGGGTCTGCAGGCATTACAATCTGAAGAACCTCCCCATCCATGCCCCAAGCATCAAGCTATTCAAGAAGTTGGATTTATCACAGTTACAAATGGATAGAATACTTTATCGATCAAGAGATAAATTGTACCTCCTCAGATAAAGAAAACATACCACTGCCCCTTCACCAACTAACAATTGGGCATGCAAGCGACGTGCCGGCCTTTTCCACAACCCTTCAGTCTTAGATATTCTGATAGTGACCACCGAAGCCTGAAGTTCAGCACATAATGGGTCAAAAGATATTCACCCTTTTTGAATTCATATCCATCACCATCATCTTCAAACAGAGAACCATGAGCTGTCCCTGCAAGTTTTTATAGCTTCAGAACAACACTAATAGAATAGTGAAACACGCAAAAGCATACATATGCCCAGAAAAATATATGCAGTTGTAAATGGACACAAAACCTCCTTGCCACAAAAAGGTGAGAGTCTGAGAAAATTTTCTGAACTCAATGCACAAGGTATGTAAGAAGATAAACAATCTGCCAAAAGCCCTCTGAAGCGTACAAACACATTGGAGTTTTCTGGATTAGTAAACATTTATCTAAAGCATCTTCCTCTCTAAAATGCATGGTGGTAATGCATCCTATTTCCAGTTTCAGTATAGTGATAAATCAATTATTCATAAGATCCAATCGACCATCTTCAATAACACCTAGAAAGCACCACAGCTACATCCTTTCACTCACCTAAATTCAAAATTTGAGTCCTTTCAACATTAGAAGGTGCTGAACTTTGCGCTATAGAAGACATTTTGTTAAAAAAGTGCAAATAAGAGTGTAGAATGAAAAATCCTCCTTTAGAAGATAACACAAAAGGAAAGTAATTCAATTTAGTATTCTAAAGCCTAGCCATGTGTAGAGTGGAAAGCCCTTTAAAGCACCCAAAAGTAAATGCCCAATTAGGTACTTAATCCTATTTATCCAAATCAAGTTCCAAGGAATATCATTCACAGTAACCATGCATTACACTTCACCAAATGCAAGAATCTAAAGAAAACAACACCTCTATGCAAAACAGTAGTGTTCTTGTTTCTTTAAAATCCACTTAGGAAAACTCCAACAAATTTCAGGAAAGAGTGCAAACTCACTCTGCTATATGATTAGAACAAATTGCTCTACAAACTCTGTGAATATAAAACAAAATATGGAAGACATAGGCAAAACAAATAAATAGGTTTGACCAGACTATCCTTTAAACCTTTTATGCCTCTTTGAAGTAATCTAGAATAAAAACATGATCACAAGCCTAGGTGTCTAGACTGGAACCTTAATCAGGATTTTATACAAGAGAAAATTCAGTAGATGAGCAAGGAAGCTACACAAAAACAAAAAGTTAGTAGTACCATGTTGATCTAGAGCTACAAGAAGCATCACATCATCTGACAATTTGGACCCCTCAACATGCTGAAGTGGAGGTCCCAAAGGTATAATTGATCCCCTGTGCAAATATAGAACTGGTAAATCCTGAGAGATAAACGGTAGCATTAGTTTAAAAGTGGATAAGGAAGTATGCTGCTAGCATCAAAAGTAGCATATCCACTTCAAATACCGGATGAGAATCATCAAAGTCAAAGCTCATCCAAGTTCCTCTCGGTAGCATGTTCTCCAGTTTATCGGACCCATTTTCTGACTTGGTGCTAATCAGTGAAAAAAGAAAGGGCCATCAGCATGTATTTGGAATTTCAGAAATGGTAGAATATATGTCACAAACTGTAGAACTACTGGTGTTAATGTCTTCTCTAACAAGTATTTACAGTTCAGAAGTGCAACACAAAAAATTACAAGTTCCTATTGCTTTTTCTCCGAACGGATCAAGAGAAATTTTTGCAGAAAGGGGGATGCGTACTCTACTGACCTTGATTCTCTAGCTCATAGTTCAGGGGCCCTCTAAACAGCATGATATGTGGCTCCAGGCGGTGAATGGCATAGTGAACCAAGCCCCTGATCTGTTGAACTCCAATTGCATGCATGTTATCCGTCGCATGCATATCAGAGCCCGGAAAAACAAAAGGAAGACACACACACGCACACCGGCGAAACTATCCCTTACACACACACATGTCAATAAGAGCACTAAAACTACTCATTCACAGAGAAATCAGTCCACTTCAAAATCAATCATGCCCAAGTTAAGATGAGAAGAATCTAAATCAACAGACCATATCAAACAAGAATATAATCGTAATTCAACGAGCATAGATTGTTCAGCACATAAATATTCGGGGAAAAAAACACCTAGGATTCTCAGGAACAAGCAACAAAAGAACATAAAAACTTGTGCGATGGAAAACAAGAGAATCCATGCCATTACCTCACGGATTCAAAAGCAGATGATGACAGACGAACAAAGAAATTCGAAGAGAAATCGAACGCAAATCGTGAAGAAAAGCCTAGGGTTAGGGTCTCGATGTTACTTTCGAATACCTAAAGAAGCTTGAACGAAACTCGGTGCCAATCAAACAGAAGAATTGCTTACTTAAGGACCTTGACCGTCGTATTTTATTAGATCGACCTTGCCCTCCTCCGTCGCATGCATATCAGAGCCCGGAAAAACAAAAGGAAGACACACACATGCACACTGGTGAAACTATCCCTCACACACACACACAAGCAACACCACGCACGTACAAAAAAAAAAAGAAAAGAGGACGCCATCGGAAGCTCACACACACATACACTGAAAATCGCCTATTGTCTGAGATAGAGACGAACAGGGACAGGTATGGAAAGAAGAGTGAAGAACGTGGATGGGCAGCTAGATTTAGGGCACTTGTCTGAAGCCCTGACCTTGTGCAAAACCCATGTATTTTTATGCCATTTGGGCTTCAGGCCATTCGGGCTTACAAAAATAGTGAGCCTCCATAAAAATTTTTTTGGCCTATAACTCTGTTTACATGTTTACCAATTTATGACCCTAAAAATATTATCTTTTGCACTTTACTCCTTCCCTTTTTTAATGTGGTGGACACGCGAAAAAATAAAAATTGATCCCTTCTATTACAATTGTTTCAATTTTTACCAGTCATTATATATATCTTCTAAATGCATTTTTTAAAATTTAATAACTATGTGATCCTTTATTTATTTTTAATTTCTAGTTTCTATTGTTAATATACTTTCGTATTTGTTTTTAAAACAACTACTTTTTCCTTTATAAATTTTAAATGTGTGCATTTTCCAACTCTTTATTAGTATTACATTATTTTATTACTCCAACATAGTGACATTATTTACTTAACAAATGTTACCATTTCCACAATGTAGTGAACTTTGCCTACCATGATCCGCTTACCTCTCGAGATTATTGCTATCATCCTGTCTAAGGTCTTGTCGGACCGACCAAGGGATGCTGCTAATTTGGCCTCTGTCCACCACTGTTTCGCCCTAGCGTTCACTGTTCCGGCCATTTTCACAACTTTGGATGTTTCATCTGTCATTTGGTATTGGCCTCCTCATATGCCCTCTACTCGATTCAATGAATTGAAGGAGTCCGGCCATCCCATTGCTTTGTTCCTCCATGGGGTTACTACTTATTTCATGTATGGGGAATTTGTTGAGGGGCTTTACTACATCTATCTCTCATCTCTCTGTGGGATTCCCGTGGCTAAGTACCTGTATGCCATCCTTGGTGGAGTTAATGGCCATTTCCACATGAAACGAAGCATTGAATATATTTGTGACCTTAAAAACCAAGAAGGAGCACGTTGGGGGAGGCGTATTCAAGAGCCTCGAAATGAAGCTGATTACATAATTGGGATAATTGTTCAAAGGTGGCTTAAGCAAAAATGTGAGGTGTTTATTAAAACTGTTGATCGATAACTTCTTCGTCGGAAATGTGGCAAATGCGTCCATGGCATCATCACGACTCCCCGTTTGAAAAATTGGAGTGAGAGCTATTATGAGATAGATGATCCTAGGTTATGTGATGAGTGTGTCATAGATGATGAGCTTCGTTGCTTCCTTGTCATGCTACATAGGTTTCAGTAGATGGTTTTTTAAGTTCTATAGTTATTAGGTGTTTATTGTCTTTGGTGATCATTTTTATGGTTCTACTTCGTGTTTCATTCCTAATTTATTTGTTTCACTTTAATATTATTCCTTATTTGTTTCACTTTCATATTTGTGCCACTTTAATATTGTCTTAGGTGTTTATTTTCTTTGGTGATCATTTTTATGGTACTACTTCATGTTTCATTCCTACTTTATTTGTTTCACTTTAATATTGTTCCTTAATTTAAATTCTAAAGTTCATTATTATCTTATGTGGTATCTGATACTGAATTTAGTCTTCTACTTTATTTCCCCAATTAATATTATAGGATTTACACATGAGTTATTCTCTTTGCCCATATGGACTCTCATGTTCGGAGAGCCCTTCGTCTACAACGACGCCGTGAGTTTAGGTGTCCTCCTACCCAAAATCAATCTTCGTTCACTTCTAAGAAAGATCCCACAGTTCCAAAAAATCAATCTCATAACTCTCCTCTACCTAATAACCATTTATCATCTAGACCTCCATTGGTTAATATAACAAATCGACTCCAGTCAACACCTCTTACACATTCTAATGTTCTTAGTAATGGACATGTTTGTCATACCAATGTTGTCACACCTCCTTCATCAACTGCCCATTCTGCTCAAAGAACTTTTGAAATTGGTGAGGCCTCGTCCACTACTGTTGAACATCCAAAGAAACAAAGAACAATGTCTCGTCGCTCGATACGTGTACCAGTGTCACCTGTACCTGATCTACCAATGGGTAGTGGAGGTATGATTTTCACTTCACATATATGTTCCCTCCCGTATCTCGATTGTTTCGATGTCACATTTCTCAGTTACTAATTCATACTTCATCTGTTATACTTGCCCCATTTAATGACTACCATCAACGATCAGCTTCTCAGCAGGAACCCTTTCACTCGACTGAGCATCAAAGTATACCGCTATACCTTACATATTCATCATAGTTTAACACTTTTTTATCTTTTCCCTCACATTTCTTCCAATTACAGGAACATGTTTTCAATATAAGGATCTAGGTCCTCCAACATACATTTGTTGTCACTGTGGTGCCACTATGTGGTATGAAGAGAGAAGCAATAAGTCACTGAACCCTACCGACCCTGAATTCTCTTTATGCTGCCAGAAAGGGAAGGTTTCTATCCCGCATTCACCTCCACCACCAGAATTTCTTTCAAACCTTTTTAACTATAATGGGGATGGGTTGTCAAGATACTTCAGGGGGCACATTCGCAAAATTAATTCTAGATTTTCTCTCACCTCAACGGGCGCTTATGTTGATTGGAGCACACATAATGGACAGGGGCCACCAACTTTTAGATCTTCTGGGATGAATTACCACCGAATTGGATCTTTGTACCCTAACCACGGTGATCGTCCTCGATTTGCACAACTCTATATCTATGACACTGAAAATGAGACACACAACCGTATCATGAGTTTCGGTGATGGCAACTACACTGAGTATGATCAGACAATAATTAACGGACTCATACACTTATTTGATGCACATAATCAATTGGTTAGATTTTTTCGGATGGCAAGAGATAGATTGGCTGATACCACATTGCCTCCAGCAAGGATACGACTCCTTAGTTCTCGGGCACGAGATCAACAATATAACTTGCCAACATCAAATGAGGTTGCTGGACTTTTTGACGGTATTGATGAGGATACTGGAAATCATCGAGATATACTGGTGTACCCATGGAATTCAGAACCTCGTACCATAGATTTTTTCCACCCGAAACGTTGTGCCTTACATTTTCCATTGTTTTTTGTTTACGTAGAGGACGGGTACCATTTAGAGATTACTTATGTAACAACGGATGGGCAGCTTATTTCTTCAGCTACAGTTACTCCGAGGGAGTTCTATGCCTTTCAATTCCAACAACGTACTTTTGTTCACTCTCTAATACTCCGAGGTGGCAGATTGTTCCAAGAATATGTTGTCGATGCTTACTGTGTGACCCTTGAATCACGTTTTAGTTGGCTTAGAAGACACAGAGATTGGTTCCGTGCTGAGATTCTGTGTGGTCTACAGGATGCAGTCAATAGGGGCGACACAGATGCCTCTTTGTATGGGAAACGAACCATTCTCCCATCTTCATTTGTTGGTGGTCCAAGATACATGATTCAGAATTACCAGGACTGCATGGCATTGTGCCGTGTTATAGGTTATCCTAATTTATTCATCACCTTCACTTGCAATCCAAAGTGGCCAGAAATCAGTCACCTCCTTCAACCTATTCCTGGCCAACCACCTGAAGATAGACCTGATGGAATTGACCGTGTTTTCATGATGAAATTACAACACTTTCGGAAAGATATTACAAAGGGAAAACACTTTGGACGTGTTATTGGAGGTACTAAACTTTTATGTACTTATAAATATCCATTTCTATTATCTTGAAATTCTCTTCCAAATATTCCCTTCCTATAAATAAATTTCTTGCAGACATTTGCACTGTTGAATTCAAAAAACATGGTCTACCGCATGCTCATATAGCTCTGTTCATTCATCCGGATGACAAACTAAACAGTCCACACAAAATTGACCGTCTTATCTCCGTAGAGCTCCCAGATAAAGATTCAGACCCAGTGGGATATAGTGCTGTCGTGCGACACATGCTTCATGGGCCATGTGGGGTTGCTAACCCCCGCTGCCCATGTATGCTTAATAACACATGCTCAAAGCATTACCCACGCTCATTTCAACATGAGACAATATTAAATGAAGATGGATTCCTTGTGTACAGAAGAAGGCGAGATAACCGTTTTGTGATTGTTAATGGGGCACCTTTGAATAACCAATCAGTCATTCCCCATAATTTAGATTTGGTTGTTAAGTATGACTGTCATATCAACGTTGAGTTGACAAACAAAGACATGTGCATGAAGTACTTGTGCAAATATGTTTGCAAGGGACCAGATATGTTAACTGCTGTCTTAGAACCTGGTCAGACAGCTAATCCTGATAGGATCAGAACAAACCGGAATAAGCATGATGAGATCAAGCAATATATGGATAGTAGATTTGTTTCTGCTTGTGAAGCATGTTGGCGTATCTTTGGGTTTCTAATACATAACCATCATCCACCCATTGAATGGTTGTCTTTCCATTTACCTGGTGAGCAAAATGTCATTTATGATGAGGGTGATGACCTTCGAGATGTATTTCATGCTCATCAAGAACGCATGACAAAATTTGAGGCGTGGATGGATTGTAATTCTCATGATGATGTTGCAAGAACACTTACTTATGTCGAATTCCCTGAACGGTTTGTATGGAATAGGCAGCCAAAAAGATGGACACATCGTCGGAGAGGGCGAAGTGTAGGGAGAATATATTTTGTTCATCCTACTACTGGAGAGAAATTTTACCTTCGAATGCTCCTCAACATTTTTAAGGGGCCAACATCATAAGAACAGATTCGTACCATTAATGGAGTTGTGTATGATACTTTTAAAGATGCTTGTTTTGCATTGGGTCTTCTTGAGGGTGATGGAGAGTGGCATCAGTGTATTCGTGAAGCGGCACAATGGGCTTCTGGAAATCAACTGAGGGAGCTATTTGTTACTTTTTTAATCTTCTGCAATGTCGATGATCCATTGGAGTTGTGGACTCGTAATGCTCCTTTGCTGTCTGAAGACATCTTGCATCGACAAAGGAGGATATGCAACAACTCTGAACTAATTATGACTGATTTTGAGCAATATAACTACGCACTTAATGAGATTGAGCAATCCATGAACAGAGTTGGGCGAAGTTTGAAGGAATTTAACAATATGCCTTATCCTGAGGTTGACCCTATAATGATTGGGGAAAACTCTTTACTGACTGAGCAACTAAACTATAACAGACCTGCTTTGGCTATGGAACATGATCAATTGCTCAGTCGTCTTAATGATGGTCAACACCAAGTGTACTTTACGTTGATTCATGCTGTAGAATCACGTACTTGAGGCTTCTTTTTTGTGCATGGTAGTGGAGGGACTGGTAAGACATTCTTGTGGCAGACAATTATTTCAAAGCTACGGTCTTCTAGGAAAATTGTTCTCCCCGTAGCATCTTCTGGAATTGTAGCTCTCCTTTTACCGGGAGGAACAACGGCGCACTCAAGGTTTAAGATACCCGTTCCTGTTGATGATACATCAATGTGCAACATAAAATGATCTACCCCGTTGGCTGAGGTAATTTGTAATACCAGTTTGGTGATTTGGGATGAAGCACCTATGGCACATAGGCATGCATTTGAGGCTGTGGATCGCACATTTTGTGATATCCTTAGTATTGTTGATCCAACTGCGATGACCAAGGTATTTGGAGGTATACTAGTTGTTCTTGGAGGTGACTTTAGGCAAATTTTACCGGTTGTTCCACATGGTAGTCATGCTAAAATTGTCCAATCTTCAATATTGTCATCCCCACTCTGGGCACATTGCAAAATTTTCACTCTCACAGAGAACATGCGATTGCAGAATTCTTTGTCACCAGCTGTCTCCCTATTCAATGACTGGATCATGAAATTGGGGGATGGTTCATTGCCTGCACGCCTGAACTCAGAGGATGAGGACGAACCTACTCGGATTGACATACCCCAGAATTTCTTGATTCCTGCATCTGGTGATCCTATAGGTGACATTATTGCATCCACGTATCCCGACTTAGTTGGAAGGTATGAGAATTTGGACTATTTGAGAGAGCGAGCAATTCTATCATCAACCAATGATGTCGTGGATCAGGTGAATGATCGTATAATGAGTCTCCTTCCTGGTCAGATGCAGACATTTTTTAGCGCCGATAAGATTTAACCGGTCTCTGATAATTTTGACACATATTCTGCCTTGTACCCTATAGAGTACTTGAACACCTTTAAGTTTTCTGGTTTTCCAAATCATGAGTTGTGTCTGAAGCCCGGTGTGCCAGTCATGTTGCTTCGAAATTTGAATCAATCACTCGGTCTATGCAATGGTTCTTGACTGGTTGTGACACGTTTGGCTGAGAGGGTTATTGAAGCTGAAATCATCACAGGTCTCAATTCAGGTCGTTGATTTTTCATCCCTCGTGTTCAAATGGTCCTTTCTGATAGTGATTTGCCTTTTTGTTTCTGTCGGCGGCAGTTCCCACTAAAGGTTTGTTTTGCTATGACCATGAACAAAAGTGAGGGCCAGACATTTAACTATTTCAGTCTCTATCTTCCACAACCAGTTTTCAGCCATGGTCAGCTTTATGTCGCTGCTTCTCGTGTAACCAGCCCATCTAGTTTCCGTCTCGTATTGGAAGGAGATGAGGAATATTGTCTACCGTGAAGTCTTCCAGCGTTTGAGTCGGCCGGTCTCCTAGGTCAATTGTGTATGGCAATCATAAATGTCTTTACCTTCATTGTATGTCCATCCTATTGCCATTACCATCATGCCTTGTTTATATTTTTCATTTCATCATTTAACCCATGGTATTTTTTCTCCTTTTCAACTAAAATCTATGCTTTATTCATTGTTTATTGTTAATACATTTTCAGATGATGCATCAGATAACATATATCTACCAATTGACCCCTTTGAGTTATAGATGGACTATAAAGGTTCGTATAACCCATATGTGGACTGCTATAAATAGTACTACTTTTGAGTCATACGGGTTGGCAATGATTTTGCTCGATGAAAAGGTTTGTTATCTATTCATATTCCTCATCCTTTACTTTTAATAGTTCGTTAATTCAAATTATAACAGTATTTTAACTATGTATTTATATCATCTTACTTCAATGTTAGAATGATCATATCCATGCGATGGCTTACAAGTCCGTCACTCGTACATTTAACTCAGTTCTGCAAGAGGGAAATGTTTACATAATTTCCAACTTCAGCATCAATAAAGTTGATCGAGGATATAGACCTGTCATAAATCAATATAGAATTCGATTCTATGCTAACACACGGGTCACTTTGGTCTCTGTACCTGTACCTCAAATACTACTGCACAAGTTTGAGTTCGTGCCTTTTGATCAGATCCAAATGCGCTACCCCGCCAATGTACAACTATGTGGTACACTTATCCATTTTTGCTTTACTTTTTCTTTCGTTTATTGACATTTTTTGTGTTTGTTGAGTAATATGTTTTACACTATTAGATGTTGTCAGGAAGCTTATTCAAATAGGACGCATCATAGATGTGAAAAGAACAGATGGGTCTATTACAAACCAACGCATGATTACGTTACAAAACTTGAGGTGAATAACTTACTACCCACATATGCACATTTGATTAGTGTATTGTCTAATATAGTATTGTGTTTCATTTCTTACCCAATTACAATATTACAGTGGCTCGAGTATCGAAATAATTTTTTGGGGAGATCAGGCCAACCTGCTGGATTATGACTCACTTAAGAACTTCTCCACCCATAGCATTCATGTCGTCACTTCCACTTTTGTGAAGACATGTCAACGTATGATAGTTTACCATTATAGTCACAAATGCTATACCTTTTACTTCATACTATATTACAACTAAATAATTTGCAGGAAAGTACAATTTGTCCTCCACTTCAAGTACAAAAGTGTATCTTAACCTTAACGTTGAAGAAGTGCGCATGTTTCTTGAATCTTAAGAACTCTAATTCTTTTCCCCTAATCTCCCTTCATTGTTTAATACCGCATGTATTTGGTTTTGATATTAATCTACTACTTCTTCTAATATTCGAATTTTTTGCTTTTATTTGTTATATTATTTGTTACATCTTAGGCCATCACTTCAACCAACTGTCGTTGCTGAGTTAACTCCTCTTCCAGTTCCACAGTGCCCACCACATCAGTTAATTTATGGGCGTCGTCGAAGGATATCTGAGCTTAGGGACCTCCTTTCACTTGGGCCCCAACCCGTGAGTTTAAAATTACTTTATAATTTACATGTATGTTAACCAATATCATTTCCATAAGTATTTCACAATCCTTCTCCGAACATTTTCACAGGATAACAAATATACGTGCCGTGCAATTGTTACTCAAGCCATTACTGAACGTGGGTGGTCATACCAAGCATGTCGAAAATGCTGTAGAAAGGTCGAGCCCGTTGGTTTGACCTTCGTTTGCCACAGCTGCAACATAGTGAATCGCACACCCCCATTGCGGTACATATACACACTTACTTGATTTTCCTTCAAACCATTTTGCACCCTCCGTCACTACTTCACTGTATTAGTAATACTGTTTCACACTAATGTGAGTTAGGTACAAAGCAGTTGTCAAAGTTGTTGATGCTTCTGATACTACCTTATTCATAATGCTTGACACTGTCGCTGCGAAATTCTTTGGTTGCACGGCATCATCTCTTCAGACACTAATTCAATCGGTTTTCTCCAACATTATTCTTGCCTAACTTCATTTCCTACCATGTACATCATACCATTCACATCTTATTATACATTCCTGCTTATAATGCATGACACTATATACAAGAAAATGGCCTAGGTAAAGTTGAAGACAAATTCCAACAATCGGTCAATCGTGACCTAATTTTGGAAACTGAGTTGACTTCTTTCAACTTCCAAAACACGACTGCCCCTTTAACTATTAAAAATATTTATACTATTGACCCTAGAGAGGAGGAGCTAGCCTTTCGCTTGAAGGAATGCCTTGTATCGCCCTCCTTCCTTCCTTCTGTTCTCTCATTTTTAACCAATTTTTCACACTTCTCTTCTTCAACCTTACGATTCCAATTTACAAGTACCCCGTCTGTCAGGTGAGCCTCCTTTCTCTTGTTGGCCAAACCGTCCGCCCAGTAGAATCGGTACCTCATACATGAGAACTAAAGTTCTGCGAGGGTTTGTTTTCTTCTTTAACTGCTCATTTCATTCATTTCTTACATTATATATGCTACCATAATTTATTTCAAATATTTCAGACAAACCAGTTCCTCTACGACGTTACCTGATCAAACTTCATCCTCTCTGTCATTTTCCACGAATGAGATTGAAGTTGTGACCATCTTGTGTGTACATTATTTATCCTCTTCTTACAATTACAATGCTTTAATGTTGTCACACTGCTTACATACCTTTGCCACATGTTGGACCTTCATGACAACCCACGAGGTTCACATCCTAAAAAAATGGACTTCCCATTTGATGCAAAGTTACTTGCCGCACATGAAATATAATTTCTTCCCCATTTTCTCTTCTTTTTACTATAATTACTGTACCTCTGTCCTATGAATTCGATATTAAGCTATTACGTTTACGTACATAGTAATTTTAGCTTTCCTTATTTCAACAGGCTATTCTTACTCGAAGATTGTGATGTTGCGACTGAGTTTCCAAACACGAATTAGCTTCACTGTACCTTGATATTAGCTTTTTCTCTTAATTATAAAACTGTTAATTTTGCACAGTGATCTCGTCCGTTTGACGGGTTATAAAACTAGTTTGCCCTTGAATATCGTCCTCAACCTATTAACCTCTATTAGTAAAGCCTTTAATTGCATAAATTAATTATTTAAGGACTTGGATTGCATTTTCCCTTAACGCAAAAGAAGAACTGGTCAATTTCCTAGCCAAAATCCACGTACTTGGCCACGTTCCCTAGTCCCTAGACCGATCCACAAGAAGCACTGGCTCAACTGAACTACATGTTCGAGAGTTCCTCTTCTCTAGACAAGAACAAACTGACATAGCTAAGAGACTTATTTGAAAACACAAACACAAGCAAAAGCAAACATCGTAATAGGAGCAGTCTTCAGAACAGCCATTCCAGCTAAAAAGTCAACCTGATCAGTTCCTTTTCCTTCATGGCTAAGTAAGGTATTGTACTTGAGGCTCTTGCCCATGGACCCATACCTTGTTGGATATTTTTGCCTATATTATTGGGAACTTAGAAGTTGAACGACACTTGCCGACTTAGTGCAGGTAATGAGAGAAATCGGACATGCAGGTTATTCCTTCCCCTCAAATACTTCACCTGCTCTTCGACATCACCGATAATTTCTCCTTCAAAGTGGCCACACCTCCAGGGTTTCCTTCACACCCACTCTCCTCCACCTTTTTGTCCGCCACGATGATATGGTGGTTATGATTGTTGTCGGCAGACAGTTCATAGTGCCGACGACGCGTGATTTGATTTTGTCTTTGATTGATTTGAATATGGTCTCATCAGACCACGAATTAGAGAATGGATTGAAGCATGAATCGGAAAATTGATTAGGAGAAGGCACACAAATGGCTTGAAGCATGGATTGACTAACCCATTTAATTAGGATAAGTTTTCTGTTTTTCATAATTATCCCCAATTTTCCCTTGACAATTTTTTAAAATTTGGTAATTATCTATATCTATTTAATTCCTAGTCCTCTCTTCATCTGCCAATTTGCTAAATCAAATCTCATTCTTTCTCCCTAAACCACTAAATCTCCACCTTCACCCACTCATCTTGCATCGTCGCCACCACTCACTGTCGCAAGAACAAAAGCTTTGAACAAGACCTTCGGAGCAGATTGAAAATTGATGGACAATTATATGTTTTCTATAGAACAAGACAAGAAAAAACAAAAACAAGTGGTTGTTTTGGATGGGTTCACGATGGAATGAGGTTGCTGAATAGACGGTAAGGAAAGGGTTGGTTTGACGATGGCGGCGTTGATTTTGGTTAAGAAGAAAACAATTTGAAGGTGAGATTTGTGCAAAAAATATACACAGTTTGTGTTTTTTATTAAAAAATAACATGGGTTTACGAAGAACTATTCTAAAATTTGAGATTTTTGTGTTGGATTGAAGATTTATATGTTTGATTGGGATTTTTTTATCTTTGTATGCTTCTGTGTTTTATATGTATGTTTTGGATTTGTAAAGAGCACAAATATATATATGTATACTTTTAGGACATGTATGTATATTCTGGGTCAGTAAAGAGCATAGATATATGTGTATGCTTCTGAGGATTATAAGAATGTTTATGGGTTTGTAAAAAATACAAGTATACATGTATGCTTTTTGATTTTACATGTATTATTCTAAGTTTGTGAAAAACATAGATACATATGTATGTTTCTAGATTTTATAAGTATACTTTTGGATTTTTCTCGTAAAGAACACACATATATGTATACTTCTAGGTTTTATATGTATGTTTTTGAATTTTACGAAATTAGGTTCTTATTATACAAAATGAGTTTCTATGTATGAAATTGAATATTCTTCATAAAATCTAATGAAAACTCTCCGAATATGAAATTAAATTCTTCATGTATTAAACTACTAACCAATTGTATGAAATTAATATTAGAATATATGCCACTTTGTGAACACTTTTAGTTATATGAAAAAAATGAATGAATTAACTCATTTTTAAATAATTATCATATTTATTATATTATATTTATTTTCATATTAAGACTACCTTTTAAATGAATTCAAATTCAAAAATTTCTCATGCTTAAAATTTTGAATAAAGTTAATATATTTCATAATTATTCCATTCAAATATGACTTATCCTAACAAACAAGAGTTACCATTTTTATTCAAACTTAAATCCTTAACCCTAACCGACCCTTTCTTTCTCCTTAACGACATGAAGTGTTTGTTTGTGCGCCTAGGTGAAGGACATTCAAATCACATACACACATGGAGAAAGGCTCAAGCCCTACAGCTACCTCCAAAAATGAAATTTAACCATAAATCTTGACCATATGGAAGTACATACACGAGACAGTATGCAGATTTAACCAAGAATTACCCTTTGTCTATCATTTCCCAATTGAAGAGGCTATTTGAAAACCTAGGATTCAAAGGATTGTCCCTCATATGTGCTGCATCCGAATGGTGGAAGAGAACTTCTATATCTCTCGGCTTCTATGAAAAAGAATTTTGGTCAATCAGGTTAACAACTTAAAGATGGGCTAGATGCAGAAAGGGGAAGTTATTGGTTTCATTTAAGGCCCTGGAATCAAGTTATCATTCCACATAGACACCCAGCCAATCCTCCAGAAGCCACAAGCCTTAATGATGTACCAACTCGCTAGAATGCCCTTCCATACGTTTGAATAATTAGATGGTCAAGCAGCACGTAAGAACAAGGTAAAAGGGAAACATTTCCCTCTGAAAACTTGGTACACCAGGCTTGTTGGATTACAAATAAAGCACCAACTTTGCTTTGCCAACATTGCCTTGTTGAAAGCCAGGATATCTCAAAAGCCATAACCCTTGCCTGCTTTGACATGCAAAGCTTGTCCAACAAACACCAACAATTTTTTTAACATCTATATGTGCAGACCAAAAAAATTTAATTGAAAGACCACAGTATTGACCAAGTCAAATAGGTTCTTCAATTGTCTGCATGTTCCCAATAGAACGTGACTTGGACACCTAAGGCTTTCATATCAAAAGAGATCAATTCTTATTATTTGTTATAATAGATATTTTAACAAAACATGAGACCTTGCTAATTTTTTTTCAGAATGCAAGAAAGGATATTTGAAAAGGCTTAATTACATTGCCAATTGGCCTAAACCATTTTAATTTAATCTTTTCCCCCTAAACTGAATTTTGGTTCTAAAACAGACACTAAAATTTTTAAAATCTTGTTCAATGGTATTGCAATGAAGATTTCAAACCAAAGCTCCACCCAACCTTAGGGACATCATATCTTCCCCTAATTTTTGTTCAATCAGTTTAAATAAATTAATTTGATATATTAGCCTCCTACAAAATTTTAGAGGATAATGCAGTTATAGGAGATAGTATAACATCCACCTAGCCTCATTTTAAACTCATAGAAAAAATGAAAAAAACCTACATTTTTACAAGTTTTCTATTACAAAGTGATGGGTAGAATATGGCTAAATGCATAATTTTGTGTGTGATAGTTGATATTTTTGATTAATGTATTGATAAGTTTTTTAAAAAAAGGGTTACTAACATTTTCCTCACTGAAGTTTAAGTAATATTACACTTTACTCATTCTATATTAGAAATATATAATTTGCCCCGGCCTTATACTTTAGCCTCTTAAAAAAACTGTTTTGCATTTCGAGGAAGAAAACTTAAACATAGAAGAGTACCCCAAACTTTGTCAACTAAAACACTTAAGGGTCTGAACTATGAACCAGCATAACTCAAGACTCATAGTTCTAAGTTTAAGGTGGTTTGGTCTAAAAGGTAAGCTAGTTAGTTAGGTGAAGTCATGTGATCGGACACTATTTGCCACCGTTTAAGTAACTTCATGAGTGACGACTTGGCCGAGTCTATCATCTTGGTCAAATAGTGGCAATTGGCGTTTGAAAATGTGACCTCACTTGATTGATCAACTCATCTTGTAGACGGAACTGCCTAAACTTAGAAATATGAGTCTTAAGTTGTGCTAGTTCATAGTTTAGACTTTTAAGTGATTTAGTAGGAAATGTTTAGGGTAATATTCCGTATTTAAGACAAGAAAAATTTGATGATTTAAAATATCTATAAAATACAAAAAAGTACTATGCGGACTGAAATTACTAGGAGATAATTACCGTAAAATTTTAATTAAGATTTCAGAAGTTACTATCGGCCAGAAAGAAGGTAAAGTGTATATGTTTGAAATAAGATGGGAAAAGTGTGATATAACCTAAATTTTGAGGGGTAAATAGTAATTAACTCTTTTATAAAAGAAAAATTTTATGAAAATGTTAGTATGTGTAGGACCTCAAATCAAATCAATTGCCACCTTGTGGACTGTTTCCTGGACTTGGTCGTGGATTACTTCCTCCAACATCAAGCACTGTGCATTGTTCCGTAGTTTACATGTAATTACGTATGGAAAGTTATATATTTTTGTCCTAAAACAATGACCCGAAAAAAGGAAGGAAAATGATCAGCTTTTTACCTTATGGTATTCGTCAAGCCAAAATTGCTTCTACCACGGTGAAAAGAATTGTGATGAAGATAAAACTAGTTTAACGCTTTGAACTCATCTTTTCGTTCCTCTTCTTTCCGTCTCTTTGGTGCCTGGAGTTCTTATCCATGGCCAGACTCTACAGGTTTATATAAAACAATCCAAGCTTGTATTACACGTCTTTACGATATAATATTAGGTTAGGGTAAATTATAGAAACCTTACCTTGCGGTTTGCTTAACCTACACTTTATTTCCCCATTTCCTTTTTGTTGTTTGACAATAACTTTTGAAACTATAGTTTAAACTATTTAGTAACTATATTCAAATTATTCAAAAATTTTGGCATTCCTTTCGTAGTTAACTGACATTTAAAAAATAATAGTTTGCATTTATAAAAAGGAAAATATATTTATAAAAAAGAAAATTTAATTATTTTAAAATTTTTATTAATTTGAAAAAATATTGAATAGATTGAAATTACTAAAAAATGATAATCGTACAACTTAAACAAGGCTTTTCGGAATTTTTTGTCAGATAGTGTAAAGAAGTAGGGGTCAAAGCCTAGGTTTTAGAAACGTAGAGATAAATTGTAGGTTAGGTCAAACTAGAAGAGACAGTTAAAAGTTTCACTACAAGGGAACAAGGCATTTGAGATGGGAAAAAATGTAGGAAAACCATAGGAAATATTTATTTCCTACAATTAAAATCGTCGGACAAAACTGTAGGAAAAAGTAGTATCAGAAATAAAAATCATCGGATAAGCATAAAACAGTCATATGTTTTTGTGATGCCTGTGGACCCCAGCTTATTCGACGGTTTTGAGATGAATTAACTCCTATATTTTTCTGGCAAAAGTATTTCTTACAGTTTTGTGACCCCACTTGTCCTACGGTTTTGTAACTTTCAACGTACTACGCTTTTGTGATAATTTTTGTCCTATGATTTCGTGACAATTTTGTCCTATGGTTTTGTGACAGAATACTTCTACGGTTTTTTTACTAAACTATCTCCTAAGGTTTTACAGAAAAAGTCAATTACAAATAATTAAAGGTCTAATATAAAATCAATGGGATGCAGTACCAGCCTGATCATCGTCATCTTGCTGGTTACAATCGTTATCATGATGTTTAGTGGATGATCCGGTATGTTGGTCATCTAAGAGAGCTGACGTAGGTAAAATCCTCTGCTGAATCAACCTGTTAAGTATGATGCTTATTGCAGCGTCAATCTCTCGCTGGACTTGAGTGCGAACCTATACTTTTAACTGGGTAAAATCACTCCATAGTTGGGTGTTCTCAGCTCTCAACTGAACAATCTCAGCCGAATCAACACATAGAGCCTAAAAAATTTGATAAGTAGCAATTAGTAATGTAAAAGTGATAAAACTAATTAATTAAGTTAAATAGAAATGAAAAATCCTCAATTTGGTCCAAAAGTGTGGGGATTAGCGAGTTGGAGCGGAACACCCAGTAGTCGACTTTTTTTTGTGGGTCTCGTACCTCGCTCCATACCTCTGCATTGAATTGCGAGCGGTCATTTAGATTTTGGTATTTTTCTTGAATCTGCTGGACATATCCATCCTACAAGAAAAAGAAATTATAGTTACTAAGACAGTTAATATATTTTGAAAACATTGTTAGTTGTGGTAAATGAACTTTTATTTTCTGTAGCTGCTGTGAAATCGGATCAATTGGCTGATCGATCTTTTTGCATCTATGAGTATGAGACCACCACTCATTAAATGATGGCTTAACTCCATCTCGGACTTTTGTCAGCACATTTTTAGATATCATTAGAAATTAAAGTAATTAACAAATCATATAAAAATTTATAATGTATAGAAGGGAGAAGTTGGTACCATATGATCCTAGTGTATCTCACTTGGGATTGAGCCCATCGTGTGCTTCAAAACAAGGCCTAAGTTATCCGCTATGTGCTTGGCATGGGAACCAACCTTCGATAGCTTCTTCTATCTCTCCTACTCCCACTGGTCGCACAACTGGTCCCATACCTGCTGACTATAGCAGGAGGGAACATGTGGCCGCAGTAAATTGTAGTTAAGGTTGGCGAAAAACTTGGGGATCTTTTGAATCGCAACAAACCTCCAATGATATACGCGGTTTCGCATGGACCGCGAACAGTAGTCGAACACATTCCAGTGGATGTGGCTAAAGTCTCTAGGTTCCCATCTATAGTAGTTATGCAATATTAAAAAAGAAAAAAAATATGAATTAGTCCATATACAAACTATTATTTAAAAATGTACAGGAACTAATTACCTCGAACTTGGTAACGTGCTCCTTTCTCTCGAGATGCATGTGACCAAGCTATACAACTTTCGTCCCATAACCTCACATAAATGGAGGTTATGGTGGAATGAACGGAGTCATTAGTGAGTAAGCTGTAACAAATGTAAATTATAGTAAGATATATATACAAAGTGATGTAACTAAAAACAATGTATAATTATATCAACAATTAATTTTGTAGGAGTTAGTACAACTTACTATCAAGGGACGATCATCAGATGGTCCTACGGAAGTGGAAGTGGTGGTAAGTCAACTACTCACGGGCCTTGCCCTCTAGGGAGTAGGGCGCCATCAGCTGGCTGCGCATCATGTGCGATGGCTGGGCCACCATCATCTGGCTGCTGCTAAGGCGGCTGCTACTGTTGATACTTAGTCGAGTGTAGGCCAGCTAGATGAGTGGATATACCAATCTCATCTAAACCAATGAATGAATTGGGATCGAGCTCCCATGTGGGCTGTCCGATCCCCATATGCTAGTAATGAGAGGACCCGAATATTTCGCTCATATCCGAGTAATAGGCATCGGGCTGGGTGTCACAAAACTGATGAAATGCGGAGCTTGATGCGCCAAATGTCTAGGGCACAAAAGGTCTACGCATCAGAGTATATGGCACCTGGGTCTGTGGCTAGGTTTGTGCCACCGGGGTCTGAGCCTGGGTATGTGGCAGTAAGGCCTTTGGCACCTGTGTCTGAGTTTGAGTCTGTGACACCTAGTAAGTGTCACAGCAGGTGGTCGTGGACCCCGACTGTGTCGCGGGTCATGTATGTCCTTAGCCGGGCCTTTGCCCGAGCCTGACTGTCTGGGGTGAATCATCCTAAAATTATAGTGTAATATGTTTTTAATTTTTTTAATTATTGCAAAACCGTTTATTACATAAATATTTAATACTAAATTGCCATTACGTTTTATTTATAAATGACCATTACTACACTAACATTTACTTATTAAATTTTATTATTGCAATAAAATCATTAATTTTTAAATTGCCATTATTTCAATACGATTTGTGCAGTAACAATTTTTATAAATTACCAATTATTCGACTAATACTTGTTTATAAATTACAATTATTAAACTAGCATTAACTGATTACACTAACATTTTTGAAGTAACATTATTGTACTAACTTTATCTGATTACACTAACATTATTGAAGTTACAACAATATTATACTAACATTATTGACGTAACAGCTTTTTATAACTAACCACATACATATTACATGCTTTTGTATAAATATAACTTACTATTATTACACTAAAAATTATTTATAACTAACCACATACGTATTACTAACAACATATATAAAATTACTTAAAACATATAATATAAAAATTGGCATTAAAAAATATAACATGCAATACATGCATTATGTAAACAACCACTATAATACCAAACATTAATTATATAAGAAAAAACTGCTTAAAAAATTAAAAATACTTGGTTGAAGGAACTCTGGAGAGGATTTTGGGAGAGGGTTTGGAGGAAAGTGTCACAGAAGAGAGGGAGAGGAGTGGTGAGGAACTAAAGACCTCCCATGAATTTAAAGGGAAGATGTGACAGTTAAGCTACTCAAGAGTCCTACAATTTTCTTGCACTTTTTAAAATTGTAGGAAAAGCATAGCAAATTTTGCGACGATTTTTTTATGAAAATTAGAAGGTACCTTAAAAGCATAAGAACGAAAAATTTAACCCTCCCGCCATTAATTGGCTTCCCCCTTTGTGTCATACGGATTTCCCGCTTGGCGTCCTATGGTTTTCTAACATCTCGTCTTGTCGTACATTTTTCCTACTTATTTTTTATATTAACTCAAAACTATCGGACAGCGCACTGTCCTAGGTGATATAGTCCTACACCTTTCCTATGATTTTTTAGAAAAGTGTTAAAACTGTCGGTTAGCTTGCTCCCCTATGTCTTCTCCTACATTTTTCCTACATGTTTTTAATATTAACTCAAAACTGTTGAACTAATTACTATATTTGGAAGTTATCTTTTGTTCACTTTTTTTAGTTAAAGAAAAAATGAAAATATTTATATTCTAAAATTTAAATTTATGGATTTAATGTATATGATGAGATTGAATCTCCCAAATTTACTAACATTATTATCATTTTTTTAATATCATGCAATAATTTTTTGTCCGAAAAAAATTGATATATTCATTTCAACGCAGGTAATTATATATGTGATGATTAAATTTAAAAAATTTAATATCTTTTCAGTCCAAAAAGCATATGCATGACAAATTTATATTACGCCTTCAAATAAAACATGCAGATGTTTTAAACAATTACACTTACTCAAACATCCTCGACTTCATCTGACTCTAAAGTAACGAACGATACCTCATCATCTGATATATTCCCATCGGCTTGTGTGACCTTAATATTCTAATCCATGTCTTGCACGATTTCAGGATAACACGTAAAATCGACAAGTATGTTAATCTCATCGAGGGTAGTGCCATCAATTATTACCATAGATACCTCGCTTTGAAATCGCTTCTTGGAATGGCTTGTCTGTGGTTTCTAACACATATGTTTGCTCATCAGACATTTCCTCATTGTCCTCAGCCCAATCACTAACATTATTCGATAAACAATCGATGAAAGCTCGTGGATACGTCTTAACAACCGCCCACCACTAATGAAGAGTCTTGTTAGGGTACTTACAGTAGTAAACTTGTTGAGCCTGTGTCGCAAAGATAAACGGCTTAGGTGGTGATAATCTAGACTTCTATTTAATATCAACAACACTGGTATGTGCGCAACTTCAAACACCACATGTTGGATTAAACCAAGTACATTTGAACAGCGTCATAACTTTATACATACTCCCGTGGTACTTAATGCATATAATCTTATCAATAAGGCCACAAAAATTATACCCACTGGATCCTCATGTCTCACCCTTCACACAAACACCACAATTCTGTGCTGTTTTGTCTTTGCCATTGGATTGTGTGTGAAAACAAAAACCATTCACAATACATCCATTGTATGAATCCCTAACTCGAATAGGACTACGGGCTAATTGCACAATACAATGATCTAATTTATCCTTGAAACGATTAACCTGAGAATAGATAGTTAATATAATAACATAATTGCATAGTAAATACAAACATATCACATTTAGGTACATAAAAATTATCACGCCATGATACTCACACATGATGAGAACCATTCAGTGAAATGTTCATCTTGATAACTTTGTAATTGACTTTCATTTAATTAGGGAAATCTTGTTGATATATAAGAGTCAAAGTGCCTGAAATGATAAGTAGTCAACAATGAATTAAAACAATCCGATTGATATAAAAACCCTAACAGTTGTTTACATATATGGCACCTGACAATCGGTATAATTTCATTGCAATTGCACAAAGTGTAGATGTGCATTTGATGTCTCTCAGTGGGATCAAGTGTTGTTGCCCGCGGTTAGGTATATTACGACATCTTGTACTGAAGATAGATAACAATTGACCTTCAACATGAGGCACAGGAAATCAATGTCATCATTTCGTGCACCATGTTTAACCATGTATGAATATTTAGTTCAAAGTAGTGGCTACAGGATGTAGACATTTCTTGGACCAAGTATGCTTCCACAATTGAACATTCAATTGCTGCTTTATTTCTGGCATTTCATTTCAATGACCGCATTAGTCTACCAAGTTAAAAAATATAACAATTAATGACATATAATATGTGAAAATTATTGACATATAACATATGAAAATTATTGACATAAATATAAATGCAAATCCAAAAATTACCTTTCAAACGGATTCATCCATCGAAATTGAACTAGACCACACAACTTTGTCTTATGAGGGAGGTGGATGACAAGATGTTCCATCGAATCAAAAATGGTGGGAAGGAATATCTTTTCTAGCTTACATATGGTAACCACTATATTCTGCTCTAACTGTTGTATGTCATCAAATCGAATCCTACTTGTGCATAATTTTCTGAAAAATAAGCAAAATTTAGAAATCGTCTCCCATATAGGACCTGGCATGTACCCACGTAATGCAATAGGAAGCAACCTCTGCATTAACAGATGGCAATCGTGGCTCTTGAAGTTATAGAATGTACCATCACTCAAGTTAATTGTACGGCCTAAGTTTGAGGCATACCCATCAGCCATCTTTATCATTCTCAACCATAGAGTAACTTCTTTTATATGTTCCCGACTCAATGTATAAGATGATTTTAGTTTCACATAGTTCCCCCTAATATTTCATAAATTTAGTTCATGCCGCATATTTTTTTAACTCCTTAAACAAAAGGCGAGAATTTGAGTTATCTTTTGTTTTCTTCCGTATATCCATAACAATTTTTTTCAATATGCATGACGTCTAAATTATGGCAAACTAGCAAATGCTTCCAGTATGGTAACTCCCACAATATACACCGCTTTAACCAATTATGCCACTCTCCAAACCCTGTAACTCGGTTTTTATCATATGAATAGCCAAATGGAGGAAAACAATACCTAACCAATATATCATGAATTTCCTCACCTGACTTATATGGACTAGCGACAGCATTAACCTTCTTCCCAGGGATGAACGATGTTGCATTCGAACTGAATGTGTGATTATGCGGTAAAAAAACCCTGTCATAATCAAACTAACATGGCTTTCTGCATTTCTTCAACATAAATGTGTCAATTTCTGCCAAGCAATGTGGGCACGGAAGCTTACCATGGGTACTTCAACCTGAAAGGTTTCCTAGTGCAGGAAAATCATTAATTGTCCATAATAAACATGCCTTCATTGCAAAATTTTGTTGTTGAGAACTGTCCCATGTAACAGCCCCTTTTGACCATAAAGTTTTGAGCTCCTCAATCAATGGTCGTAAAAATACATCAATGTTGCGTTCTGGTGCTCTAAGACCAGGAATTAGGAGAGTCATAAAAATGAAGGGTTCTTTCATATACAGTTCCGGCGGAAGATTGTAAATAACTATAAAGGTCGGCCATATCGTGTATGTTTCACCAATAACATTATTCAGGTTAAATCCATTGGTACACAATCTGAGCCTAACATTTCTGATTTCATCAGTGAATGATAGGAATGTTCAATCTACGTGATGCCACGCTTTAGACTAATATGGATGACCCATACTTCCATCATTGCATGATTTATTATAAGCATGTCAAGTCATCTGAGTCATTGTTTTTTATGAAATGTACAGTTGCTTCAACCTGTTGGTTATTGGTAGATACCGTAACAATTTCTTGGAAATCAACATCTTTTGTTTGGAGGTTACTCTTTCTTTATATCTACTACTCCTACATTCATGACAATGTGTTAATTTCTCATCTTCCCGATAAAATAGCATACAGTTATTCTTACAAGCATGAATTTTTATATATGGTAACCCAAGTCCTTTTGTGAGTTATTTCACATCATACAGGGTGTATGGGAGCCTATTAGTTTCAGACAGCATTTCTTTCATAACCTTAAGTACTCGATCGAAACAACGATCCGTCATATTAAACTCATTTTTGCAACTTAACAATTGGGTCATTGCAGACAATCGTGTATGTTTAATGCACCCGTCCCACAATGGTGCATTTGCATCATCCAAAAAATTATAAAATTGTTGTGCAGTTGGATTAGGTAACCTCTTCCTCATTTCAAACACATCGAGCATATTATCATTATTATCATTGGCATTATCAACTTTGTCGACATCAGCATCGATAAACTCTTCATTCACCAACATTCTTTCACTATTTCCAAATCCTACATTCGATGATAACAGACCTATTGATTCATGTACTATCTGTTCATACGCAGTTACACTAGTTGGTTCCCCACTTATCCCTTTATATGAGTGTGATGGAAAATTGCTACAGGCCATATTGAAATTGTGCAAATTGCTATCATATTGGTCATTGTGACAGTGCTATATGTAATAGTTTGACGTAAATCTATATCAATACAAATGCTCTCTCACTTTCGCTTCTATTTTATAAAATCTGTTATTACATTTGCGACAAGGGCATTTAATCATTTCTGACTCCTTCCCACTACCCTTCAAACTGTAAAAACTTATTAGCGCCAGCCATAAGTCCAGAATTCATATACCCATCTATATCCGTCTTCTAGTACATCCACTCACGTCTATTAGCAACCATTTAGTTCCCTCGTAAAATAAACAATAAAAACCCTAAAAAAAAATATGTAATAAATTTATTATATTTCATATAACATAAATATAGTGAAAATGTAAATGAATTACTTATATATGTCATGCATACATGTCAACTTTCCAGAACTAAACCACTTACTCCATTAAGGTAAAGGTCCTACTCCATTGAAAGTTGCATAAGCAGCAAAGCATTTTAATTGTTCCATTTTGGGAGCATTTTATGTAAATTTCGGTAGCATTTCCCTTAAGTTCCCGTTCACAGTGTTTCTCAACAATATCAACATATTGAGAAACACACGACATGAATAATTTGGGAAATAGTCTACCAAAATTCACAAACTGCTACTACGAAAAGAACGTATTAACTACAATACTGTTTATGCAACTTTCAACTGTCCAACTTGGACAATCCATGATTATGTTAATCACAAATATAGCTTAATCCAATACATTTTATTTGCCCACAATCTGAATCAGACCAATATTATATTTGTCATCAACACAATCATGGATGGAGAATCTAAGGTATAATAAATAAATACTTATTATGCAACAACATGCTGTTATATAAGTCAGCTACATGAAACAACATAACTACATCTTCTAAAAAACAAGTAATTACTATTTAAATCACTAACCTCTAAATTATGTTGAAACACCTCGATTGAGCTGAGGAAGATGTTGAAACAGAAACGTAAATGGATGTTGAAATATTAGCAGAGACGAACTGGAGAAGAGGGAGGAGGGGAGGTATTTATAAGCAAAATATGTAGCAAAATCATAGGATACTTATGAAAAGTCAAACTGCAAGACTGGTGTAGCAAATATGTATTAATTTATGTCACAAAAATGTAGGAAAACTAAATTGTAGGAAAATCGAAGGAATAAATTTTCTACTTTGTTACGACACCCATATCCTCGTTTGTCTCAAAAGCATAGGACAATAATTTGCAGTAAAAATGTCTGATAACATATCCGATGTTTTTCTTGCATATGTGGTTCATACCCGTTTAATTCGCATAAAAAGTGTCGAATATGTTGGCGCCATAATTTCCCGTCATCCTATTCTGACAATTGTCTTACAGTTTTATCTATCACAGTTTATTGAATAAAAACCATTGGATAGAATCACTATTGACCAATCAATGTGTTTTTGTCCGACGGTTTTCTTGCGAATCATTTTCCTACGATTGTTTTTGTAGGAAATTGATGTAGGAAATCATCTTCATCATTGTAGTGTTTCCCAATTAGTCATACAGTCCAAGCTGGTAAATGTCGGTGGCATGCCTGGGATTTTGGGAATTGAGACATAGTTTGGATTTTTTGTTACTTGTAAATGAACGAAACGTTGAAAGGTCGGAGGATTTGAGCTCCAAGGATCATTGGAAGGAATATAGTATATTTAGTGTCTCGAGTTCCACGATACATTGCAAAAAAAATACCGGTTACTACATGTATACGGTATATGATTACAAGTTTCTTGAGATTTATCATATTTTTTTATGTGAACATATTTGTATACAGACACCTTTTTACATGATTTTTTGTTAGAATTTACACTACTAAAAAAAAGTCATTTTCCAACGGCCATTTAAAATGGCCTCGTGTTGGAAAATTGACAATTTCCAAAGTGAAGCCGTTGGAAATAGGCGTGTTGGTAAATGATGCGTTGGAAAAAAAATTCCAATGGCCCAATGATTAGCCATTGGTATTTCCAACGGCTTAGCCGTTGGAAATGGGCCGATGCAAATTTCCAACGGCAATTTTTCAGGAAGTTTAGTTGAACAGTGAAACGTTTTTCCAACGGTTAGAGCCGTTGGAAGTTTCCAACGGTCAACGCCGTTGGAAAATTATTTCCATAAAATAAAAAAATTAAATGATTAAATATTATATATTTATTATTTTAGATTCAGCAAAATTATATTTTACATTAGTTCAAAAAATTAAAATTATTACTACTAAAATTATATTTATATTATTACAGAAAAATTAAAAATCACAAAATTACAAAATCTAACCGAACTAACATAAAATCAACCAAATAAAAAATATAAACAGATCTAACCCAAATAAAAAACATTGAACAAAACTAAAAATCAATCATAGAAACAGATCTAACCAAAATCAAAAATAAAAAATCCGAACAAATATGAACCAGCTTTTCAGTCTCGGGCATAACATCCTCCACAGCCATCCGCGCAGAACCTCTCTGCCCATTTTGCCAGAGCAGGAGTCTTGGCTGCTCCCAGCAGCTCAATGCTGTTCATCTTCTCTATGACCCTAAGCCACGCCAGGAAGCACCCTAAGGCAATGTCTGTGTAGCCGATTCTCTCCCCACCGAAGAAGGCCTTCCCCTGGCTGCACTTCCCAAACGCCTATTCTAGCAGCAGCAGACCTTCTTCCACCTGCGAAATTGCTACTTTCATCGCCTCCTTCCCTTGAGCTACAGCGATTGATTTCATGTTCGGGAACCACTGCAAAGGTTCACACAGAGTTAAAGTTTATGACTCGTTTGAAAATCTTAAAATAGAGTTATAGACAAGGACCTAATTAAGCAAATCATAGACAAAAAACCAACAAAAAGAAATCTGACGCAAACAGTAAAGAAATCAAACGTCCGAACGGATCTAAACAAAAATCAAAAATAAAAAATCATAACAAAATTCTAACCCCAAATAAAAAATCGAAACAGAGGAAGGCGTGGAGGCCGTGGAGGCGAGGAGGACGTGGAAGAGATCGAAACGGTTGATGACAGAAGGGCTGAGGACGGGCTGCACGGATGATGGACTAGCGACGCCGATGAGCACGGTGGCTACGAAGGCCGAAGCGTGCAAAAAGGAGGCGAGGTATAAGGCTGATGAGCACGGCGGCGAAGAGAAGCACGACGGCGACGGCGATGTGGAAGTTTGCCAGAGACAGCGAAGCAGATGAAGACGGCGACGGCGAGGCGGAAGAGCACCAGAAACGGAGAGAGGACAACGGCGACGACGAGGCACAAAACAGGTAGAGACGGAGAGTGCAAGAGGAGGGGGAAAGGCTGAGACGAGGGAGAGGGAGAGGGAGAGACAAAGACGAGGAGGGTGAGAGGAGGCAGAGACGGAGAGCGCGAGAGGAGGGGGAGAGGCTGAGATGAGGGAGAGGGAGAGACGGAGACATTGGTCTAGATGAGGCAGAGACGAGAACGCCAGAGGAGGGGGAGAGGCTGAGACGAGGGAGAGGCTGAGATGGAGACGAAGAAGTTGAGAGGAGACAGAGACGGAGAAGGCTGGGGCAGGTGGGTAAGTAATAGTATTTATAGTTAGGGTTAGTTAGGGTTGGGTTTGGGCTTTTTTGGCCCAATTGATTATTTTTTTTGGGCTGAGAAAAAATATATATGTTACATACATTATAATATATGAAACATTGTAGTATAATATATATATATATATATATATATAATAATAATAATAATAATAATAATAATAATAATAATAATAATAATAATAATTATTATTATTATTATTATTATTATTATTATTATTATTATATATGTATGGCATGTACATCACATAACATATACTATGTATATGTTATTATGATATGCATTATAATATGCTTAAAATATACTATGTATAAATATAATAATAATGTGTAAGATATATATACATATTAATATATATGTGCTATGATAAATATATATATAAATATATATAAATATCAATATCAATGTAATATAAATATGCATATATATAAATGTGTGTGTGTGTGTGACATATATATATCAAAATATTTAAACACACATTTCTATATACGCATATTTATATTACATTGATATTGATATCTATATATATTTATATAATATATCATAATATATATTTCTCATAACACATATATATATTAATATGTATATATATCTTACACATTATTATTATTATATTTATACATAGTATATTTTAAACATATTATAATATTATATACATAATAATAACATATACAGTATATGTTATATGATGTATATGCCATACATATAATAATAATAATAATAATTATTATTATTATATGATATATATATATATATATATATATATATATATACTACAATGTTTCAAATTCACAAAATATTTCTAACGGCTTAAGCCATTTTGGAAACATTCACAAAAAAAGTAGGCAGTTGGAAAAATTCACAAAATATTTCCAACGGCTTAGGCCATTGGAAAAATTCACCATAAAAAGTTTCCAACGGCCTAGGCCATTGGAGAAATTAGCCACATGTCTCCAACTGCCTAGGCCATTGGAAAAATTCACCAAAAAAAGTTGGCCGTTGGAAACAATGAATGAGAAAAAAGTCCGTGTGACTTACATATTTTCCAACGGCAATTTTTTTTACACCTTACAATTTTTTTTTTGCATTTTCCAAAAGCCTTGTGCGTTGGAAATTTTCAGCGGATTAGCTGTTGGAAAATTGGCCATTGGAAAAAAGGGTTTTTTTAATAGTGTTAGTGCAACAAGTAACATACCATTTACTACATGTATGTGAACGTGATACTCAAATATTCACAATTTATTGAGTTTTCTTGCGAACGATGCTTTTCTATGTGTTTTTCAGAGTTTGCATGGGGCGTAAAATGCCACTGACTACAGATATGGGTACATAAAATTTCATGATTTTAACAACTTTTTGTATAGACGTGTCTTGAAAACGTTTTCTTTTGATATGCGAACGTTTTGAAAATTGGTCAAAGTTATTCCTGTAACCCTTCATACACTTCACCGTTTGACTGATATTGATAAATAAAACTAACGATCAATCTATGTTAAAATTACCAAATGAAACAAACTAGTTTCGTAAAATAGCATTCAACGTCCCCAACTTTTTCCAAAATTAACTCTAAACCTTAAATTTCTATATCTACCGATAACTGGCCTATCTTTCTTCAGCCTCAAACGGAACTCCAATTGCCAACATTGCCAAGCTGGCTGAGGCCCTGAACAACTCCCACCGTTGACCACTAGCTATCCTGGCCATCAATATTTACTCAATATTAGTTGTTGGGCACTTTAATACGACAAAATAAACCAAGTAGATTGAGTTAGGACAAAAATAAGTAGAGAACCAACGATGAATTTTGCCTTAATTGTTTGGTAACTTTTCCTTTTGTTTTACTTAGAAATACTTACAATTTACAAATAAGGGTTTCTAAGTTATTGTCCAGCAGTCTGGACTTGGGGTTGATGGGAGGGCGCCGGGATAGGTCCATGTTCTGACCATTCGGCCTAAGCTGTTGGAACAATTGTCTAATAAGTTAGCATGTAATTTTTTCATTAAAAATAATCTATTGTTTTCTTAATTTTTTTTGTTTAGAATTAATATCATTTTAAAATCAATACTTTATTTAGTAAATAATCAATCACATATTTTTATTAGAAATTAGTTAATTTTTTGTAATTTTTTTGGTATCCATTTAAAGAAAACAAAAATAAAAAGAAACTACCTAACTTTTTGTTTCAAAAATATTTTTTGAATTCCTCTGACTATAAAGTTTCAATTAATATACAAGTAGAAGAAATAATTATTATATATGGAAATAATCACTAGTAACTCATTTTTAAAAATTACTGCTATAGTTTTAAAATCTACTAGCAAATTAAATCATAATAAAATTCCAACAAACGACTTCTATTATGAATTTTTTGTGTATTGAAGGGTTAGGAAGTCTTCTCTTATTATGACATTTTTTTTTTGTATTGACCGAGTCTCATATCTAATATGTCCAATATGCCATATTCCTATTTTCCCAAAGGAGTTTTCTATAGTATGCCATATTCCTAATTTCCCAGAGGAGTTTTCACCTATCGTGATCACTCACACAAGACACAAGTCAATAGTCAACACGGTCGACAACGACAAGATGGTGACAATTTTATTTGACGAAGTCACCACTTCATCCTACAACTCACAAGCATTGGACCACTTCCCTTACTTTTCAGACTTAGTTGAAAATCAACTTTTTAGTACAACTTTGAAAACTTTTTAGAATATTATGAATCAGATGAAAACTTTTAAAAGGCATAGAAACCAAATTGTATTTTCTAAAAAAAAAATAGTGACTATATTTATGATCCTAAAGTGAATATTGAAATAATGGTAGAATGAAAAATTGATTAAAAAAACCTTCCTTAATATAGAAATATTACAAATATTTCAGGACCAACTAAAATAGTAATTATTGTAATGAATTTGGAATAAAGAAAGTAACAGTTGCAGACACAAAATCTATGCTTTGTACTCATATCAGTGGAAGACATTTAGATATCTTAAATAAAATATTCTTGATTTGATCTATGTATTGTGTATAGAAAAAGAAAAAGTAACAATTTTTCCATTAAAATATACGACGGAGAGTAACTTTTGCCATAAAAGTATTTTTCAAGAAAATTTGTCAAGGACATATTTGAAACTGGAATATTTACAGTCAATATTTTAGAATAGGGAGACTATTGCACATAATGGTGGGAATATTCTACTATGACAAAGAATATTTCATTAGTTGGGGGTGAGTTGGATTAGTTTTGCTGGTCGAGTCAGCCATACATGTTCAGAAATTGGTACAAATCTAACTAAAATACCCAAAACTTGAGAAATTCAACCCATTTCTATCTTTTGTTATCAGGCGAATTGAATTCTAATAGAGCGAATAATACGAACAAAGACCCTAACAAGGAGGGAGAGGAACCGGAGGTAGTAGGAGAAGAGATTGTGGGTAGAGAATTGAAGCCAAATACGGTGGAGAAACTTGTAGGGGGAGGATTCAAAGGAGGAGGACCATTGCTGGGATCAAGTGGTTTCGAATCAAAATCTCATATCCAGAGTTTGTGAAGGAGGCGGCGGTGGAGGGACAGTTGACTACAATGGGGGAAGAGGTTTTGGATCAAAATCTAGGTAGGTAGACTGAAACTGGAGGTAGACTGAAACTCATCTTTTATTCTCTTCCCCCCTAGACTTTGAACTCATTTTTTCTTCTCTTCCGCGCCCCCTTTCTCTCGTTTTGTTGCCCAAGCTTTTACCTTGCCCAAACTCTACTCCTTTATATAAAACAATCGAAAGCGTATTTGGCTTAGTACCTAGGATTCGATCTTGACAAACTGTTTCCTTTTTTCCTTACGTATATCGGATTTTGACTCAATTGTAAACTTGTCAATGAGTGTGACGCAGATATGTCCGATCGAGGAGTTGAGCTTGAAGGATTATTGGTATATATATATATATATATATATATATATATATATATATATATCCAGTGTCTCATGTACAACGGTATATACCGCAAAATACCTTTTACTGCATGCATGCGTAGAACACAAGTTTTTTGCAATTTATTGTATTTTTTGTTTGAACAAAATTGCTGACTGATGCTTTTTTATGTTACTCTTTTTTCAAATAAAACTGGTTTCATAACCCATCTAACGGACGAAACAATATTTCATATTAAAACAGACCTGCTACTTGACGCATAAAAAATAAAACAAACATTAAATCACAAGTAGCATATATAATGCATTTGATATTATAGACTGTAAAAGGACATAATGAAATCAACTTCATGTAGAAAATAGTGGATAGGCTCACTACTAAAAAAATTAGATTTTCCAACTGCCATTTGCAACTGCCAGCCGTTGGAAATGGACTGTTTCCAACGGCAGGCAGTTGGAAAATAGTCCGCTGGAAAATCATTCGTTGGAAGTTAATTTTCCAACTGCCCAGAAGTGAGCAGTTGGAACTTCCAACTGTCAGCCCTTGGAAATTAAGCAGTTGGAGAATTTTCCAACGGCTTTATTAATTTTTTTTATTTTTTGGTTTTCCAACTGCCTCAGCAGTTGGAAAATGGAAATTTCCCAGGGCAGTTGGAAATGAAGGCAGTTGGAAAAATTTCCAATTGCTTAAGCAGTTGGAAAATACACTAGCCAGTTGGAAATGAGGCAGTTGGAAAATTTTCCAACTGCCTGACAGTTGGAAATTTTTTAAGCCATTGGAAACATTTCCAACTGCCCAGGCAGTTGGAAAATTTTCCAGATTTTATTTTTAGCTGTGAATTATTTTTTCATTTATATTATTTATCTCTATACTGTCCATTTCCAATCGAATGTTTTGTTTAAACGTTAACCTCGTATGCTGCCGATACTGATATCGTTTGTAGTCAATTTTTAAAACTCACAAAATTTCATAAATTAAAATTACTAAGTGAATGTTTGTTAAAACAAACATACAGAATTAAAATTACTAAGTCAAGTTGGAAATTTACTACTAAATCCACATGAGCTCCAGTAGAGTTTAAATTACATGCTTTCATAATCCAACTAAGTGAATGTTTGTTAATAAATACATATAGTAGCATGATATACCTGATCTATGCGTCATCCGATCCAGAGTCATCATCATCATCTGCAGGTGGTGCGGGCCGGGGGGGGAGGGGAATGCCAATTGAAATGCATATGTACTCCAGCTCAGCTCGTTGTCTCCTCTTCAGACGTTCTAGCTTCCGCTCATAATGTGATGCTTGCTGTGCAGTTTGCTCCGCTACGACTCGCTGTACTTGTTCAGCGAACTCCGGAGTCTGCATCACATCAACATGTGCTGCATGAGTAAGCCCTGGTCGCCGTCGTCCAGGCACGACATGTTGTTCTGATCCAAGGCCAAATACACGCCCTTTCTTCCTGCCCCCAGCAGCGGCACTTATGATCGCAACCTCATCTATGTCAGGTGCGCCACCTGAATCATCCGTTTGCTGCGTTGCTTCCTCGATCTCAGCAGCTACTATTGCCTGCATATAACAGTACAGAAAATTTATTAGTAACAAGATCAGAAATTATACTTAAGCATTATGTAACAATTACTTACCGCAACTTCTTCAGTCCGCCTGTTAACGTAATCCCCGCTCTTTTTCTTATGAGTTTGCTGCATCACCTTGAACAATCCTGGGTCCCTCTTCTCCGGATCTTTATCACGCTACATTTGAAACGTAGTCACATTAATTGATTCTCCAAATAAAGTTACTTGAATTATGTGTAAAAGATTATGATTATTTTACCATTCGTTCTCGGTGTTCAGTAATGGAAACCGAACCTCCTGCATATGTAGCACTGCATGCACCTGTGGAGTTAGATGACTCCGATGATGAAGCTCGCATCGTCTTACCCCTTGCCGATCGCTCGTTAAACTCCGCGGTAACCCACCATGCTTCCATTTCTGCATACTGCGCGTCGGTCATAAAAGATGCCCTTGCTCGCCGTTTCTCTGGATTCTTTTCTCGGCGGATGTCCCTCAGCGTATGTCGGTAATGACTAGCCGCCAACATATGCCAGACGCGGTAGACCTCATTATGGTGGGCTGGATCCCACTCACATAATCCCTGCACGTTAATATTTATAAAAACTATATAGCGGATCTATAGATTCCAACATAGATGATAAAGGCAAAATAGTTATAACAAGCATCTAACCTCAAATACACGCCACCACGCCTGAATATCTGCTGGACTCGCGCTCGTCCAGTCATGATGTCCCCTAAAGTGTGTGGTGAAGCATCTAGTGACCAACCTTGTTGCTCGTGATGGAAGGAAGCTACATGCAGTGGATGTTTCACAGAATTCATGAAATTAATTAGTCTTACTGCGACTTCAGATACTACATGTTAAATAAACTAATTTGGTACAAGCGGGTGCATTACTTATGTGTTCCCGTGAGGTATCATCCGTAAACGAGCCTACAGCGGGGCTTGGGATACCGCGGACTGACCATGTGAACTCCCACCATCCGGTGACACTACAGGGGTCGGGGTAGACCGGCTACCACTACCACGTGTAGGACCAATGCGAATACCACCTCTGGGAGGGTGAGGATGATGAACAGGTGTTTGTTCTGTTGATGGCTGTGCATCCGAATGATGGGAGTGCGATTGGCCTGCCCGATCATGTCTAGCTATTGGTTCTACTAAAACTTCTTTCATTTGCTGAAATAGCCCTTTCCCTGGGCGACGTGTATATGTCGCATCTCCTTTAAGTGACATCTACATTATTATGAAATCCCATACAAAAGTTTACATAACGTACATTCAAACATTGAAATAAAACTTGCTCAATCATATTGTAGGCTTCAAGTTGAAGTTTCAGTTGCTTTTTACATATATATTAAAAGTTAATTACTAAACGAGAACATTACATAATACAATAACATATGCACGTTTACATTATTCTGAGTTTCCAAGTTCATCTGAATTTGATTTCTCTGATTCGCCACTATCAGTATCCCCTGATTCAAAATCATTTTCATCATCACTTCCTTCAAGGGACTCCTCATTGTCAGAGAAATCGTCATCTCCCAAAGTTTCATCCCTCAATGCCATGTCTTCATCCACAGCTTTCCATACACCTATTTCAGCTAAATTGTCGATTGGGTCATCCATAATTATGGGAGACCTGTTCACATCGGCCTGCAATTCTTCCTGATATGCATCTTCGACATCAGCTACATTATTATGAACAATGCGTCTAGGTTTGATTTTCAACACCGCCAACCAAACCACGTGACTTCAGACCTGTTCACACCGGCCTGCAATTCTTCCTGATATGCATCTTCGACATCAGCTACATTATTATAAACAATGCGTCTAGGTTTGATTTTCAACACTGCCAACCAACCCGTTTTGTCACGTGACTTTGTGGGATAATGGGTGTAGTAAACTTGATCAGCTTGGGATGCAAAAATGAACGGGTCAAACTTCCCATATCGACGACCATCACGAACCTCAACTATCCCATATTGTTGGTGAACCTGAAGTGCCACGATTTGGAGTAGGGTCAAACCAAGAACACCTAAACAATACAACATTTTTGTGTGGCCAGCCAGGATATTCGAGTTGAATGATTTCTTCTAACACCCCATAAAAATCACATTCAACCTCACTTGATCCTGAAGTCCTTATACATACTCCACTGTTAAATGTTGCTTTGTCACGACCCCAGTCGCTAATGTGGAACTTGTACCCATTTATGAAGTAAACAGGCCAACTCTCAACACGACGGGATGGCCCGCATGCAACATCCCACAGGAAGCGGTCCGTGATAGTGTTACGCACATCATTGACCTAGTTACACATAGTGATACTATGAATATGTGTTACCCTTCAAAAGCAAAATATGGGTAAAATTTAAGTGTAGGTAACTTACATAGTTTCTAAGCCATGTCTCAAAGTTATTCTCAATGTAGACATCCAGGTCTGACATCTGTATATTGGGTTCATGCATACGCACTTCATCAACAAACAAACTACAAGATATAGAAAGAGGTCGATGGAGCATAAACTTGATGAGTTTAGTATAAAAGAAGAAAAGTATTATTATTATATAGAGTTTATAAAGAAAATAGGTGTTATTTCACTTACTCGAGGTACGGCTTCACCTCCTTACAATTCAGTAACACATATGCAGTAGCGACCCTCAATTCATTGTCATCAAGATATCGATATCTTGATACACCATATGGACGACCCGGGTATCTAAAGATAGACCACACCGATTCATCATATGGTCCTTGTCCGCCATCATCATTACGAGGTACTCTAGTTGCCATATGTGGAATATGGGATTCAAAGTAGTGAGAGCAAAATGTAGAGGTCTCCTCAATTAGATATGCTTCACAAATTGAACCCTCAACATGAGCCTTATTTGATACTTTCATTTTGAGGTCATGCATACAACGCTCAAATTTGTACATCCACCTATATTGAACGGGGCCTCCAACCCTTGCTTCGTAAGGTAAGTGAACCGGTAAATGTTCCATCGAATCAAAAAAAGCCGGTGGAAAAATTCTTTCCAACTTACAAAGTATGACAGGAATATTGGCTTCCAAATCGACCATGTGATTCACATTTAACTCTGGAGAGCATAAATCTCGGAAGAATTGGCTTAACTCGGTCAACGGTTTCCAAATATTTTCAGGAATTGCTTCAAGTGCAATTGGGAGGAGCCTCTGCATCATTACATGACAATCATGGCTTTTCATACCAGACATCTGACTTACATTACTGTCAACACACCTCCCAAGGTTCGATGCATAGCCGTCTGGGAGTCTAAGTGTTTTAACCCAATTCAGCACATCAGATCTCTGATGTCTGTTTAGTGCAAAAGTGGCTTTGGGTTTAAATGCTCGGCCGTCGCCTTGAGGAATTAAATTTAGCTCTGATCGACTGCACAGAATCTCCAGGTCCTTACGAGCCTTCACGTTGTCCTTAGTTTTATTGGTCACATCCATCACTGTATTCCATATATTGTCAAACACATTCTTCTCTATATGCATAACATCCAAATTATGGCGGATTAAATTACTCTTCCAATACGGCAACTCCCAGAAAATACTTCGTTTTGTCCAATTATGAGTTCTGCCATAACCTGGTATGGTTACAACCTGTCCATTGTGAACTACAGAAGGCAAATTTGAGATACGTTCAAATATTGTTTCAGGCGGTAGACGCTCAGGAGGCAACGATTTCTCAACTTTTCCTTTCTTAAAGGCGACTCTGTTTCTTCTATATGGGTGATCCAACTCGAGAAATTGCCGATGACAATCAAAGAATGAAGTTTTCCTCCCGTGCTCAAGTTGGAAGGCTTTACTAGCATCCATGCAAATAGGGCAAGATAACCTCCCATGAGTCATCCATCCTGACAACATCCCATAAGCCGGGAAGTCATTTATGGTCCACAAAACCGAAGCTCGGAGCTGAAAATTTTGTTTAAGTGAAACATCCCATGTTTCGACACCATCCTCCCATAGCTGCTTCAATTCATGAATAAGAGGTTGTAAATACACATCAATATTCTGACGTGGACTCCGAGGGCCAGGTATCAATGCAGTCAAAAACATATATGGTTTCTTCATACACATCCACGGAGGCAAATTATACGGAGTAACAATGACAGGCCAACATGAGTATTGTTTACCAGAGTTTCCAAAAGGCACAAAGCCATCAGAACAAACTCCAAGGCGAACATTTCGGGCATCCGCCGCAAACCACGGGTACGTGGAATCAAAATGTTTCCATGCTTCCCCATCTGAAGGATGTTTTAAAACATTTGGGTCGGATCGATGCTCACTGTGCCACCTCATGTGCTCTGCAGTTGAAAGTGAAGCATATAGTCGCTGAAGGCGAGGAGTGAGTGGTAAATAGTGCATAGTCTTTCTTGCTCTATCCTTACCCCGCCCAGCTTTTCTCGGCTTAAACCGAGATTCACCACAAAACTTGCATTGTGAACCATCTTCATCATTATTCCAAAACAACATGCAGTCGTTAACACAAGCATCAATTTTAAGATGGGCAAGACCTAGTTGTGAAACTAATTTCTTCGTCTCATACCAATTGGATGGCATCTTGCTGTCACTTGGCTGTGTCTCTTTCATCAAGGCCGCGATACCATCATAACACCCTCTTGGTATGTGATATTCTGCTTTAAGGTTTAACAAACGAACTGCAGCAGAAAGCTCAGAATGCTTATCACATCCATCCCAAAGAGGTGTACTAGCGGAGTACAGTAAATCAGAAAATTGTCTAAAACCTTCATTAGGTTGTTCATCCACTTCAGTGAAATTCTGATGCATACTTGGTCCCACTGCATCAAATATCATTCGAGCATATGGGTTTACATTTGAACTGTACTCAGCATGCTCATACCAATCACAATTATCAAACGGCTGATGCGGAGGCTCATTAAATGGCTCCCCATGAGCTGTCCAGTTGGTGTAATAAGGCATGAAACCCCATTTGTATAGATGAACTCTAACGTCATCACAATCCTTAAACCTCAAATTTTTACATCTCCTACACGGGCAACGTATTTTGTTTCCATCCATATGACCTGGGTTACTACAGGCAAATGTTATGAACTGCTCAACCCCTGTCTCCCACTCCTCTTTGTACCCAACTCGACCAGGTAAATAACGACTACTATACATCCAACTACGTTCTTGTTCCATGGAGTCCTACCAATAGATTTATTTTTTTAGTTAATCTAAACCATGTCATTTAAAACACAGAAACTGTAATTACTAAGTTACGGTTTACGTAAGGTGCCCAGGCAGTTGGAATTTTATTTAAGGTTTACTGTTACTACGTAATAGGAAGAAATTCATAATATGATATCCATAAAAGTGTTAATGGTACCCCGTTGATGGGTTTAGGGGTTACTTAATACATTTTATGTAACGTGTAGGGTTAATGCTTTTACTTTTACATATAAATATTTTATCCATATATTTACTTTTTGCGAGTACTCTTATTATTACTATTACTTTACAACAACTCGTCTAATAAAAATTATTGTTTCAATAATTATATATTATTAGTATTAGTATTTTTTTTCTAATTATTATTACTCTGAATGGATTGCTTATTATAATAATAATAATAATACTTATTATTATTATTATTACTATTACTATTAGTACTATTTCAATATACAATTATTATTATTAATATTATTATTAATATTCTTATTATTATTATTCTTCTTATTCTTATTATAATAAATTATTATATTATTATTATTATTATTATTATTATTATTATTATTATTATTATTATTCTGTGATTAATGGTAGTTAAAATTATTATTTGTCTTATTGGATTTATTATTGGCATACAGATTGCCAATAGTAGTAATAGTATTACTACTATTACTTTACTACTAATGTTAGAAAAAGTTATTTATTGTTCCAAATACTAGAAATTATATTATTATTATTCCTATTAATATTATTATAATTTATATTACTCATAAATGATTTGGTAGATCAGAAATAACAATACTTAATATTATTAATATTATTCTTACGTACTATGACAATACTACTACATTCATAATCCCATATTTATTCTTACAAGTATTACAAATGATTACTAATATTATTAATATTGACATATATTATTATTCAAGGTCAAACTTAATCAAATAAAATTAACTCACTAGAAATACTCTAGAAATTTATATTAATGCCAATTATGAAAACATTGTGCTCAAAATTCCAATTAACCATTGTACGTGGCATAAAAATATATTACCCAAACAATTGACTTCAAACCAAATCCATTGGTATTTTTGAAATATACTAAATAATTTAACACACAAATATACTAATTACAAAAAGTTAGCATCCAACTAATTATTTTCTGTTCTTAAATATACAAACTACGTTTGACACATAAATATACTACCTAAATAATTTACATTATACTAACTAACGTTTCACCATTATATTAAATTATTTTTAAATATTTTTAAATATACTAACTAACTTGAGACATATAATATACTAACTAAACAATTTTTTTAAAAAATACGTAAACAATTTACGGAAAAAAATTTTATTTTCTACTTGGAAATATACTAATACTTAGTACTTAAATATTTTTAAAAATATTTCGTAAACCATTTACAGAAAACAAAGAATTTTCTATTTGTAAATATTTAATTACTTAGTAATTAAATTTTTTTTGTAAATATACTAACTACTTTTACACATAAAAGTACTACCTAAACAAACCCATAAAAACTAATTTCAAACGTAGAATATACTACCTAAACAATGTACTTTAAACTATTTATTTAATATTTTTAATTATTCCAACTAATTTGAGAGATAATTATACTACCTAAACACTTTATTAAAATCAAAATTATTTCATATTTTGAAATATAATATCTAATTTCATACATAACTTTAGTACCTAAACAATTTACGTATAAATAATAATTTACTAATTTTAATTATCTTAACTAACTTCACACATAAATATAGTACCTAAACAATTCAATTAACACTAATAATTTCATATTTTATAATTCATCACGAAAATAAAAAAAAAATTGTAAGAAAATACACATAAATTTCCAATTGTATATATTTTCCAATGGGTAACCTAAAAAATTCACATCCAACCATCAACAACACAAAATCACAAATATTTCATATATTTCAAACCAAATAAACAACTAAAAATCCGGATTATGCGTATTTATTGGTATAAAAATTTTAAAAATATAAAATAAACAAACTTACCTCAAATCACGCTCTATCTTCCTTCAAATGGCCGCAAAGAACTGCAATCATGCAATAAAACCCAAAATATTCAATCCATTATCAACCAAAACAGTGAAACGAGGCAAAAATTGAAAAAAAAAAATCAACGAAATTGGAAATAAAACGAAACTAACCTTCAGATCTCTCCAAATGACACCAGATCCACGTACAATTGAGCTAGACGAAGCTGTTTCACGGCTTAATCGGAACCAAAACGTGAATGTGTGTGTTGTGTGATGAAGAGAGAAGCTAGGAGAGAGAGACGCGAATTTTTGCTCGCTGGAGAAGATGACTCGCGCTGGGGGGGGAGATTTAAAAAAAATTTTTCCAACGGCTAAGGCCGTTGGAAATCCTAAACTAAAACGCATCGTTTCATTAAACGCACAAAAAAAAATTCCTTTCTATTTCCAACGGTCTCAGCCGTTGGAAAACTTTCAAACTAAAAATTGCATAATTTAATTTTCCAATTGTTATAGCTGTTGGAAGAAAGAAATACAAACCATTTTATTTTCCAACGGCTTAGGCCGTTGGAAGTGTAATAAATCCAAATTTTGCAGAAAATCTATTAATTTTCCCATTTTCCAACGGCATAAGCCGTTGGAAGTCATACATATATAATTTCTTCAATTTCCAACGGCTAAAGCCGTTGGAACTTTGCGAAATTGGAAAATTAAGAAATTATTTATATATATTACTTCCAACGGCTAAAGCCGTTGGAACTGTAATAAATCCAAATTTCACAAAAAAATGCATTAATTTACCCATTTTCCAACGGCATAAGCCGTTGGAAGTAATTTATATACATAATTTCTTCATTGTCCAACGGCTAAAGCCGTTCCAACTAAAATAAATCCAAATTGCATGGAAAATCCATTAATTTACCTATTACTTGGCCCATTTTCCAACGGTTCAAGCCGTTGGAAGTTATATATATAAAATTTCTACAATTTCCAACTGCTAAAGCCGTTGGAACTGTGATAAATCCAAATTTCCCTGAAAAAATCCATTAATTTACACATTTTCCAACGGCATAAGCCGTTGGAAGTAATATATATAAATAATTTCTTAATTTTCCAACGGCTAAAGTCGTTGGAACTATAATAAATCCAAATTTCGCAAAAAAAATGCATTAATTTACCCATTTTCCAACGGCATAAGCTGTTGGAAGTAATATATATACATAATTTCTTCATTTTCCAACAGCTAAAGCCGTTGGAACTAAAATAAATCCAAATTGCAGGAAAAATCCATTAATTTACCTATTACTTGGCCCATTTTCCAATGGTTCAAGCTGTTGGAAGTTATATATATATAAAATTTCCACAATTTCCAACTGCTGGGCAGTTGGAAAATATTTTTTCTTAATTCCAACGGTTTTGGCAGTTGGAAATTTCCAACTGCTTCACCGTTGGAAATAAGGGAGTTGGAAAAACAGGTTTTTTTAGTAGTGCTTGCCCCAACGTATGCCATCTTCCTCGTTAACTTCATAGATGTATTCAATGTTTTGTTTCATATGCAAAGGACGAAGAACACATTCAAAAATAGCAAAGAGGTACTTTGAGATGAGGATTCCACAGATCGATGTTATATAGACAAAGGAGAGTCCGTCATCTAATGCTCTATACTTGAAATAACAAAGGCAACCATGAACGAAAATAATGATGGGATAGCTGGCATCCTTCAAAGCCTTGAACCTAGGGGAAGCTGATTTAGGATACTAATTCGACATTACAAATGAGACATTGAATAAAATGAAAATATTTGAGACAGTAAAGGTCAATGTAAAAGAGCTATGGACAAAGGCCAAATTCCTAGGCTCTCTTGGTCGGTCAATATGGATTTTAGACAAAATAAGAGCAATAATCTCAATGGGTAATTATGTCATCATAAAGAACTATATTTGCATATGTGAGAAATGTAGTATATGGTCAATGAAAATAATAAATAATTTTTAAGGTAAATTTTCAAATAGTAAATAATCTTGTCCAAAGTAATGTATTGAAGTAATTATTAAATAAGAAAAATATAATATTTGTAAACACATTACAATTGAGATAAAATTCATGCATAAATTAAATTAAATTAAAATTGTAAATTCCACTATTATAAATAGCCGGTACATGTGTCAAATTCGAAACTTTGGTGGTAGAATGGTAAATAGCCAACAAATTGGTTTAAGTCAAACCGGCAACAAATCCTTAAGAGACACATGTCCTCGCAGAGGGTTGAAAATAGAAATCAGCATGTGTCATTTTCTGGTTAACTGGGAAGTACAGATGCTAGTCTCTAGATTAACCTTGAATTTTGAAAAAATGGGAAATGACAACTTTATTAGATTACTTGCTTTCATATATAGTACTTCCTCCGTCCCGTTTATTTTACTCTGTTCCAGATTGCACGTAGTTTTAGGAAAAAGGCTAGTTTCCATGTGTTTTCCAATTTTAACCATCCCAATTAGTCGTCCACATTTCCTCATTGTCCGTCCGTTGATTCACTGTTGGTCGTCCGTCGTCTGCTAGTCTCATTGATTGTCGATCGTTAGTCATTTGTTGGTTGATCGTCTCCGTCATCCGTTGTCCGTTGGTCTCATTGATCGCCTTGTCTCGTCATCGTCTCATCCACTGCGAGATCTCATCCTGTCGGCCTCATCCGTCATTCCTCTCCCATCCATTCCTCGATTCATCCGTCGTTCCTCGAATTGTCGGTCCGTCGGTCCTTTCCCGTCTGTTCATCTCTCCTAGCCTTCGTCCATTCGTCGATTTTCTGGTCCCCTCAATTCATCATCTCTGTGCGTTCCTCAATTTATCAGCCTCATTGATTGTGCCCTTTCCACATCTGGTCCATCTCCTAGCCCGTCCATGGCTGATCGGGATGAGGAGGCGCTGATAAAGTGGATACCATGGCCGATCAGAGGGAAGTAATCAGAGACTCGAAGGGAAGCTGAAGGGTTGAAGTGTTTTTGAGTCGAACTCTATTTTGGGCATAGGGCATAAATGTCTTTTAAATGAATAAAACTTGCTAAAAAGGGAAATGGTGCAAAGTTTTGGGAGATCCCTAAAAGGAAAATGGAGCAAACCTTTTTGGATAGAGGGAGTAATAAATTTTGCTTATTGTAGGTATGCGGCACACGGCACACAAGTTTTCATGATTGAGTTTTCTAGTGAATGTATTTGCATATAGATGCTTTTTCTGTGTTTTTTTTTTATTAGTTTAGCATCATGTACAAAAATATTGTGTACTGCGGGTACACAAGGTGGTGGCGCCACTTAGCATTGAGTGGAGGTAATTACCTCTTCAATGTTGGGAAGAATGCACATATTTTGCGTAAGTTTATAGTAATTGAGCACTTTTAGCCCCCATGAAAAGAAGTAGCTATGTCTCCACTATTTTTAATATATATTACTTCCGTCCCACTTTATTGATTCGTTTGACTTTTTTTTTACTAGTTTGAGTTGAATTTATCTATATTATTTTTTGTTTAAAAAATAAAAAATAAAAATTTAAAAACTATAGATCTTAATTATTGTTCATATATAAAATTTTTTTATTTATATGCTACAATGTTAAACATAAAAAATTATAGATCAATTATTAAAAACTAAATAGTGTAAATAATTTGGGACTCTCGTCTTACCCGAGATTTTCTGGCTCTACTCTTGGGTATATGGTACATGATAAATAAGATTTTACGGTTTATCAACTTTTTACTCGGACGTACTTTGCATACCGATATTCTTTTTTTATGTGTGAACTTTTTGAGACCTGGTCAAAGTTATACTTGTAAATTGTAACCCTACATATAGTTCACCCTCGGCTGATATCGATATATACAACTAACGATTAATCGATGTTCAAATTACCGAATTAAACTAAGTACCTTAGTAAAATTGCATGCAATGTCCCCAACATTTCTCCAAAATTAACTCTAACCCTAAACTTCTACATCTACCGATAACAGCCCTATCCTTCTTCAGCCTCAAACTGAACACATACCGCCATTGTTGCGAAGCTCCCTGAACAACTCCCACCGTTTACCACCAGCTCTCCTGACCAGTGATTACAAGCCAGAACTAATGTCACCCAAGTTCGGCTACTCCACCATGCATTTTTTTTACTTAGAAATATTTACAAATAAGGGTTTTTTACGTGTTGAGGGGCTGGGGTTGATAGTGTTCGTCAAATCTGAAGGGGTTTCAATAGTAGGATATCATTGGCTTTAAGTTATTGTCAAATGGGGTTGATGGCGTGCTCAAATCTGGAAGGATGCCGGGGAAGAAATTAACAACAAAGCTACAAGACGAAATACTTGGCACAGAAAATGCAGGAAGAAGCCTATACCAGAGCAAACAAGCTGAAAAAACTGAACCAGAATTTGACGGAAGTTGATGGAATCAATCGGGCTAGATCTGCTTCATTTACTATCCCCCTGACGGTGATATGGGGTTCATTACAGGGTTGGAATCGGAGCCCGCTGGAATTGCGGCCAAATCAAGGCGAAGAACACACAAGATCACACAAGATAGAAGGATGTGAGCTTCAAGAGCTTCAAAATTAGATGAATGAATAGCTGGGGTTCGTTGGTCAAATTGGGGAAATGGCAATAAAATAGCCAAACTAAGGGATGAATATATCTTCATCTGCTGACATACATCAAAGGGATGAAACATCAAGTGGAATATCTCTCTTCTATAGTTTGGTTCGGGTTGGGAAAACTTCAACTACCTGGTTGGGTTCCATCAGATCATTGATTATAGGCCAAAATGCGCATTTGATCCCTCAACTTGGCTAACTCTAACGAGTTAGTCCTTTATCTTTGACTCGGTGCGAGTTAGTCCCCGAACTTTGTAAAATTTAGCAAGTTCGTCCAAATTGGATGGAAAAGTAAATGGAGTTAGATTTGTTGTTGATGTAGCATGGAACTGTGCTGACTTGGTCCTACAACATAAGCCAATTTTTTCCACATCATCCCGTCTCGTCTCTCTTATTGTTTAGGGTTTATTTCGGCAATTGGAATCGCCACTCTTTTTCACGGTTGAATCCCTCCCAATGAAGGGCACCACCTTGGGTATCCCACCTGGGTAAGGTCCACTCTTCAACTCCAACTTCGACTTCGTCAGCTTCTCGGTCGTTAGGGGCGGCAATTTCTTCACAGTGATCCTCGCCGCCAAATCAATGGACTCTTCACATTGATCCTCGACCAATTGACAGACTCTTTGAATCGACGAATCAATCCCCGCATCAATCCTCACCAAATCGACGATCGTCACATCTATCCTCGTCATCGAATCGACGGATTTTGCATCGATCCTCGACCAATCGATGAATTGATCCTCACATCGACCCTCCCTGAATGGATCCTTGCCAAATCAACAAATTGTCGCATCTATCGTCGCCGAATCGATGGGCTCTTCGTCAATGAATCCTGCCACAAGACTTGCTCCACCGCTCTGAATGCCTTTCGTGGAATCGACGGACTTTTGGGGATTTTGAACCTTCGCCGAATCAACGCCTTCCACAGAATCGTGACTTCATCGTGAGACCTTCACCGCCGTCCTCAACTCCATCGAGACTTCATTGAATCGTGAGATGCCGAATCGGTCAATGCCTTCCGCCGCATTGTTTGCCTCCTTCACGAAGACATTCGCGCTCAAAGAAACGAAATCACAGGACCTATAGGTTTTTAATCCACCTATTCACCTACGAAACGACGTTAAGTCAAAAAGAGTTTGAGCTGGATGCTTTTCGTTAGGTGATGGGCTAAATCGTTTAGTTAGGCAAACTTTAGGGACTAACACGCTTAATCCGGAAAGTTGGATGAGTAACTCGCACTGAGTCAAACAAAAAGGACTAACTCGCTCGAGTTTGTCAAGTTGGAGGACCAAATGTGCATTTTGGCCTTGATTATAATCCAACTCACTTGGAAGTGGAGAAGGATATCAACAAAATTTGACAGTTGATGTCTCAACTTCAGAGAGTTTCTCTTTTGGCTTTTTACCACCCCAAACCTGTGCGGGAGGAGGAGCTTTTAGCAGGGGCAAACTTTGTACTCTTTCTTGAAGCGATTGAGTTGAAGAAAATTGATGGAAGATTAATGAAAGATTAAGGAGAGGCTAAGAAGAAATTTGTAGGAGATTAAGAAAATTATTGGAAAACAATAAGACTTGAGGAGAAAT